>CM076243.1:4609081-5026169 GCA_038380765.1 Odontothrips loti
TGGTAAATTCCAAAAACGTTTTGGAGCTTTCCGAAGACTTAAAAACTGGGTTTTGTAGTAGAACATTCTCTTAAAATGTAGGAATTTCGGGTTTCTAAATTTTCTCGAAATGGTTGAGATGATCCCAGACAATTCGTGCAGCAAACTTTCCAATTAATTGATTGGAAATTTGAAACGAAATTCATTACAGGGTGTGTATGGTTTGATATGGCATACGCCTTATAGGAGGGGCGTTCCTAAACACCCTAGATTTACGGTGTAGCCATCGCGTTAATGTTTACTCCTATGGAAACCAGCCTGCGCCAACCTAATCCAGCCCAAACTGCATCCCGGAAGTGCAAGGGAATAACTCCAAAATATCCTGTTTTTATGATACATTAAAAAAAAAAACAATTAAAAACGTGAAATGGGTATTATAGAGTGTTTCTTCGAAAAACATGAAACCGTTGCCTGAGTAAAAAGAGTTGTATATTAAACCATGTATGAATCGGATATATGATACGGGCCCATGTACGATTTGTATACACATTATATTCAAATCATACATGGGTCGTATGCAAGTGTATATGGTATATAAGACCGTATACAATTCATATTTGAGCCCCTATATACCCCATGTCCCATGTACAGTTCCTACATTGCATATGTTTCGTATATGGTTCTATATATTAATCTCGCTGTATATGACTCATAATACGGCTTCATGTACGGTGTTTTATATGAATTGGATATAGTCTCATGTACGATTTGGTCCGTGTACGATTATATACTATGTACAATTCTTTACAACTGTACACGATTCGTGTATGGTCCCGTACACAAGTCTTTTTGTTTAACCTATCCCAACGTAACCTAACCATATCTAACGTAACCTAAGGTTGGTACCCCTAAAATGAATATGATGTGACGGCTTTTTCAGCGACGCGGGTTTTTGACTCACTTATCCTTATAAAGGACATATAAATAATCGGCATTGCTCTAGCAGCTTGGACTCTCAGCTAATATCTATTCACCTTAATCACTAAAATTTACACTAGCCTGTTTTTGCAACCCGCGGTTGCAGACACAGAGAGGAGGCAGCAAACGAACGTCCTGCTCGCTTTCTCCGTCAAGAGGACCAGCAAGCTCTTGTTTGCTACGACAGAGAACAGTTTCTCGTGTCTTGACGGCATTCGCTCCATATCGGCCATCATTATTGTCGTGAGTCATCGATACTTTCTCTTGCTGCTGGTTCCTGCTACGAATTTCGTCACTCACACAGACGTAAGTATGCGTTTGCAGCGAGCATATATTGGCCACTTCAATTTGACTGAACAGAGTCTTATGAATTTGACGCCCCGCTTGTTTTTCTCACATCATAAGCATCATAATGTGAATCAAAAAAGGTTATTCAGTCTCTGTGTGAGAATATGGTAGTGTTCACCCTTAGTTTAAGTGATACTGTAGGGACACTCCGTTTTTAAAGGAACACATCGACAAAATCAAGGTCCTTCGATTCTACCGAAATGTGTTTGGTAGGTGTAATTTAGCCGGCAACGGCACCAAAATAAAAAAAAACACGAAACAGGAAAACGCTTGAGAATTTTCGTAGGTCAAACTCTATGTCATAGAGTGTTCTCAATTGCCTTGCAAAGGTCTCATAAGAATGTTTGCTGATTTCTTTCACCGAGTCCAACATGCCGGAAACTGTTTGGACTACAGTGTCTGTGCAAATGAAGTTCGTCTCCTATGTGGTGTAAGAGAAATGTGGTTCAAATTTTACCTCTTTACGACGAAGCGTCCTCGAAATATCGTATGTTGCTAAGTTTTCGTTACATTTTCACAAAATTCGTTGACTTGATATCAATACCACTTTGGAAACCATTCGCACTGCAATGTCCAGCACGTTAGAAGTTTGACACGTTCGGGCGATGGGGAAAAAAATGTGGTGTTTTGATCCCTCTGTCATTGTAGCAATTTCGAAAACCGCGGGGACAGGCAGGGAAAAAACAAGAGAAAAAAAAAACACCTTGTAGCTCGCTCACGCTCAACAAAATTAAGGCTGCAAAGCTCAATCAGTAGAATTTGAATTCCAATCTGTTGAAAATAACCTTCATCGATTGGAAAAGGTTCGATTTCACTTCTCTTGACTCCCCTTCTCTCGCATTGTGCAGGAGAAAAAGAGGTTACAAATACCGTGGCGATGCAAGGCATCTAACGGCTGGATTGCCGTGTCATCTGACGGACTAAACCGATTGAGAGCAATCCCGACACCTCAAAAAAAATCATTTATTATAAATTTTCCTTCCTGCAGCGATTCCAGAGTCCCTACACTTTACTCATGCTCTCAGCAATTCTGTCAGTGGACACGTTTTTACTTCTTGGCGGCATGATGAACAGCTACGTATTCATGAGCAGCGTGGGCAAGTCTTTCAGCTGGAAGGGATACTACCTGCACCGGTACTTAAGGTGAGTTCGCGGCATGCCCGACATTTCAGTGGCAACTTGGCCAATTTCGAGTGCATTAGGACACAAGTGTAAGACACTTTAAGGCTCACAAGAAAGTGAGGCATTACGCAGTGTCTGAGTCTGGTGTATGACGTGTCCTTGTGTCTGCCACAAGTGTAAGGCGCTTCATACTGTCTGACAGAGTGTAATAAGACGCTTGGAAACTTTTATCATACGCAAGATAGCAGAGTATATCTCGATTGCCACTGAAATGTGATTCATTCCTGCATTTCCAAGTGTGTTCACGCAGAAAAATGATTCGTTGTCACAACGAATTAGTTCGTAGATTTTGACGCAAGCACCATATTTTTGCGAGAACTAGTAAGATTTCGTTGGGACAACTAAAAATCAGTTGCGTCAGCCAAAAGTCAGAGGCATCAGCGAAAAGCTTTTTTTTTTTTTTTTTTTTTTCACTTTTGGCTGACGCAACTGACTTTTAGTTGTCCCGACGAAATCTTACTAGTTCTCGCAAAAATATGGTGCTTGCGTCAAAATCTATTAACTCGTTCGTTGTGACAACCTATCATTTCTCTCCGTGTTCGTAAAAAGTGAAAGGAAATTTAAGAAGAATTGATCTTCTTACCAACCCTGGCAGGATGACGCCGGCGTTCGCCGTCGTGGTGGCCATCACGGCGACGTGGTTCTCCCTGGTGGGCACGGGGCCCGTCTGGTACGAGGTGGTGGGCGCGGCCAGCGAGAGCTGCCGCCGGAACTGGTTGAGCACGCTGCTCTACATCGACATCTTCACCACCAGCCCGGATGACAAGTGCGTCCTGCAGGGATGGTACCTGGCCACGGACATGCAGCTGCACTGGCTGTCGCCGCTGCTGCTGTACCCGCTGTGGCGCTGGCGGCGCGCAGGACTCGCCTGGGTGTGCACCCTCCTGGTCGCCTCGGCCGCCCTGCCCGCCGCTAAGACCTACGTGGGGCGACTGTACGCGCCCGTCGCCTTCGTTGACTTGTGAGTGACGCTGGAGCTGGAATCATTTAGGACAACCCCCATGCTCCGATTTGGGATCCAAACCGTTTTGTGCTACCTGCACAGGTGAAAACATTTGTTCATACACACTCAAAAATGAATGCACGATTTAAGCATAAAATGCTTAAAGTCAAGCATATTTCATGCTTGAAACGCCAATAATCCCACACGCATTTTATGCTTGATTGAAGCATTTTATGCTTGATTGAGGGATACTATATGCTTGTCCCAAGAATACAATACGTGCCTCAAGCATCATACGCTAGTGCCAAGCATACAGACGGTTGATGAACGCAGATGATTCTTAAATCAACAAAATCCCACAAGAATACACGATTCGCATCAAAATCGCTTTGAATCAAGCATTCATTTTTTAGAGTGTAATCTTGCGAAGCATTTGATTTATTTCCAACGCAAGCAGCACATACGTATCACAAACTGTTCTGAAGGCTTACAAGTAGGTTGTCTGCCAGAGCCTGTGTAGGGCACTAGAAGGTTCGGATTACAAACAATAATCGCAGGGAATCTGTATTCCGTATGTACCGGGTGTTCCAAGCCAATGCAGTGCAGGAGCGGGTTTGCCTATAAGCGCCTTACGGGTTCTTTCGTCCCTAAGGCGCTGATATGCAACTCAATCGACTCATGCATTGGCTGGGACACCCGCTACAAATCAAGGCATACGGAGCGCTCGTACACATCTGCTGTGCAGACTAAACGTATAATTTGGCTTAGAATTACGCAGGAAAATTGCGCGTGAACTTCCGTATGCTTAATTTGGAGCGGAACGCTGCAAAAAATTGCGCATAGAGATTTAAAGTAATGTTTTGAAATATCACAAGCTATTGGTACAGCATACAATCCTGCCAAATCGTGATCATGAGCTAAGGGTTTCGCTGCTTCCCGAGCACCGTTGTAGTGTGCTACCTTGTTTCAGCCCTCGACTCTGGTCCGACCCACACTTCATGCGCACCATGTACTTCCCACCGTTCACGCGCGCCACACCTTACGTGTTTGGGACGCTCATGGGGTACGTCCTCTTCGTCATCAAGTCCAACAGGCTCAAGGTCAACCTCAGCACGGTTAGTGTAACGAAGTCTGCTAAACGCACCTGGTGCAACGAAGCCTCTCCGAAGAGTCGTGACCTACGCCCGCCTCGTCACCCTCCGGCAGGGCTGCTTCTGCCGCTTGCAAAACCCCCTTACGTCAGCATTTTGAATGGAATTCCTTTTAAGTGTCAATGTTTCCCGCTGTGGCTAGGCTTAACAGCGGTCTGTCGAGCCCAGATTTATCCATGAGTAGGTGTTCGTTTACATTTCTCACAAATCGTCGTCGACAGCAGCTGCCGACATTTTTAAACTAAAAATTATCTCATTGATTGTTACATCTCTGCGGGGTCACAGGGAACAGAAGAACACAACACAGCAGGATTTAGGGGCAGAAAACAAGTTGTATTTGAAAGTTGTATCAAGGAATGAAATTTATGAGGTCCTGATTCCGAAATCGTTTTCTGTTCAGAGAAGGGAGCTGTTGAAAAAGGGTCACCCACCAAAGTGTGGTCTCTTGTCCTTTACACAAATAAAGTCTTGACTACGGCCGTGCATTTGGCCAAATCGATTTGGGCCAAATCGGTCTCAGCTTATATGCGCGTGCTATGGACAGTCACACGCAAGATATATCTGTCTAACAAGCCAGTCGATGAGAAAACGTTGAAAAAACACTGAAAAACCGTCATAAGAGCCCTTTTTTTCTCTAGTTGGTGGCATATCATATCAACACAGACAAATTCGTCATCTCCGTCATACTATTTCCTCCGCCTTTCGCTATTGGAAAAGTCGTACTTTCCAGGTAAAAATAATTCTGAAAACAGGTTCCTGCTTCAGTCTGGTGCTTTAAGGGTCGATGACATGCTCCTCAGAATTACTTCCACCCATGCAGCGGAGCAGTGGCGTAGCAAAGTACCTATGTTTGATAGAATGCGCAGAGCGTGCAACTATTTTTTCCGTCTTTGGCCGTGGAAAAAATAGTACTAGTACTTTCCTGTAGTCTAGGTGGAAATAATTCTCATGCAAAACAGGTTCTTGCTGTAGTCTTCCCTGGTGGAAATAATTCTGAAGTCGATGACATGCTCCTCAGAATTATTTCCACTCATGCAGCGGAGCATTTGCGTAGCAAAGTACCTATGTTTGATAAAATGCGCAGAGCGTGCAACTATTTTTTCCGTCTTTGGCCGTGACAAAAATAGCACTTTCCAGGTGAAAATAATTCTGATAAAATGTGTTTTTGACAGCTGGGTGCTCAGTGGGTCGGTGACAAGCTCCCCAGAATTATTTCCACCCATGCAGCGGAGCAGTGGCGTAGCAAAGAACCCATATTTAAAAGAACACGCATTACCTTGATCTGTGTTTTTCTTCGTCTTTCGCCCTTGGAAAAGCCGTACTTTCCAGGTGGAAATAATTCTGAAAACAGGTTCTTGCTGCAGTCTGGTGCTTAAGAAGTCGATGACATCCTCCTCAGAATTATTTTCACTCATGCAGCGGAGCAGTGGCGTAGCAAAGTACCTATGTTTGATAGAATGCGCAGAGCGTGCAACTATTTTTTCCGTCTTTGGCCGTGAGAAAAATAGTACTTCCCAGGTGGAAATAATTCTGAAAACAGGTTCTTGCTGTAGTCTAGGGCTTAAGAAGTCGATGACATGCTCCTCAGAATTATTTCCACCCATGCAGCGGAGCATTGGCGTAGCAAAGTACCTATGTTTGACAGAATGCGCAGAGCGTGCAACTATTTTTTCCGTCTTTGGCCGTGAAAAAAATAGTACCTCCCAGGTGGAAATAATTCTAAAAACAGGTTCTTGCTGTAGTCTGGTGCTTAAGAAGTCGATGACATGGTCCTCAGAATTATTTCCACCCATGCAGCAGAGCAGTGGCATAGCAAAGTACCTGTGTTTGATTGAACGCGCAGAGCGTGCAACTATTTTTTCCGTGTTTGGCCGTGAGAAAAATAGTTCTTTCCAGGTGGAAATAATTGTGATAACATGTGTTTTTGATAGCCGGGTGCTCAGTGAGTCGGTGACAAGCTTCCCAGAATTATTTCCACCCATGCAGCGAAGCAGTGGCGTAGCAAAGTACCTATGTTTGATAGAATGCGCAGAGCGTGCAACAATTTTTTCCGTCTTTGGCCGTGAGAAAAATAGTACTTTCCAGGTGGAAATAATTCTGATAACATGTGTTTTTTACAGCTGGGTGCTCAGTGAGTCGGTGACAAGCTTCCCAGAATTATTTTCACCCATGCAGCGGAGCAGTGGCGTAGCAAAGTACCTATATTTGATAGAATGCGCAGAGCGTGCAACTATTTTTTCCGTCTTTGGCCGTGAAAAAAATAGTACTTTCTAGGTGAAAATAATTCTGATAACATGTGGTTTTCACAGCTGGGTGCTCAGTGAGTCGGTGACTAGCTCCCTAGAATTATTTCCAGCCACGCAGCGGAGCAGTGGCGTAGCAAAGTACCTATGTTTGATAGAATGCGCAGAGCGTGCAACTATTTTTTCCGTCTTTGGCCGTGAGAAAAATAGTACTTTCCAGGTGGAAATAATTCTGAAAACAGGTTCTTGCTGTAGTCTGGGGCTTTAGAAGTCGATGACATGCTCCTCAGAATTATTTCCACCCATGCAGCGGAGCAGTGGCGTAGCAAAGAACCCATATTTTCAAGAACACGCATTACCATGATCAGTTTTTTTTTTTTTTCGTCTTTCGCCGTTCTTTCCGACTGCATGGCATCCTCTTGTGGTTGCGTTCATAAAGTGAAAGAGATGTGCTCGATTAACAGTCGCTTATGTTATGTACATTGATAATCCACTCCACCTAGGTTTTTCATCGTAACTTACCAGGCCAAATGTAATGCTGCCGGATTCTCTCTTCGCGTTGGTGCTGCTCTATGCGCAAAAAACTATGGCAGCTCATATGCCACACATGATTTCCCCGCACGCGAGGTGCCTTTCATCTGCCGGGATAAACGATTTTTCGACCGTCGCCACGGCGGAAAGTCGACTTCGTAAGATGAGTGTAATCGGACGTTTTCCAGTTTTTCGGGTTTAGTACCCAGCAACTTAGCCCCTGAGCAGAGCTCCACAACTGAACGGACTTGCTTTACGTTAGAAAAGTGTAATCCCGTTCCAGGCCCTAACGTAACATGGAACTGAGGGGAAACACAGAGCACCGTCTCACAACGGCACGTCCATGCAACGTTTCAACTCATACCGCCAAAAAAAGAACAAAATAGGTTTTGTCTCCGATTTTCGCTGCTGAAGTTTTTAGTGTGCAGTTTCTGCGACTTTTTTCAAATATGAGTACTTTGCTACGCCACTGCTCCGCTGCATGGGTGGAAATAATTCTGGGGAGCTTGTCACCGACTCACTGAGCACCCAGCTGTAAAAAACACATGTTATCAGAATTATTTCCACCTGGAAAGTACTATTTTTCTCACGGCCAAAGACGGAAAAAATAGTTGCACCTTCTGCGCATTCTATCAAACATAGGTAATTTGCTACGCCACTGCTTCGCTGCATGGGTGGAAATAATTCTGGGGAGCTTGTCACCGACGCACTGAGCACCCAGCTGTAAAAAACACATGTTATCAGAATTATTTCCACCTGAAAAGTACTATTTTTCTCACGGCCAAAGATAGAAAAAAAAATTGCACGCTCTGCGCATTCTATCAAACATAGGTACTTTGCTACGCCACTGCTCCGCTGCATGGGTGGAAATAATTCTGAGGATGTCATCGACTTCTTAAGCACCAGACTGCAGCAAGAACCTGTTTTCAGAATTATTTCCACCTGGAAAGTACGGCTTTTCCAAGGGCGAAAGACGAAGAAAAAAACAGATCAAAGTAATGCGTGTTCTTTTAAATATGGGTTCTTTGCTACGCCACTGCTCCGCTGCATGGGTGGAAATAATTCTGGGGAGCTTGTCACCGACTCACTGAGCACCCAGCTGTAAAAAACACATGTTATCAGAATTATTTCTACCTGGAAAGTACTATTTTTCTCACGGCCAAAGACGGAAAAAATAGTTACACGCTCTGCGCATTCTATCAAACATACGTACTTTGCTACGCCACTGCTCCGCTGCATGGGTGGAAATAATTCTGGGGAGCTTGTCACCGACTCACTGAGCACCTAGCTGTAAAAAACACATGTTATCAGAATTATTTCCACCTGGAAAGTACTATTTTTCTCACGGCCAAAGACGGAAAAAATAGTTGCACGCTCTGCGCATTCTATCATACATACGTACTTTGCTACGCCACTGCTCCGCTGCATGGGTGATAATAATTCTGGGGAGCTTGTCACCGACCCACTGAGCACCCAGCTGTAAAAAACACATGTTATCAGAATTATTTCCACCTGGAAAGTACTATTTTTCTCACGGCCAAAGACGGAAAAAATAGTTGCACGCTCTGCGCATTCTATCATACATACGTACTTTGCTACGCCACTGCTCCGCTGCATGGGTGATAATAATTCTGGGGAGCTTGTCACCGACCCACTGAGCACCCAGCTGTAAAAAACACATGTTATCAGAATTATTTCCACCTGAAAAGTACTATTTTTCTCACGGCCAAAGACGAAAAAAATAGTTGCACGCTCTGCGCATTCTATCAAACATACGTACTTTGCTACGCCACTGCTCCGCTGCATGGGTGGAAATAATTCTGGGGAGCTTGTCACCGACTCACTGAGCACCCAGCTGTAAAAAACACATGTTATCAAAATTATTTCCACCTGGAAAGTACTATTTTTCTCACGGCCAAAGACGGAAAAAATAGTTGCACGCTCTGCGCATTCTATCAAACATACGTACTTTGCTACGCCACTGCTCCGCTGCATGGGCGGAAATAATTCTGGGGAGCTTGTCACCGACTCACTGAGCACCCAGCTGTAAAAAAACACATGTTATCAGAATTATTTCCACCTGGAAAGTACTATTTTTCTCACGGCCAAAGACGGAAAAAATAGTTGCACGCTCTGCGCATTCTATCAAACATACGTACTTTGCTACGCCACTGCTCCGCTGCATGGGTGGAAATAATTCTGGGGAGCTTGTCACCGACTCACTGAGCACCCAGCTGTAAAAAACACATGTTATCAGAATTATTTCCACCTGGAAAGTACTATTTTTCTCACGGCCAAAGACGGAAAAAATAGTTGCACGCTCTGCGCATTCTATCAAACATACGTACTTTGCTACGCCACTGCTCCGCTGCATGGGTAGAAATAATTCTGGGGAGCTTGTCACCGACTCACTGAGCACCCAGCTTTAAAAAACACATGTTATCAGATTTATTTCCACCTGGAAAGTACTATTTTTCTTACGGCCAAAGACGGAAAAAATAGTTGCACGCTCTGCGCATTCTATCAAACATAGGAACTTTGCTACGCCAATGCTCCGCTGCATGGGTGGAAATAATTCTGAGGAGCATGTCATCGTTTTCTTAAGCCCTAGACTACAGCAAGAACCTGTTTTCAGAATTGTTTCCACCTGGAAAGTACAATATTTTCCACGGCCAAAGACGGAAAAAATAGTTGCACGCTCTGCGCATTCTATCAAACATAGGTACTTTGCTACGCCACTGCTCCGCTGCATGAGTGAAAATAATTCTGAGGAGCATGTCATCGACTTCTTAAGCCCTAGACTACAGCAAGAACCTGTTTTCAGAATTGTTTTCACCTGGGAAGTACGGCTTTCCCAACGGAGAAAGACGAAGAAAAACACAGATCAAGGTAATGCGTGTTCTTTGAAATATGGGTTCTTTGCTACGCCACTGCTCCGCTGCATGGGTTGAAATAATTCTGAGGAGCATGTCATCGACTTCTAAAGCCCCAGACTACAGCAAGAACCTGTTTTCAGAATTATTTCCACCTGGAAAGTACTATTTTTCTTACGGCCAAAGACGGAAAAAATAGTTGCACCTTCTGCGCATTCTATCAAACATAGGTACTTTGCTACGCCACTGCTCCGCTGCATAAGTGGAAATAATTCTGAGGAGGATGTCATCGACTTCTTAAGCACCAGACTGCAGCAAGAACCTGTTTTCAGAATTATTTCCACCTGGAAAGTACGGCTTTTCCAAGGGCGAAAGACGAAGAAAAACACAGATCAAGGTAATGCGTGTTCTTTTAAATATGGGTTCTTTGCTACGCCACTGCTCCGCTGCATGGGTGGAAATAATTCTGGGGAGCTTGTCACCGACCCACTGAGCACCCAGCTGTCAAAAACACATGTTATCAGAATTATTTCCACCTGGAAAGTACTATTTTTCTCACGGCCAAGGACGGAAAAAATAGTTGCACCTTCTGCGCATTCTATCAAACATAGGTACTTTGCTACGCTACTGCTCCGCTGCATGAGTGGAAATAATTCTGAGGAGCATGTCATCGACTTCTTAAGCACCAGACTGCAGCAAGAACCTGTTTTCAGAATTATTTCTATCTGGAAAGTACTATTTTTCTCACGGCCAAAGACGGAAAAAATAGTTGCACGCTCTGCGCATTCTATCAAACATAGGTACTTTGCTACGCCACTGCTCTGCTGCATGGGTGGAAATAATGCTGGGGAGCTTGTCACCGACTTACTGAGCACCCAGCTGTAAAAAACACATGTTATCAGAATTATTTCCACCTGGAAAGTACTATTTTTCTCCCGGCCAAAGACGGAAAAAATAGTTGCACGCTCTGCGCATTCTATCAAACATAGGTACTTTGCTACGCCACTGCTCCGCTGCATGGGTGGAAATAATTCTGCGGAGCAGGCCTTAGATTCAACAAGCACCTAACTGAAGCAGGAAACTGTTTTCAGATTTTTCTTCACCTGGGAAGTATGATTTTCCCAATGGCGAAGGGTGGACAAATCGTTCCACGGAGGGTATGATCATCCATAAATTTGGAAGAACGGGTTTCTGTAAACGAATTTTTGATGTTTTTTCTTTTTTTTTGATCGACTGGCTCGTTAGACAGAAATATCTTGCGTGTGGCTGTGCATCGCACGCGCATATAAGCTGAGACCGATTTGGCCCAAATCGATTTGGCCAAATGCACGGCCGTGTCTTGACTGCCGCCCTTTGCTGTGAGTGCAGAAAATGGTGGTGCTCGGATGGCTCACCAGTGTTGCGCTGTGCGTCGCTGTCTTGGCTGGCGCACAACCGCTGTTCGACAGAGCACACCACCCTTACAGCGTAATGGAGCACGCGCTGTTCGCCGGCCTGCACCGTATCGCGTGGTCCGCCGGCTTGTCCTGGATGCTGATGGCCTGCATTCTTGGTTACGGAGGTATGCTACGTAATATTTTTTCAAAGGCATGTCCCTCTACAAAAATAAAATAAAAAAAAGGTCTCCAGGCGCCGCAGCAAAATAAATTTTTCATAATGAGTAGGGTTTCTAGTCACGAAATTTTCCAAGAAATTTTCGGACAATTTCCGGAAATTTTCACAAAGGTTGGAAAAGTTGGAAAAAATTGGAAAAGTTAGAAAAATATGATTTCTGAGTTGTGAAGGAGCGAAATAGGCGTCGGTACTCCGCACGTCCCAGCAGTGCCCTTTCAGAAAGCGTAGTTTCGGTTCCTGAAATTTGTTTTTGTTTTACATTTGTTTGACATTACCTGTAAAATATTTTTCCCCTTTGATTTAAGCATTGCCTTTTAGTAAATCATAAAGTACCATTGTCATGTGCGCAACGTTTTTATTTTTATCTTTACAACTCGCAGTTTTATCGTAAATTGTTAAAATGTGAAGATTATAGCATTTTGGTCAGGTTTTTTCTTTTTTTCCTTCAAAAGCGGACGCAAGCGGACGAAGGGGAGAGGGGGGGGGGGATAAAGGGCGAAAATGAGTGTACGCACTTTATAGTCGGCCCCTAAAGCGCGGGCGCGAACTCTAAATTCGAATTTCCGCGAACGTGCAACCATATGTCACGCAATAAGAGCGTTGTGTCGTACTGTTTCTCATATATCAAAGATTTGGGAAGTCGAATATGTTAAGAAGTGGATTTTGATTTTAGGACAACATGTTGTCACAGGGGTGCAAGGGAATTATTTGTGAGTAATTTATGCATATTTTTCAATTTTTTCCGAAAATTTCACAACTTTTCCGAAAATTTCCATTGAAATTTTCAGAAATTATTTTTCCCGGAAAATTAAAAAACCCTAATAATGTTTCAAGTGTTCAAAACCCTAATTTGAACAGTAAGATCTACAGCGCATCAGCAATTGCAGAAATAAATTATTCTAACAAGCCTTTAGCCAGTAAGCCTCTTTTGCAAAGTTTTCGCAAAACAGGTTGGTCACTTTTGGACACAAAAATAGCAATAAATATGAATAAATGAATATATCCACACCAACAATGGAACACATGATGATCACGAAACCCCTAGGTATCCAGGTATCTCGTCTAGTACGCCCCCTCCCCCCCCCCCCCCCCTGAACTGAATTGAGCTCGAAAGCTAATATTTGCTCTTTGTTTAACAGGCCCCGTTAACACTTTGCTGTCGAATAAGGTTTTCAGCGTCCTGGCCCGAATTGGTTACGGCATATATCTCACCCACATAGGGTTGCAGCTGGTGGACCTAGGGATGAACAGAACTTCACACTTCTATTCCGACTTTAAATCGGTATGATGGTACACGCAAAGCACGTGAAATAGCGTTCACCCAGAAAATTGTGTTCTCGATCCTGGAAAAATCAAGAGTATTTGCATTAAATCTAGTAATCATGCACTTGGGCTAAGAACATTTTACTAGATTCAATGCATATGCTCTTGATTTTTCCGGGATCGAGAACACAGTTTTCAGGGTGTTGTTTAGGGTGTTGACTAATACTATTCACCTTCCAATACCTGGTTTTCGAAATGTATCATCGTGTCCTCGCCCTCTCCCTAAAACAATTGCGTTACTTCGAGAATCGAGTTGTCTCCCTTTCTCAAATTTTGTCAATTTTTTTGAAGGTTTTATCGTTTGAGGTATTCAGTGAAATAGTGTTCCGTATGTGTGTCAAGACAATGTTTTAACTTTTTTAGCCCGTCCCGACACGTTTCTTTAGAAACGGCAGGAGCCGGGCTTATAGTCTTATGCCGGATGTTCGTTCGTTCGCTAGTGTGTACGCCGACTTATCGTTCACAGAAAAACTTCAAATTTGGAGGATAAACTCCTTTCCAATTTTCGATTTGTATCGCATTTTTGATTAATGAAAATTTGTCTGTTCTTGCTGTTTGAGGTTAGGGTTGGCCGCCGCGCGCACACCATTACCATATCGCGGCGCGCACAGGGATGGGCTCAGGTTAACGATTTAAATCGTAACACATACATCTGCTATCGGGCACCTCTAGGGAGACTTGAGGCGGAGGCCGACGGCCCCCGCAAACGCCGCCGGCAGGCCAAGCTGGCCAAGTCCCCTTTCGAACCGAGCTGCCGGTGGAGCGGAGCGGAACTGGCACCGAGGTTGACGGAAGGGACGGGCCAGCTTGTTATTTTCTAAACTTACCCCTGTGCTTAATCCCTAACCCACAATGTCATTTATAAATGACTATCTGAAAAACGGAACGGGGATGCGCCCAGCCGTCGGACTTTGACTCATGGGGTTCTTAGGGCCTCGAGGGTAAGGAAATTGGCAACTTTCAAAATTTTCCATCACAGGTCAAGGTTTGTGACTTAAAGGGTTAATAATAATAATTTTAAAACAATAGTTAACGGTAACGCCGTTAATACGTTACCAATAACGATAACGCGTTACTTTTTGAAACCGCAGTAACGTTAACGACTTCACGTTAACAAGGACGGAAGTAACGGTAACGATAACGCGTTACTTTTTAAAGTGACGTTAACAACCCTGGCTGCCGGCTCTTGTGATACTTGTCTTCTACTTGTTTGCGGTCAAGTTCTACGCCGGAATACCCTAATGAGCTCTTGAATACTTAACACAACAAACTGCTGCTATGTTACGACCTCGTCTGCCTTCCGCCCCGGTTTAATAAGGCGCAATCGTTCTGGTCTAGGTGCAAACGGCTATATCTGACTTCGTTCTGGCGTGCGTCTTTGGAACCCTTCTTTTCCTGTTGGTGGAGGCACCGTTCGCGGCTTTCGAGAAGATTGTCTTCAAGCCCGCTTCAGGTTGGTACACGGTTTTAACGGTAAATTATATCAAAAAACCACAATGTACCAAAAATCAGCCCACACGAGATAGACATTTGGGTTCCTATGTGTACTACTACAATTGCGCAGATCAGATGTAAAAATTACTTAAGAGATGGCTGGTCAGATATGCCGTAAATTCGTTGTGGAAAGTCCTGCACTTTCTAAAATAGAAGCTTGAGTCAAGCATAATGTGCTTGGACCAATGCATTTTTTTATGCTTAAACCGCAAATTGTCCGCCAAACATATCCTTGTAGCAAGCATCTTCGGTAAGAATAATGGCTAAGCTTGAATCAAGAAAGACCGTCAAATACGGATGCTCGAATCAAGCATCCATATCTGACGAAATTTTTTGATTCAAGTATAACTGCGATCCTTGATAATGATTCTTGATAGCTTTCTTGGATTGAATCGAATTATTCTGCCAAGCATCCCTACATTGCATACTTATTTAACGTACACTTTGCGTTAATCCTGGTATTCATTTGTGAGAGTGTAGTGTCAACCAAAGTCTGAAAATTTCAGTCAAATCGGTGGGGTTTTGTTGTAATGACCGTTTGGATTTTTCCCAAAATCTCGACTCTCAAGCAAGGCTACCTACAAACTGCTGACAATGCCTTGCGAATTAATTCTGAGTTCAGTCAGAGGCATTAGAAAGAGTTTTGTGACCATTGTTTGGGCGTGACGCTGCCTACCTTTGATGACGAGAGTAGTGTTCTGAATCGGTCGGGTTGGCCAGTTCAAGCCACCCGGCCCCAAATCTTCACCTGACCCGAAATCGTGAAATATTAACACTTTTCCGTGAAGAGCTTCAAGGATTCGTCCTAAATTAACAGATTTTGTTGACTAAGAATGTCGCGTGATAAGCATTACATTCGCTGGGATCAGTAGTCGAATGCAAGTCAGTTTGGGTTGGCACTCGCCTGGCACAGACACTGGTGGCCACTGGGTGATGCGTCTACGAGTACGGGCCCCGGGTAAAACGCAATTTTCTGTCGGGTTAGGTTGGAATTTTTCCCGCCTCGGCCTTTACCTTCACTGGCCTTGTTGTGATCCCATGCCCGTCTCGGGGCTTCCATCCCAGCTAGTCTCCCTGGAGCGCTCCCAGTGGTCTCGTGTGGTCGCTTTGGAAACTCGGACTCCCACAACCTTTAAAAGTCGGTGTTTTTTGGGTTGAGTTGAGCTGTATTAAAGATCTCAGAAAACGCCCCAGATCCTGGGACCGTACCGCTGCAGCGAGACGGTCCATTCCATACCCATGCCATGCATGCGATTATAATCAGGCGTATGAGTTTAAAAAATGTTATTTTCACATCGCATATCTTGTTTCCATAAATGACATAGTTTCTTCTAATTTTTGTCCGGGGGAGGGGGGAGGAGGATTTGGAGGGCTCTGAAGCCTAAACGGTTGGCCGTAGAGGGTGTCATAGGTCAGCAATCGATAGGTTGGACCTTTCAAGGTTTTAAAGGTCGCGTTGAGACTCCGGAAGGTACCTTGGTTTCGAATACCTAAGTGGCCCCATAACGTCCACAGTAATCGTTTGTAATGTTCACAACATCTGGAAACGACCTGAATTAAAATATCGACAAAATAAGTGTCTTACACCTTGTATTTTAACACCGTTTTTAACACCGTTTAAAACACCGATTTCCAATGTTCGCAAAACTTTGGGACTCATTTTGTCTAAACTGCCTCCCAATGAGCATCGAGTCTTCATGAGGCACGAAAAGTGGCCAGTCCTACCCTTCGGTATTGTCGGTTGAACTACATTTTACAGACTCGCGGTTACTCGATGAGCAGCCTTAAGGCCTCAAAGTCAACGCTACAGGCCGTAATTTCGACAGAACATGCACTCGGCATAAATTACACTCTAAAAAAGAATACTGGATTCAAAGCGAATTTAATGCTTATAAACTTGAGGAGTTTTCGTGATCGCTTGTTCAGCTAAAATTGGGTATTATCTAAGATCCGTTTGATAATACGCGTAACTTGATTGTGCGTTAGTGCACCCAGAAAAAAAGACTTCTTCATTTAAGACACGAAACCCTCCATTTAATACTAATTACTTTGATTCAATCCAAATTTGTCTTGAATCAAGTGTATCGCTTTGAATCAAGTCTAATTTGATCTTAGCGGGATCAAGTCTATGTAGACTTGGTTCGAGGGAGCAGTTTTGTAGGTCTAAACTAAAAGTAGACTCAAACCAAAGTTTGAAACTTAAATCAAGTCTGATTTGGCTTTCATGAAAGAAGTAGACTTCATCTTTTGAAGACTACGTTTTTCTGGGTGTGAAAGTTTGTGGTTTCCATCTAGTTTAGGAAGGACGCCACTACAGGCACTTTCCGAGAAGACGCGTAACCAGCTTTGTTTTGGCCCGTTTCTGATTTTTTTTTATAGCAGATGATGCCTCAAAACACTAACATTAAGGCTCAGAGGTAGAAACACACTAAGGGGGCGTCCATAAAGGATGTCCGGGTATTTACAGGCAATTTCCACCCCCTTCCCCCTCACGTCCACCCATGTCCGGTTTTAGAGAACCCCTACCCCCTGGACGTCCGGTTTTCAAAAAGTGCCATATGCGGAAATATTTAGTATCTGACTTATAAATAGGGTTAATTTCCGAAAGAGCAGAGCGTGGTCAGAGCTGCTGTATGCATTTTCAAAGATACTTCAGCATCTTGGACTTGGAGGCGCACTGGGTTGGATGCTTCGTGATTCCGGAGAAACAGCTTTAATTTGGCGGTGTTGACGTGGACGTCCATTTTTGTACGACCCCCCTCCCCCCTCACGTCCACCCATGTCCGGTTTGTAGGACCCCCCCTCCCCCCTAAAAACCCGGAGATCCTTTATGTACGACCCCCAAAGCTAAATTAACGTTTGAGGTGTCGGAAAGCTTTTAATCCCGATAGGAAAGCCGAAAAGACGTGGCGAGTGCGGCAAACGGTGGGCCGGTACTAGGGGGGACCTGTGAGTGAAGGTGAGGCTGGCTGGCTGGTTAGACGACCCTGCTCGGGTCGCATAGTTGTCCGTAAGCAAGGACGCCGCCGGCTCGGCTCCGCCTGCACTCCGCTGGGCTAGCCTTTGCTCGCTTAGCCAAGGGCTCTGCTCGGCTCTGCCCCGAAAACCTAAATCTAAAATTAACTTGCCAGTACAGAAATTTGCCTCAGGAATATTATCTTTCCTTTCAAATATCTTCAGCTCTACCTTATAATTAACACCAACTATATTAAAACGCGACAAAAGAGTTCAGCTTATTTTCACAACTTCCTAAACCCTTAAGAAACTGCGAAACATTCGGAGTTGGTATCATCTAATTCCTATCCCGTTCTTGGATGGGATTTTTTAACGTATTCAAAATATTTCTTTAGAGAGTGCTATAATGAAGAATTTCAAAAATGCAACTGATGTGTTGCTGTTTAAAAATGAATGCCATGGTCACGTGGAGAGTACACTTTCAAAACTGAATGCTTAAACTAACGCAAAATGTACGTTAAATGAATATTCTTGGCGGAGTTTCTTAAACCAAAGAACATAACGCTTGTTCCAAAAATTCAACTAACGTGTTGGTGTTTGAAAATGAATGCCTGAATTCCATGGTCACGTCGAGAGTGTTGAGGGTGTTTTTAATTTTGAGTCCGCGTAGTACGGCCTCACGAATGCAATTACTTGTACTGAATTGTTTGTAGAACGACATCCTGCGTGCGCACATCAGAAGTCACAGTAGGAGCGTTCCACAGCGCACTGAGGTTCCAGACCCACCACGCTCTGGTCTCCCTCCCCGTCAAACCCCGACGCCAGTTCTGCCCCGCAGCGCTTACTGTTTGTGGCGACCTCGACCTGTCAGCATCGTGTGAAGCCACTACTCATGTGGCGTAAACTAAACGAGATCTTAACCCAACACTGTTCAAAATGTTCCAGTAAATTGACAAGAAATTCTGAATAAGATTTTAACTGGGGCTCGTTGTTTCGAAACAATGACGTGGAATTAATGATAGTAAATATCGAATATTTTCAAATACTCTAGTTCGAATAGTTGTCTATTCAAGTTCAGACTGCAAGAAGTCGAATTATAAGAAGTTCGAATATTCGAAGAAAACCATATGATAGAAGTTAGCAAGAAACCCATGGCTAATTTTCCATAAGAGATTCTTGTCAGACAGATTAGCTTCGATGATTTTCCTCTCAACTAAAACATCATTCCCAGTGACTCGACAACCGACCATACTCTGTGTGGCATCATAATTAAATCGACCAAAAGAAAATCTTTCAGTTAATCCCTCAAAGTAGCCTTATTTACTGAATGTACAGTGTGTGTAGAGTCCATGTAGAGTGAGTGGATGGACATTAAATAAAAATCTACTATAAATGAGGCCCAAAATCATTTATAAAAAGCATGACTAATTTTATTTTTTGTAAAACTACAAGAAAACTCGTACAACTTAAAATTGTTGACTACGTTTTTATCTGTAATTTGACAGCGGATTTTGTTTAACAGTGAACCAGACGTAAAACCTTGGTGACCTTAATGTCTTTGAAATTTACATAACATATGGAAGGGGATGTGTGGAGTGTGACATACATTATGTAGACGTATCTGGAAATCGTCCTGGTGTACAAATTTGTATATTCACCGGGATGTTAACATCGGACGGACGGGGGTTTCCTTCTAAGCGTGTAAGCATGAATCAAAGTGCCAGCGAAACCTTATAGAAAATGATTGGTCAACAAAACGTGGGCGGCAGGCAGCGACGCTGGCACAACAGGGCTGTCAAGAAGGTGTAATGTGATATTTGTTCCAGTTTTTTTTTTTTCATTGGTGAGTTCCAGACTAAAGGTGTGAAATCCTGACTCTTCAAGTACTATTGCAAGATTTATTAAATACTGGCTACTCTTTAAATATCTATTTTCTCTAAATTTCATTAAAGCACAGTATGTTTACAAAAAAAGCACCCAGCACAATACATGGCCTGTTTTGTGCCGTAAATCATACAATAAATTATGTATGAAAATCACAATGTTCCCGTCATTTCTTGGCAACAGCTTGCGAAACATTTATGTACAATATTGTGTCTAAATATCTCGCTCAATAAAAGTATAAATGTGTTGACATCGACTTAAATCACAAATCTAATCAATATTCTCGGAGTCACGCCTACGACACCCCATACAGTAATCTTATTAGTAATCCGATTGCCAATCCCAGAAAATGGAGTACGGAGGATGCAGAGTCAGCGATTCCTGACACAGTCTTGATGGGTGATATTTTTTCCGGAACTCCAGACACAGTCTTGATGGGTGATATTTTTTCCACTGACACAGAAAGTCATAAATTTCAAGGCTTTCTTCCCTGCAGTGTGTCATAACCTTCGTTGCTCGAAAAAAAAAAACGAAACAAAAAATTGAGAGGTAAAGGCAAGAAAGCAACATAGCTGATCAACACATACCTCATCTTTGTGATTTCCCACTACCAACGTCTAAAACATGCTCTGAGACAGATCCAATTAGGAAAAATGTTTTAAAGAAACCAAGACATGCCAACCTACTACAACAGTGAGCACTAATTTAAATTGAGGATGTGAAAAGGTACTATTTAAACTTACATTCACTTACACAGTAATGAGAGAGAGAGAGAGAGAGAGAGAGAGAGAGAGAGAGAGAGAGAGAGAGAGAGAGAGAGATAACAGCGGTGCTTCCAGAATGTTGGTCACAGTAATCGCAAGTCTTGCTGTTTCACGTAAAGAATCATTGAATCTGTGCCATGACATAGTTCAAAAACATAGATTAGATTCCACTTCTTGCAGCAAAACCATGACTGAAACATAAACAATTACTTAAAACTGAAAGATGATAGAAAAAAGTACTTTCTCCAGTTGCAAATAAAAACATCCCCTCCAAAAAAAAAAAAAGAAATGGGATAGAATAGGAGGGAGTTTTAGCACTCTCTTAGTTACTCATGGTGGCTTCCTCCAGTGGAAATGAAGATGTAATATATTCCAGTGGCATAGTGTTGGTCTCAGGATGCTGGAAACTAATCAAAACAAAATGTCAATGTTTTGGAATATGTCCAGCTATTGGAACACCTCCAATACATACGTACATGATAAATAAGTCCAGTAATGCGAGAGGTTGTACCGCTAACACGACAGGGAAAACCTTAAATGAAATAGAATATGTTATTTCCTACTTGCATCATAAGACAAGGCACTTTTGTGGCCTATTTTAAATTTTAACTAGCTGGCCCGTCCCTTCCGTCAACCTCGGTGCCAGTTCCGCTGCGCTCCACCGGCACCTCGGTTTGACAGGGGGGACTTGGCCAGCTTGGCCTGCCGGCGGCGTTTGCGGGGGCCTTCGGCCCCCGCCTCAAGTCTCCCTAGAGGTGCCCGATAGCAGATGTATTTGTTACGATTTAAATCGTTAACCTGAGCCCGTCCCTGTGCGCGCCGCGATATGGTAATGCGCGCGGCGGCCAACCCTAACCCCCAAAAAAGCAAGAACAGACAAATTTTCATTAATCAAAAATGCGATACAAATCGAAAATTGTTGCCACCGTACGTGATTCTATAAGGGGCTGTTCAGATACCACGTGGACACTTAGAGGGGGAGGGGGGGGTTCACGGAATGTCCACAATTGTCCACGTGGGGGAGGGGGGGGTACCGCGAGTGTCCACGTGTATTTTTTTTCTGGTTGAGCAACTCCTAGAAACGCAATGCTAAAAAGGATTTTGAGTAAAATATTGGCTTTACTTATGTCTATTTTACTGTCCCGAATAAAAACCGTAGATGTTGACTCTTCTTGTCAATGTCGGTCAAGTCTGGCCACTTCAGTCCCATTGTTTTCTTGAAAAAAAAAAAACATTTTCGTTCGTAATTTAGTTTTAGATGACTTCCCCACGATTTGCAGGCCACAAATAACACACTCTGGGTGCGGAGAAGCCTTACTAAAAAAATAGGTTTTTATCCACGTGGACAAAAGGGGAGGGGGGGGGGGGCTTGGAAATGTCCACTTGTGTCCACCGGGGGGGCGGGGGGGTCAAAAAGTGCCCAAAATGTGTCCACGTGGTATCTGAACAGCCCCTAACAGTACGTCCCTGTTTGTGGCTACAGCTTTGAAATTGAAGCTGAAAAAGTGTATTTTGGTCTGCACCAAAAAGACTGAAAAGTCTTTCACACCGGCACAGACCGCACTCCCCTTCATACACAGTATTTGGACAGTATTTTTGTTTTACAAAAGACATTTCTTAAGCACCGACGAGCAAATAATTTACACAAGGTAAGTATCCCCAGTTGGTTTGGTATTACAGATTCTATACAATAATAGATGTGGTCGTCCTATTTTCCCGAGCGGCTCTCCTCAATATTTTCAAATTTAAAGTGGTACAACTTCAGTCAACGCGGCCGAAATTTTTAGGAATCGTCTGGAACCAAATTAGCCATCCGGGCAATGGGTCGCAAGTGGATCCTCCCAACCCTGTTCAATTTATCGGAGTGTTTGCAATTTTCCTCGCGAGGCGCCTATGGGAGAGTCACGGCGGGAACTCTGTGATCCCCCAGGACCTTTTATAGTGTATACCAACTTGACCGCCTCCGTAGCCATCGGAAACATTCCAATAACCAGCGGAGGTCGTACAGGACAGTCAGTCTACACGCTGGCACTAGCCTAGGTAAGGCTACTCTGAGGCTGGACCCGGAAGGTGCGGCTAGTCCTACTGTAGGACTCCTATTGTCAGCCTCTACGGTAGCAATAGGGTATTCCGGAGAAAAGCTGTCCCGGAAGTGAGAAGAAGGTATGAATCAAAAAGAATGGAAACGGCACCTGGAGGTATGAAAAACTGCGCGCGTGGAGGTGCTTGTTTCCGGCTGCCGCCATTACGTGTTTGGGTCCGTGAGAATCGCCGTCGGACAAGTGCCTCTAATGTTTCCCGATGGATATAAATATATGGCTCAAATTTAAGTTTATTTGATCCTCGACGCCCTATCTCTGATAACGCTTTGTGTTAGAGAACCTTTGCAAGTTGATGGTAAACAAATATGATACGCTTCTGCTAACCTCTTCCGATCACCGCTCCAGCCCGTTCCGATATTCTGGAACTGACTGTATCTTGTTTCCATGACAACATGCAGAGATATGATAGCAATGGCCTGAAATAGTCTCGCTGTCCTGCTCAACAAATATTTGGCGAAATGTGATTATTATTTTATAATTTCCAGTATAGTCTGCACTAGTGAACTTAGCACGAATCTAAACACGCGCCGACCGGAAACAAGTTCCTCCACGCGCGCAGTTTTCCATACTTCCAGGTTCCGTTTCCGCTCTTTTTGATTGATACCTTCTTCTTTCTTCCGGCACAGCTTTTCTCCGGAATACTCTATAGCCTTCGTGCAGGTCTTTCGAGAGTGGACTCTACGGATAGCCTTAGTAAGGCTGTTTCGTGTCGCAGGTTAGGACCCAAACAATCAACTGACTGGGATTCACTCGTCTGTAAGTAATTGAGACAACTTCTTTAAGCTTACAAGTCACTAGTTTGTTTGTTATAAAAATTAACTTGGTGGATTTCTTACAGAAAGCCAAGTACCAGGTAGATGGTCAGTGTTACTGGGGCTCTGATATGCTGGACCCTCACGTAAGCTCTTAGAGGTGAGTCTGCCGCTCTCCAGTAATAAATGATGACTCACAAGCATCGGATTGTCGCTGACAGTTCCCTCAGGGGGAAATACTACCTGTAAAAAATGAGGACAACTTTAAGCTACCAAAGTTACTATTCTGATCTAAAATAATCATGTTTCATGTGGTTCTCCTACAGAAGCAGTCAGCAGCTGTGGCAACTGAATCGTCGGCTGTGGCAACGGCGGCAGCGGCACCATCCGACCACGACCAGCGGGCGCAGGTGCGGCGTTGGCTGGTGGTCGTGGTGGTGACGGTGGCGGCGGTTGCAGGGCTGTTGTCGTCCTACGTGGACGTTGTTTGCCTCCCTGCAAAGGGCAACAACTGCTCCCCAGCCGCCTGCCTCCGGAGGGGGGATGTCCCTTCTCTCTGGCGCTCCTTTAAATGTATGTGTCGGATTTGAGTGGAGAGGTCCCTGCTGCTCAGGTGTACCAGGTGTGTGGAGGAACGCATCAGTTTTACAATAACAACTATCTCTTACCAAGGGAAGCGAGACATCCTCTTCTGCTTCGCCCTCCTCGTTGGGTTGCACAGGGTAGTGCGGGAGCGCGCGCACTCTCTTGCCGACGGGCGCAGCTGCAGCCTCGGCCAGTTGACGATAGTCAGGATTTTAGCTGCATGGGAAAAACAGTGTTTAAATATTTGTTCTTGAATTCATTTTCCAAAATGACTACCCCCATTTTCCCTGACTGACTGACTCATCACATGATTGTTGCAGCCAAACGGTTGGGGCTAGCGACTCGCGGTTTTCTACATTCGATTCCCCCCGTCGACAATTGGGAAGGGAAGAAGTGTCAGAAGTGGAAAACATGGGCGTAGGAACGTTTTGAAGTCAGGGGGGGGGGGGGGGGGGGGGTAGAGTCCACAGGGCTCGACGGCGCCCCCCCTCCCAACCCCCCCCCCCCCCCCCCCCCTCTTTTCGAAAATCGACGGAAATGAAGAAAGTTTTCGTGGGAAGGCAAAATAATGTAATAAAAATGATTTTTATTTATAGACGTGAGCGAAACGCGCGCGCGCAACAATGCTAGGGACGCCAACCGTTATGACAGACAATCAATGCTGTCCGGAGCAATCGCCCCGTTCCGTCGCCAATGCCAGAGCCCTTGGCGCCCCTTTTAGTGACCGCCGTGAGGCGTCTCAGAATCCGTATCTTGTGCACCTGTGAGTAGTAAAGGTACCCCATTTTGACACTTGGAATTTGGCTCCCCATTCTGACGGCCTCCCCCCCCCCCTACAACCCTTGACACCCCCCTCTGACGTGTGCCCCTCCCCCCATGGCTCCCCATTCTGACGGCCTCCCCCCACACCCCTACAACCCCTTGACACCCCCCTCTGACGCGTGCCCCTCCACCCTTGACACCCCCCCCTCTGACGCGTGCCCCTCCCCCCATGGTTCCCCATTCTGACGGCCCCCCCCCTCCCCCCCCCCCCCCCCCACGAGGTAAACTTTAATTTTAATAAGGATGACATTATCGAAATTCGGATTTTGTTCGTGTCAGCGAACCAATCCGACATTTTGATAAGGGATTCCTGTACACCCCATCCCGCCCCCCTCCTCCCGTGGTAACATTTAACATTATCGAAATTCGGATTTTGTTCGTGTCAGCGAACCAATCCGACATTTTGATAATGGGTTCCTGTCCACCCCCTCCTTCCGCGGTAACATTTAACATTATCGAAATTCGGACTTTGTTCGTGTCGGCGAACCAATCCGCCATTTCGATAATGTACGGCAACACAGCAGACAGTCTCGGAAGCGCCCCCATGCGACGCAGAGAGGAAATGCCAGAGGGCGGGAAAACACCGGGGAGGCAAGGAAGCGGCGAACGTAGTATACTGCTGCTGCCTCCTCATACCCCTACTCCACCAGACAGACGAACCGCAGCGCGCGAGCAGACGACGCGACCAGCTGAGTTGCCGCGCCGAAGCCATGCCCCGGCGAACCGAGCCGCCCCGAGCTGTGACGAGCGGAGCTGCGGTGTGTAGGGGACCATGCGGGGCCTACCGCCGGATGGTGCGCCGAGCCGGGCTCAGGTTGGCGACGCGGAGGAATTTGAAAATCATCGCTGCACTGACCGTTGCGTAAACAAAACACTATCACTGGCGGAAACGCGGGATGCTGAGGAAACCCTCTAGAACCGCCATAGCGCATCAACAACTTGATCATGGAGGACGTACTGAGTGTGTGTTTAAGCCAGGGCAGCAGGCAGGAGCTGGAGGCGCTCCTACCCGAAGGTTTCGTCGAGGACGTGCGCTCGACGCAACCGAAATCTCCTGAGGTAAGTGTTTTGTGAAAGTGATACGGGTGCTAGAAGTTAATTATCAGGATAGGAATCGAGACGCGTCAGGTGCGCGGTTCAGGGTGACGGTTACACAGTGGGGGAAGGCGTTTTGGGGCGGTCATGCGAGAACTGAAACTGAATTTAGTTGACCTAAACGATTCTAAGGCTAGGAATTCAAGAGCTTTCATTAAAAATTGTAACTTTATTTTCTATTTAAATCGGGAGCATGAGTAGGCGGGAGCTGTGTTAGGGGTGTGAAGGGGGATGTGGGTGTGAGGACAAGTGCAACGCCAGGGTACACGCCTCTCGACGGCGTCCTACGCACAGTGGCAGGTCGCTGTGGGTGTGCCGAGGCGGAGGCGAGGGTGTGTGAGGACAATTGCAGCGCCGGGGCACGCCGCACAGGTAGAGAGATAAGGGGGAGGGGGGAGAGGGGCGAGCATCACGGCATGTACAGTTGCCTATGTAGTTAACCCTCGACTCCTATGTTTTGTTATAGCGAATCGTCTACACGAAACGCGTGAAAGACGAAGAAATCGAGGATGAGCCCCGCCGGGCCTGGAAGGCCTTGGAGAGGCCAGACCGCGACGGACGCGGGGATGGTGACGGCGACTGTGTAAGTACTGCAACGCTGGGGTAGATGTGTACTGGTAGGTTTGTGAATACTCCATACGACGGAGGGTTCGCCAGCCGCAGCGTGGGGTATTGACTGCGCACATACACACACACACACACACAGACCCTATCAATAACGGTTATGTTTTATGTTTCCAGGACGGCAGGTTAATCCGCAAGGCGACGCGGCCGGCAGCGCCGTGCCAAGCCGCCAACCGCCGCAACCCCACCACCACCGCCACCAACAGCACAGGCGGTAGCTGAAGTAGCTGCGGCGCCAGCAGCAAGGCATAGGCAGGGGTGTGCGCCGTCACAGCGAGGAGTTATCATTGTGGCGCCGCCTCAAAAAGACCCGGCCCAGAAGAAGGTCCCCAAGACCAAGGGCCCCAAGGGGAAAGCCCCCCTGATGGTTAAAGTAAGTGTATTTGTTCAACTCCTGTATATTTAAGTTTTTTAACTTATCTTTCCTAACAATGATTTATTCTGTTTCCAGGCCCTCAAGATGAAAAAATAGCATTTGGTCATTTAATTATTTTTTTTTGTTCCCACTAATGGACCTAGTTAATTTCTAGAATTAAATATGGTATATATATATATATGTATATATGTATATATGTATATATATATATATATATATATATGTATATATATGTATATATATGCATTGTGTTGTTCTTTAGCCTTGGCTGTATGACAGTATTTCCAACTACACCTATGAGGTAACTGCAAGTAGTCGTTAGATTTTTTTTCTAATTTTTTAAATCTGCGGAAAATCTTCCCCCGCTTAAACAGAGAAGCAAAATTGCCTTGAAAAAGGCAGAGGTGTTTGTCTTGAGAAAGACAGTTAAACGCCGAGTACGAAGCGATAGCAGTAATAGGCAGTTAAAACTCTGTGACACAACTGCGTCCTCGTTGCGTCGTCCGCCCGGTTTTATACATTATCATTAGTTCAATTTTCTCACGATAGGCGGCGCAGTGTGCGTCGCTGGCGTCGCCCGGTATACGTTGATTGGTTTAAAATCGGATTAATAACCAATAGCATGCGAGCGCCGCTGGCCGGCGGTCACCGTCACCGCTGCGATGCAGCCGTGCGCGGCGCATCGGTGTGGGTTAATCTCCAACCCAAAGCTATCCCCCTTCTCCAGCCCAAAGCTTTTCCACTCCTCTCAACAAAGCAACCGGGAGTTAATCTCCAACGCCAAGCTATCCCCCTTCTCCAGCCCTAAGCTTTTCCACTCCTCTCAACAAAGCAGCCGGGAGTTAATCTCCAACCCAAAGCTATCCCGCTCCTCTCACGGAATCATATGTGAGTTAGTTCCAAGTTGCGCCGATAGGCGTCGCCAGCTCGCGGCGGTAGTTCGAGCTCTCAACATATAAAACGCAACAACAGTTCTCACTCATTCCAGTTGTTTATCGTGCGTTACCTGAGATATCCGCCGAATATTTCCTGAAAGATGGCGACAAAGCAAGCGTTGGAAGACTGCACCAAGCCGCCTGCGAAGCGTCGGCTTCTAGCTGAGCTGCTACGTGAGCTGCACATTCCGTCTGCTACGACGATATCCCCTGCCAGCACGTCGTCTGTAGTGGCTATACCCCTTGACTCTGATCAGCTGTACACAGCCGACACTGTTGTTTGTCCTTCTGAGGACGGGGATGTGGTTGTCTTGGATCACCTATGTAACGAGGCATATGCCCCGGTGTCTGACAATCAAGCGTCTGAGTCTGCAATGCTGTCATTCCCCACTCAAATAAAAATTAAAGATTTCCCATTCACAAAAGATTATGGGAAGCTCCTGGTTTAAAATAGTTAAATTTCTGTGTACGGCAATTCTAGCGAATTAGGGTCACTTTCTTGTGGAGGGAGAGGAAAACTGTAGAGGAGAAATAGGAAAATAAAGCACAGTAGAAAAATACAATTCGACAATTACAAACAAAACGCTATTCTTGCAATACATTGCTATCATCAGTGATACTGGTCATTAATTAGACAAGTGCGCAGAGACTCTAGACACTGGGCAACCAGGCCCATGTGATGAGGTGCAGCGGTATCATGTCAGCCTCGGCAAAACTTCTAGGAACACAATACTTCCTTTTATTTATTACATAACAACTGGTATTTTGGAGATGGGCCGAAACGGAAGTGACCAGTTATGAAGAAGCACAAAAGAACAACTTTGTTTCTTCTTTCTCTGTTCTCTGGTAGATACAACTCGTTGACTTTGTATATATAATTTGTTATATTTCTTTAACCATATTACCCGCCCCCCCTTTTTTTTGTTTCTGCTCTTTAGTTGCTTTGGGACGTTTCACCTTTCTTCTTACCCATCCTTTAGTACTTCTTGTCTTCTTCCTATTTCCGTTCTGCGGTTTAGCGGAATACCTTATCAGTGAAATTTGTTCTGCGACCACGCCTGCGTCTAATTACCAGACAATCATTGCTCTGGTTTGATGATTTCTTTTTAAAGAACACAGCATTCCTCCAGTTTGAGAAAGGATAGGTAATGGGTTGGTGGGAAACAATTCGGTTTTATTCCATGAGGATAGCCGGGCTACATGCGTCAGTAAGGTGAGCACAAGGGTCCGTCCGCTTAGTCCGCTTTCTCCAAATTTCTCATTATGAAGCACAGTTCGCCGAATTTAAGGTCGAACTTGTCGAAAGTATCAATGACTCCGTCTGGGCGCACACCTACCTAGGCCTGCTTGGTCAAGGCAGGGGTGGGTTCGGAAAGAAGGCGGGGAGGGGGTTGTACACGTCGAGGAATGCTGGTTCCGGCACTTGCGCATGTCATCAAAACAACGCGTGAAATTAGGTGTACACCGTTTGCGGGAATCGAACCCACCCGGCTATCTGTACTTTTAAAAAGAGCCAGTAGCAGAGACGAGAAACGGGCGGGCACTAGATACCCGGACGCGTCCGAATACGTCTCCTGTCTCTTCCTGACTCGACGGAACGACAGAGACAAGACAAGTTTTGACTGACTCGGATGCGTCCGGGTATTCGCTGCCCGCCCGTTTCTCGGCTCTGGCCAGTAGCCGTGCCATTAACAGTTGAGTCCACCATGAATTTCACACCTTATTCTGCGTTAACTCCGGCGTCATAGTATCAGAAGACCAATCCTCTGGTTTTATGACTTTTTTTTAAAGGACATAGCTTTTCTCCAGTTTGAGAAAGGATAGGTAATGGTGGGAGCAAGAGTGTTTGCAGCAACCGCGTGCCAGTTTTTGAATCGCTTTGACTGTTCGAACAACAATGGAATAGGAAAGTTTAACATTTTAATCTGACCAGTCGGTACAGACAAGACTTCTCTGTATTCTTCGTACAGCTCATATATACATTACGTCCGGTACAATAGAATTAAAATATTAGAACCGATCCAATGTTGAAATGAGGAGACGCCGTGCGGACTGGCCGGCGCACACCTACCCAGGCCTACTCGTCGTTGGTTTTAGGGGTTTTGGGCCTGTAGGCACACATGTGTTCTGTAATAGTACTTGTCTGCAACCGCATCTTCCCTTGTCCCCGAATCGCTCTGCTAAAGGAAATTCTCCCTACCCTATATACCTTGTTCTATTCTACAGTTTGCCCTTGTCGATTCTAAAGAACAATTTTGTTCTTTTCTTCCTTCCACTATTCTCTGGTAGAAGTTACCAGGCCGATGTGTGGAGGTGCAGCGGTATCAGATCAGACTAGGCAAAACATCTAGGAACACTAGACTTCCTTTTCGTTTATTACATAACAACTGGTATTTTGGAGAAGGGCCGAAATGGAAGTGACCAGTTAAACAATTTTGTTTCTTCTTCCTCTGTTCTCTGGTAGATACTACTCGTTTTGAAGCTTTCTTCTTGCCACCATAACTTGTCCCTCATAAGAGTGACACTCTACACTTTGTATATATAATTTGTTCTATTTCTTTAACCATAGTACCCCCCCCCCTCCCCTTTATTTTTGTTTCTGCTATTTTGTTGCTGTGGGACGTTTCACCTCTTTTCTTACCCATCTTTTAGTACTTCTTGTCTTCTTCCTATTTCCGTTCTGGGGTTTAGCGGAATACCCTATCAGTGAAAGTTGTTCTGCGACCACGCCTGCGTCTAATTACCAGTGAATCATTGCTCTGGTTTGATGATTTCTTTGTAAAGAATAAAGCTTTCCTCCAGTTTGAGAAAGGATAGGTAATTGGTTGGTGGGAAACAATTCGGTTTTTTTTTCCATGAGGATAGCCGGGCTTCCCAGAGGGGCTGAAGTGCGGTTTTGGGTCAAGGTAATGAATGGGGGTTCTGCGCTGCGTCGGGAGTCACCTAAGGGGTTGGGTTAGGTACTAGAGGACCCCACCGAAGAACACCACTTCAGGGTAGGTAAGGCCCCCCCCCCTCCCCCTCGGGGTGGGGGGCGGCACGCAGTAAGACCGCACACTGAAGGCCTACTGCGGTAATGAACTCGGGGACGTTTGGCTGTGGTGGGCGGAGGTGAGCAGGGTGGCTGCAAATGTGCAGCGGCCCCCCCCCCCCCCAGAGGCCCCCCCAGAATCCGGGACCTGGGCCCCGTGTGCCCCCCCCCCCCCCCCCCGGAGCTTAGGGCCCAATTGCATCTCGCATCGGATCGGGTCGTGCGGGGGGTGTCGTCGGATGCGAGACGAAAAAAGTTTGTCCCTCGGGATTTGCTTTACCGTCCGAATTTGCGTGCAGGAGAGAAAAAAGTCGTGGCCATCGTGCGGGCTAGGTTAGGTTAGGCCCGGCTCGTTAGGAGAGGGCGGGGTAGCTCAGGTAATAGATTACATATTCTGAGTAAAAAACAAAAAGGCGGGCGCAGCCCGCGTTCTCGGGCGGGCGAAGGCCGCCACCCGGGCGGGTTAAGGCCGCCACACGGGCGGGCGGAGCCCACCACGGGGGTTGAGGACCGAAGGCTCTCACCGGCCCTCACCCCCAGGGGGGTCTGGGGGAGGGGCGGAGCGAGTCTTATGTTATACTCTTCATTTCACTTTCTGGAAAAAAATTCCGAAGGTGGCATGCCAGTGGGTTCCCCTTCGTTAGTAACGTCATGTACGTTTCGAGACAGATATTGGGTTCCCACTGGCCTTCCTCCCATTTTATCGAGTCGCGCTGTCTCTTTATCATCGCTTCGAACCTCCTCCTCTCCAAGCTTGAAAGTGCCTTTGTAGTTTTTACAAAGTCTGCCTGCTCCTGTCTTTTCATAACAGCTGTAGCAGATCAATCAGATACGTTAGTACGGTTCTGGAAATTTACAGCAGACGTCATGGAAATCTTAAAAAAGAGTGGTGGTACGCAATGCCCTGGAGAGCAGGGGGAGTGCTTCATGCCCACATCTGCCTTGTGGATTTTGTGGTATCCTTCTGGAGGGCTCGTTACGCACCAGAAGCGGCCGTGGGAGCTTAACACTAGAGGGCCGGACGGGTCCAATTTGGCCCTTCTTCGCATTGAAAATGCTGCCACCCCCGTAATTTTTTTTTTGGGTGCCGACGCTTCTTGACTTTTCCTAAGTTTGCGTTCTGAACATGTTTGCAAAGTTTCGTCGTTCTGCGATATTTTTCTTAGAAGTTATAAGGGTGTATACCTAGAACGACGGTAGGGTCCAAATTGGAACCTGGCTGTTTTTTACCGCATAGACGCCGTTTTTTAGGCACGGAGTGAAATGGAGTTGCCTTATAGTTTCGTCAGATTGGACTGTGGCGTAGCCCCACATGGCCCTCTACCAGAAGTTTTTCAAACTCTCCATACTATCGAAGGGTACTCGCACAAGACACGGTGACGTGTTTTTATCACTTCAAAAATATCACACACCATTTAAAAACGAGTTTTAAAGTCGGCTTTCTCACTCCTTTCAATGGGGAAAGTAAGAGACATCGTGTCCTGGTTTTGTTCTAGCCTCCCCCGGTGCCACTCCAGCAACCGGGGCGAGGCGAACACCGCAGATTGGTGGCCTGGCTCGCCAATGATACCCAGGAAGAAGTCGTCTTCCATGTCGGACGTCTAGCCGTAATTTCGCCACTGCGGGTTTGTGAGAGTGTCAACAAGATCGCCGAATGTGGTTGGCTCCGGCGGATTCAGTCTTTGCGCCCTCTTGATGAGCGCTGAGACGATGGCCTCAGCACTGCACTTCTGCTGTACGGCTGCGGGCTGCCTTCTGAGACCGGTGACGACCCCCTCATTTTCGGATTTCTCACTCCCCCTCCCAATCTCAATTCCGGACCTCGTAGAGCCCCCGAATTAATTTTGTTGGTAGTTGAAAAATTGAAAATTTTCAGAAGAAAGGGGGCGGGGTGAGGGGGTCCAATTTAGCGCACGTGCAGCTAGAGTAGTCTCTCTGGAGTGGAGTCTGACTCTGGACTCTTCAACCTGGCACCAATCCAGTCTAGTTTTGCAGTAGACGCGTTTAAATACCGGCCTCAAAGAGTGTGATTATCTCACCTGCGTCTTGATCTTGCCTGCAGTCACCCCAGCATGCGGTTATTTATTTATTTTTCAGCAAGCGGGGTTCGTAGCTGATACAGAATTATTCTTACTTGTGCACTTCTCGATGAGCCTTGCCCTTTCAGCAATGTGCGCACATGTGGCCACAAACTCGCAAGAGGGGAATTGATGTGACTACAAGGTTGAAACATACTACACAAAATACAGCTGGTTACGTTACCTCTGCGATGGCCTACGCCTGCCGCTGGCCGCAGTGCGGGCACGGCTGTGGCCGCCGGCGTGGCCGTCTCGCCCCCGCCACCATGCCCCTGAATGCCCCGGGCATCGGCCAGGGGCGTGGAGGCATGTTTGGGATGGGGCGGGGGGGAGGCCGCCGGGGCCGCCGTGCCCGTACGGTGAAGCCTTTGAATGCCCCCGGGGGGGGGGGGCAGTTCGGCCTTAGCCTCACTGTCTGCACTGCATCTGCGACACAAACGCACATGTTAAAAACTGGCGTAGCCATTGGGCTGCCTGACGTTGCCGCGCGGTAACAAAAACATCCAAAGTTATTCAAACGACGGGTTTGTACTTTTCGGACCCAGTCACATTTCATGCAAAATGTGAAATGCACTGTAATGTTACAAATACCCGGGTCGTGAAGCACAAAACCGGCACCCTTCGGGCTTCAAAACTATACAGCCCGAGCTTGACCATCCTGACGTGGCTTTTCAGATGGATGGGGAAAATTAAAGGGATTCTGGACACGTCCATGACTTCCTGGGCGACGCACGATGACGACGAAGCGCCGTACGTCGACGATGACCACCTTGTTCATCAAGTCCCTCGTCAGCGTTCAGGCTGCGCATGACCAGACAGAAATCGCCCCGTTTCAGATGAAGAACATGGCTCGGAACGCCGTTAGCCTCCGCCTGGTGGAGGAGCGTGATGTCGAATATCTCGGCGTGATCCTCGTCTTTCAGCCGAAAGAGTATCTGGGGCGCCCTGCCCTCGCCCACCTCAAGGCAAAGCGGAGTACCGGTGCAGCACTGAGGCTGAACGTGATCTTTTCGCAGCCCGCCCCAAAGGTGTAAGGATTTGAGGGAGGCGTTCTCGACGACGCTCGGGTTCACATGCGGGCCCTTGACCACGAGAGCGAGCTGCATGAAATCGCCCAGGAACAGGATAGGTTTGCCGCCAAACGCAATGTTCTCCTCTTGCATGAGGTCCTTGTGGGACCTGTCGAGAGCTCGACGAGCAATCTGTGGGCCATGGTGATCTCGTCCTCAATGATGAGACCGGTGGCCTTGATGAGCGCGGCGCGCTGGCTGATGCTGGTGATGCTTCAGACGGCGCCGGGGAAGACGTCTTCCGTGGGGAAGCCGAACACCTAGTCGGCCGTTCGGCCTCCCTCGTAGTTGAGGGGCGCGATGCCGGAGGAGGCGACGCAGAGGACGACCACGTTCCGGGCGCGCAGGTAGGCGGCGATGACCTTGCACAGCAATGTTTTGCCGCAGCCCCCCGCGGCGTTGAGGTACATCGCCGACGGGAAGCACCGACCCGGGCACACCGATGTTGCAGAGCAACACGAAGAAACGGTACAGGGCCTGGCCCGTCATGAAGGTGTCGGCCTCGATAAGGGCCTCGTCATACTCCTCGGTGTCCACGAGTCCCCGAGCCGAGGCGACCTCCTGGAAGGTCCGGCACTCCGGGCAGTGGAAGGGGAAGTGGACGAGCAGTATACGAGGGTAATACTGCTCCCCACGGTGCGGCGACACCCGGAACTGTCGGGTGCAGTGGGGGTACACTCAAATGTCGGGGCCTGGACGGCCAACCTGTTGTCGTGACGTCACGCCCACTGCCACCCGTGGCACCAACGAAAACAATCGGAAAACTCCACACATTCTCGAGTCGCGTTATTTTCATCGAAAAACGCACAAATGGACACTCTTCCTTCGGTGTTATATGTCCTAGAGTGCTTTCACTAGGAAAGCGAGGGACAATGAGTGGGCAGGGATGTCCACGTCAACCACGCGGAAGCAGATATGGGCATGAGGAAGCCCACGGGCACGGTCCTGATGATCCAGATGACGTACACAAGTCTGCCGAAGATTACGCAGATTACGAAGGATCTTGTCCAGCTTGAGCTTGAACACGCGGGCACAGACGTGGGCCTCCGTGTTGGCGCCCTGACGGGAACCCCTTTGCTCGGGCCAAGAGCCCTCGCCCTGAAGGTGAGTAGGTTGAAGTAGTTCGTGCGGAAGTACCTGTCCGAGCCCGTGAACGTGTTCGAGAGGTACACGCGGCCAGCGTCGACGCCACCCTCACCCTCGACCGTCTCGTCAGGGGCCACATCCCTGACGACGTCCTGTTGCTGCCGCAGAAGGACCGGCACCTTGTTGCTGGTCGTCGATGATGGCGCGAAGTTCGCTCTCCGGCGCCACCCCCAGAGCCCCTCTCTGTTGGCCCTCCGTTGCGCGCGCTCTATGAAGCGCAGTTTCTCCTCCTCCAAACGACTGTGGCAGCCGAGGAGCCAGGTGTCCGACAGGCGGGAGAACTGGGAGAAGCGGTCGTCAGAAAGGAGGAAGTAGCGCATGTATTTCAACGGTGAGATTTTGCTGCCGTCGGGCGACTTAAAGGTCAAACGACCATCCAGAGGTTACCCTGCGGGAAGAGCAGTGGGTACTGGAGGGGCTCCATAAAAGCGTGTCGATGTAATGCTGACCGACACCGACCTTCTTCACGACCAGCTGACGCCTTACGTAAGGCACGTCCTCCGTCGTCAGTATGACCGCCACCTCGGCGTTGGGGTCACCGCCCAGAAAATTCCTCCTCAATCAAACGCGAGCCGCAGTGGCGGCACCGCGGACAGCCTTCGTCGTTGAATTGAATTGAATTTGGTTTTATTGGGTCTAGGCAAGAGGACTAAGAAGTCCCTTTACAACCATGGCCCGCTCTCCGGGGAATTTAGGATTTAAAACAAAATAAATGAGATAGATATGTAACAAAGGAAACAATATTACACAATATGACGATGACTAGTACAGTACAAACATATAAAATACAATGCACTTATAGTATTTTAGAAAGAAAAAACAGGTACATATTTATATCTTTACATAGAGTTTAGAAGAGTCTATAAGACATGTTTACGAACTGTTGCTGGAGACAGGTGACGGTAGTCATGCAGACAGAAAGCATTCTAAAATTTAATAGATTGGACCTAAAAAGATTTGTGGTATTTGGTGAGTCTATGATTAGGTATTTGTAGCATATTTTTGATGGTCCTAGTGGACCTAGAATTAGTAGTTGAAGTGAAGACATGACTTAAACAAGTAGGGTAGCTGTTTAAATTTAACAATGTTCCAAATTAACATGGCAACTGCTAATTTACGTCTCTGCACAACTTTAAGAATACCAAGATCGTTATAACACGGAGAAATATGCTCAAACAATTTAGTGCCAGTAATGAATCTGATGCAGGCATTCTGAATCCATTGCAGTTTAAGATCATTAGTAATGGACATATCAGTAAATGCAGCAGATGCATAATCAATATGAGGGAAGGCCAGGGATGAGACAAGCAATTTCCTAATTTTATGGGGAATAAATGAGAAGTTGCGTCGCAATTGAGCTATGATACCAAACACTTTTTGAGCAACAAGGATGCAATGGTCATTCCAGTTAAGGGTATTATCAAACTTAACACCAAGATTTTTAACACAAAAGGATTAAGGTACAACACAGCCCTTGACAGTGACTCACCACAACATAAACCGATAACACAAGTTGAGCTGATTTTCAATGGCCATTGTGTTCGCCGGGTTTCTTCGTGACATAGCCGCTTTGGCTGGTATAATAGGACTACGGTGATTACTCTCCAAACGTTTAGGGGACATGCCTTTTAATGGGCCACACTCCTTCATAATTCGAGCATGGTGAACCAAAATATTAAATTTGGGTTTTAGAGTGTCATTTGCAACAGCTACATGCATCTGATTGAATTCATCAACAACAGCCTCCTCTAGTGATGTAAAAAATTTCATTACGAACCTTAGAGAAGCATATATTCATTAACTCACGAAGTTTTAAGTAGAGATTCCAGTACTGATCACAATGCTAAACTCAACTCGATCATCAACTAACAAAGCAAATAGTTACACAGCCATTCAGTTTGAGCTTAGATCTAGAATTTACATCATAATTAAAGGAATTCTATTAGATTCACAAGGAACATAATCAAAGAAAGCACTACGATTATTCAATTCATCTAAGCTAAAATACTTCGGTATGCAGTGTTTCAAAATATTAATCATTACATAATGAGCAATACCTTCAGAAATATCATGATATGTATCATCACGATAATTAGGAGTGTTTAATAAAATTCTTATCTCCAGAGAAACCAGCTGTTCAATGAGGGCTAAATACCTCCTAATCCCCGAAACGGGCACTGTCACCAGTTTTAAAAAGAAGTGCAAGCAGCATATTTTGTACTTCACTCTGACACACTTCAGGAAGAAACGGTAGTAACTACCAAACTTGTCAGCATGTGGTCCCGGGGCATCATTGTACTGAACATCATCATATAATAAGGAAATATTGGTAAAACAATATCATCTTCTTTGTACTTTGCAGTTTTCATTTCCCACTGACTACACTGAATATAGTTTTGAATAAGCTCTGTATTTTCATTAAAGGATTTTAAATATGACTGAACATTAGACCGGGTATCCGATATATCAACAAGCTGGCCCGTCCCTCCGTCAAATGGCACGTACACTATCGCGTTGTTTACGGTCCGACGCGCACGTAGATACCCCACACGCCCCGGCGCGGCACCTGGGCGGGCCGAGGAGGGAGTGGCGGAGCGTAGCCGGCAAGACTCCCGCAGGGTGAGTTCAGCGCCGCCGCGCGGCAGCGCGGCAAAGCACAAAGGTCAGGTGTCCCTGACAAGAGCGGCAGCGCCAGTTATACCTGCCGCGGATGCGGCGCGCGGTGGAATTTCGCAAAACGAAGCCTATGCGTCGAATCCTTGGTCCTTCCTGTGTCGATTGCGACCACAACTAGACCAATAGACGAAATATCGGCCGCGTAAATTGGTCGGACAGGCGGCCGTGCGGCATCCCGGCCGTCACCAGATGCCAGTCCATCTCAGCAATGATCTCATGGTAATGGTGTTACCGCGCCGGCCAACCCTAACCTCAAAACACGAAAACAGATATATTTTTATTAATCAAAAGTGCGATATAAATTGTTGCCACTATACGTGATTTTCCAAAAAGGAGTTTATCCTCCGAATTTGAAGTTTTTCTGTGAACGATAAGTCGGCGTACACGTCCGCCAGAAAGACCATCCGGCATCAGACTACAAGCCCGGCTCCTGCCGTTTCTAAAGAGACGTGTCGGGACGGGCTAAAAACCTTCGGCAAAATTTTAGAGAGTGGGACAAATTGACCATACACTTTCCTCTTCTCAAACAGCTGTCCGTCTTTAGACTGAGCAGGCACATCAATTTTCAACACTTGTAAACAAAGACAGTATTCACATTTTTAAAAGATAGGAAACAAGTACGCAATGTTTGTTATAAAACGGTCCTTTCAAGAAAAATGTGGTGTTCTTACCTGCACAACAAGAAAAATCTCTTGCACTTCAGCCCTTGATAGTCTCCATGCATTAGCGTCAGTTGGAGCACTCTCAGCCTTTGGAATAGGTCTCACTTTGGAGGTTGGCCATATGCTTAAACAATCCAACACGCGTCAGAGGTTGTGTGACGCCGACACAGCAGCTTACCTTCAGATGCGTCACTGAGCTCCAAGTTAGGATCAACCTTTGTGAGAAGTTTCTTCAAACATTCCCCCAAAAAAAGGGGACCACTCTAAAGTGGACAAAACAAACTCAGGATGTTCTTGTTCAGCATCTGTGACACGCTGTTTAAACAGAACCAAAGAATTTAATAAGTAGCCCTGAACCAACACTTCAATCCCAAATTCTGAGCAAACTTTCCAACTCCCAACCATCCACTCTATTCAAAGCTGGGAACAAAGAGACATAAAAGAAAATGGAAGCAGATTCATCCCTTTTTCTCTTCCTCTGTGTCCAGGTGTTCCACTTCGCATGCGCATCAGTCCATGGATCATCGTTCGACATCAACCAAAGAAAATCTTCATTATACTCGGTATCATCTGCTGACATATCATTAGGATCTGTGAAAATGTAACGGTGTTTGTGAAAATGAAACGGTGTTTGTGAAAATGAAACGGTATTACAAAAATCCATCACAAGATATAAGTCACAATTAGGATGAGAACATTTCTACAAATTACCATCATCTTTGTGGTTCCCCGCACGCAGCTAGGTTCCAAGTGTTAATACTTCTTAAGTGGACGTGTGCAATGATGTGGAAATGTACCAAGTGTACTGCGGGTATTATGGACCAGTACTGGCGTGTGCGGGAGGCGGGATGACAGACTTTCACACGTTTGATATACAATGTATTATATAATGTATTATATAATATACAATTTATTATAAAATGTAGAACAATTCGCATAACATTATTTACAAAATATAAATATGAAGAGAGTTCAATTAATGTACAGTTAGAAAATCACATAATAAAATCATATCACCACAGAAATCTATAATAATCCATTTGGGAGAGAAACTTTGATTTATGCAATATGTATATACGCAGGACATGAAGTACAGGCAGTGATAATATGAATGCATTGGTAACATCATCTGGGATAACTGCAGTAAAAACTAACGGAAGTGGTCTGCACTCATGATTACAAAGTTGTTCTGCAAGTGTTGCATGAAATCATCTTTTACAGGTTGTGGGAGCAGAGAGCACTTGGGGCAGGATTTCAGTTGGGCACTACACCGAGGGGTCAACAACTTGAGGGGCACTGTGTACACGGAAATTTTACTCCGAATTTACTCCGTGGGTACTCCGATCTACTCCGTCCTACTCCCGGTTACTCCGACTTACTTGGAGTAACACACCCTCGTCAGTCTAATGAGGCTTGCCCTTTCAGCAATGTGCGCACATGTGGCCACAAACTCGCAAGAGAGGAATTGGTGTGACTGCAAGGTTGAAACATACTACACAAAATACAGCTGGTTACGTTACCTCTGGGATGGCCTACGCCCGCCGCTGGCCGCAGTGCGGGCACGGCTGTGGCCGCCGGCGTGGCCTTCTCGCCCCCGCCCCCATCATGCCCCGGAATGCCCCAGGCATCGGCCGGGGGCGTCCCGGCAAGGGCACGTTGGGGATCAGATATATACTGGACTCTGGGTTTATGCAAGAAATACAATTTCCAACACTATCGTTTTGTTCACTATGAGACATTTACCCCAATGACTCACAAGGCCGACGCGCACCAGGCGCATACCTAACTTCTTCTTGTTAGTTTTTACGCCGGCCTGTAGTAGACCAGTTACTTCAGAGCCCCACCTAGTAGTCTTGGGGGGCTAGGTTAGAGTAGGGAAGGGGAGGTTAGGTTGGAGTAGGCTAGGGTAGGTCAAGTTAGAGTTGAGCACGATTGAGTACGGTAGAGAAGTTCACAATACGGTGGGAGTAGGTACGTCCAGCGGTGAGGTTAGAAGCGTCCCTCGCGCCTCAAGACCGGCGCCCGCAGGGCGCCGTACTGACTAATTAGCCCCGCAGGGTCCCACACGCCCGGTGACAGCCGCCGGCAGGCCAAGGTAGGTGTACGCCAGGCGTGGAGGGGCGGAACAGTGGTTCGCGGTGAGCGAAGCCTGTTACGCCACGGCGCGGTCTGGCGTACGCCTACCTTGTTGTATTGTGCTGAGCTGCCATCAGTCATATCATGTACCTCCTCTAAGTCTTGAATGGTCTCTTTGACTTTAGCAATGAGCCGGTGTTGGAAAGCACTTACTGCCAATGTCTCATGCTTCATGTAATCGGATACCACAGCAAAATTAAAGATGTGTGGTTCACCTTCTCCATTTAAGTAATAACATACAAATGGATGGAGCGTCATCTGAGTATTATCCCAGTGTGTATCCTGAATGGCAGCTTGGTGACAAACACTATAGTTTTCAGAGAAATCTCCAATTACAATACACGATCTTCTTTTGAGGGTAACTTTGGTATTTTTTAGAAACATAGGCAAGATCTCTTCAACATGCTCAATAAATTCATCTGTTGAAGAAATACAAGTTAGGAGAGCTGCTCTATCTGTAGAAACCCATTTCTTGTATTCAACTTTAGTCTGCATCCTTTCATCAAAATGAACTTCCAATTTTTCCTGGATAGGCTCCTCCCCTTCCAAGCCCGTAATACTCAGGACTGGTTGGGTTGGACGATGTACTACTATCCGTTCCAAAAATCCTGATCGCAAAAGCCGAAGCCTTGTGCGGTCATGTCCGGCATAGTGAGGAGGGCTGGCCACCCCACGCTCGGCCCCGCCCCTTGGCATACCCCAGTGCCAAATTGGAACAGGGTGCTCAAATCGTTATGAATGAACTCAGCTGCCAATATTCCCACAGCTCGCACAGAGCTGTTTGCCCAGTTGTATGTCATTATAGTGCAAGGTGTGAAGGTAAACAAATCCACCTCGTAAGACCGCTGCACATTAGGGAGCGGCAACGGGGCACTCCAGAATGACGGCAAGCCATGTTTCCATACTGCCTCCTGGTAGCACAGGAGGGGGTCCACCATATTCAGCATCTGGCAGACCACATTGGCAGAGAAGGCTGCGTATGCCACTAACTGATTCGGTTGCTTGCTCCTCATCCGTTCTTCGTAAGCCGCATCCCCCCGCAAGGAGAACCATCCACGGTGTTGCCCGTGGATGGTTACCTCCCCGGTAAAATTAGCAGTGGGACGGGGAGCAAGGGAGCACAGATGCCCCACCCCTGTGGACGTAATAGGGTCCAATTAATGAGCACCAAGGGGTTGAAGAACCTTGGTGTGTGGGCGGGGTTCATGGCACCGTACGCCACGCCAGCGTTCGGTCTACTGCCCTTCGCAGGCAGCCACTTGTCCTGTTGTAATATGGCAATAGGTGCGCTGTAGCCCCACACCTGCAGGATGGTGGACCTGGCCCCTCTATGCATAGCGGCCACACCGCCCTTCTGCGCTTCAAAGAAGGGCGTCAGAGCAAAGCTCTGAAAATGGGGGCCAACCTCAGCAACTGTACCCCACTCAATCACCTTTTGAACAGCAACATTGAACTGGTGTAGAGCGGTAGTGGTTGCTGTGCTTATGTGGGCGTTGTAATGCGCAGTCAAAGCCACGCGTTCCATGCGCGCTAGGCTCACGAACGCGAGGAACTCTTCACAGCTTGCGGGATCGGGGTCAGGCTCTTGCTTCAACAACCGCACAATAAATGAGCGGTCATAAGGCCTAGGTATCTGAAACCCACTCAGCGAGAGGTCAGACCTAATGGGCTGCCCGGGGACTCGGGGCACTGGGGGTGGTGCAGCAGCGTCCCCATTCACTGCGGCAACCGGGGGGGGGGGGGGAAGGGGCGGGGCCCAGCTCACTGAAGCGGAGCCCACAAACCTCCATGGCCAGGTACATACCTTTGACCACATCGGACGTCTCGCCTCTGCCAGGTGCACGTCGCCCTCCACATCAAATAGGGGCACAGTGGAGGCAAGGGTGTTCACGATGTCGCCGTCAATAGGCTGGAAGTAGTCATCCTCCGCCAGGAAGTTGACAGCATCGGAACTCAGGGCATTGGGAATCGCGGTGGCATTCAACTTGTCATCCACCAAATTTATCACATTGATGTTCTGGTTCAAGACAGGCTGTACTCCGGCAAGGTCAATGCCGGCCTCAGCTGCTAGATCTTGCACCAAGGCATAGTGTATAAGCTTGCCGTACAGCGCTGACATGTCATAGAAGGCCGGCTGCGCCACCAAATTTGGGGTAGCAAGAACTGTTGCTTGCCTGTTCTTCACAGCTAGCTTCGCGGCGGTGTACTGCTCGACTTTCTTGGCGTCGAACATACCGCCCGGCTGGAACTCGGCCAAGTACCCGGGGTCAAGCTCAGTAGTGAGCTCCGCTGTGCCCTGTGCTATGTTGACATTCACATGTGGGGCACCCTCGTTTAGGGTGAGCACTACGCCAGCCCGCTCAACCGCACCTATTAGCAGCCCACCCTCCTCGGGCCGCTGCACTTGGGAGGTGATGTTGTAGCCGCCCGCCCCCCCCCCCCCCCCCCCCCCCAACAAAAGCAACCCCATGCTGCTGCTCCACCATCCGCATCGCAAACTTGCGACACATTTCTGGTACGCCCGGAGTTGGGAGGCCGTTGTTGATGCCGCTTTCCAGCAAACCAAGGGAGTGCACCGAGTGGTCGCCAACATGCACCTCACCGACACCTCGGTTGGTTGCGGTTGTTTCGGGTGCAGTCTGGGCAGGTGCGGTGAAAGTTTTTTTTTTTTTATTCTGACAAAATAGGTCCTCTGTTTCCTCCGAACACAATCTGCATTGCGAGATACTTAAATATTTCCGACATCTCTTTGCTTTTTTCGTGTTTATGGTTTTCGCCGCAAAAGCGCACGCTTTTGGTAAGTAACTGTCCCCAAAGCCGGTTACTGCAGCCCGATCGGGCTGAACGCTTCATCACTTTTTTCTGCTCAATAGTTTTAGAGGAGCCCGCATGTCCAGTTGTAATTGGTTTTCTTATGTTTGAACGTGCTAATTTTTATTCTCGAATGGTTTTAGGAAGTTAAATTGGCAGGAGCAAAAGTTACGAGACATCGATTTTATAGTTAATTTAAGTTCATAGTAGGTTTTGGAAATTTTGCTGTTCAAATTACTTATATTTATGCTAAGTCTATAAATACGTAGCAATAAAAAAAAAAAAAACATTAATTGTGGATATTGCATTACGAACAGTAACGGTATATGAAGCGTCAAATAAAATGGGAACTTCTTATTACTTTTAACGACGGTCTGTCTACTTGCTCACTGTGCTGTGCCCATTTGTGAAGTTCCTCTCTCGGGGGGGGGGGGGACCCATTACAGTCCTTTCTTTGGTGTTGTTCACACTCTGTTCCCCAGGAACTCAAGAGGTGTGGATAAGTGAGGTAATGATCGTTCACATAAGAGACACGCTGGCAGTACGGGTTTATTTACTTATTGACAGGGCACATGAACATACAGACACTATGTTTCTTAACTACCTACTCAGGATAGCCATGATGTGGTGATATCAGCTGCAGAAGTCCAAAGTGTCCGGGCGGGCTGGTCGCTGCTGAGCGTCTCCGACCGTCCACTCTCGCTGTCCGTGCTGAACTGTCTCTACTCAACTATTTCCGCGTCCTCGGCTCCCCAGGTCCGTCCCGCGCGTCTGAGCCGCGATCCCAAATAAGGATTGGCCTTCGCGGGTCGCGCCAGGGGGGAGCGGGGCAGGCGGAGCAGGCGGAACAAGCGGCAGCCTCTGCCGCTCGCTATTATTGCGCCACCGTGTGCTAGGCGCGGGTCCAGGCGTTGACCCAGACCTTGGGTCACACGCGTGGCCCGCGGCGCGGCGCTGCCCTAGATGTTGCGTAGGTCCGTGATACCCGATATGCCAGAATAACGTGATATAAATATTACAAACTATCGCTTCTTCCTCTGATCCTCACACCTGTTAAATACAGGAAAATTACCTGAGTTGGTGTTCCATACTTCCGAAATACTGTTTTGAGGGCCATTGCCTTGTAGCTGTCATCCAGTAAAACACCCCCAAGAAGATACAAGATTAAAAATCGACAGTATACGGAATTAAACTTAGTGAGATGTTGATCCAACATTCTTAATTTTCTGTCAGATCAAAAAAAATCTGTTGCACTTTTTCAAACTAGACAAAACCCTTATTTGTTAAACAGAAACATTCTGGGCAGGGCAGTACATTCGCTGCAAATGTGTTGTTCCGCATTGGCGTTTAATTTAATTGCGTCACACAGTGGGCAAGGAAAGGTTTCCCATTTTCCCTCTAGCGGGTCGCAAACCTGTAAAAAAGCGTAGCGTTTCAAAGAAGTCTTCTTAATAATTAACATTAAATTAATAATTGTATATTTGCTGACAGAGAGGGAATATCTTTCTGGCCTCTTTCGTCATGGGGCTTATAGACCCATTTTCCTTTCAAATTTAGTTTCTCCACAGTTTCTTTCAAGGGGCGGTCGACTCTCAATGTACCTCGTACACAACACAGCTCAATAATACCTTGATAATACCTTAATTGGCTAAGCGAAAGCGAATTCTTCAAATAACACAAACTGCAAATAACCTACATCACTCTAAGACACCTGTATATAAAGAGTCAATGTCTCTACACGCCAGGAGTATTTACACAACACACTTTCAAATCTGGAAATAACTACATTTTTTCACAAGGGGTACATCCAACAACCAAACAATGTGTCATAACATTGAATTTCCAAAGAAGCCATGAACACCATCATCCACAATGAGTTCTTCCAATATCAAGCGAAATTTTGACACCATTGTTAATGGAAAGAAAATGCTGCAGTAGAATTGGACAACAGAACCTGTGCAATGTCCTCTTCGCAACGAGCTACTGTTTTTGTTATATTATTATTTTGTTTTGATATGGACCGTTATGGACTTCGAACGAAATAGTACGATTTCGATGAGAGTTTTCAAGGAGAAGGAAGAGGACACGCTGATTCCGGTTCTGATGCCCATACGAAAACTCCAAAGCTGAAATTCGAGAATTTTCAATTGCAAAATTTGATATTTCGAGTCGACCTGCAGGCTCTTATGGGCGAAAAGATCGAGTCAAGCAAAGGCCAAGCCGAGCCGAGGCAAAGTTGGTGGAGAGGGTAAAATTACAACCAATCAGAGCACTGCCTGTTGCGTAGTACAGTCGGAACCAAAAACAAAAACTGCTGCGCTTGAAAGGTTATCAAGTTCGGGGTGGCCGGCCTACAATGCGGCTAACAAGGGACTGGTCACAGGTGCCAGGTGGCGATTTCGCTGTGAATTTTGGATTTGACAGAATTTCTATAGAGAAAAGGATGCCACCCAAAATTTTTGCTTAATTCGTTTTTTTCACCCTGAAAAGAAATGCCAAAGTTAAGAAAAATTCAAAAAGAATTAAAAATTTGAAAAATTTGCGAAAAAGTCTCCAAATTCTGTGAAATGCCTCGATACCAATTTTCAGCGTGATCGGAGACATAAAATATTTCGGCCCTCAAAATTATGAAGGAAATATCTTGGATAAATGATTTATTTTTTAAAATTTTACGATGAAGTCTCCGAACAGTCTCCTTACACTTGACTTCATGCTTCGTTAATAACGGACGGGGGACAGAAACGCTGCCTATAAACCAAAATGGCCAACTCTTGGGGAGGGCCAGCTTTCAAACAGCACCTCCAGATACGAAATTGAGCATGACAAACTCTAAGGCGCCTCTAGATTTGATTTCAAGCGTGACTAAAACCTCGTGATACGATATCAAGCGTGGCAAAAAATCTAGACAACTTCTAGATGCGATTTCAAACGTAATTAGCGTTTAATTGTGATTGTGCGATGGTTCACACAATTTCTTCAGCAGGACACTGGAACATTGCAACACATGGAGAATAAAGACACATTTGTAATCCATCGTATCGGTGTTTTTCTCTGACTGCTCCAGCGAAACACACTCGACGGTCGGTAGTGCGGTATTTTGATAGTAATACTTCAATAGTTTACCTTAAAACCCGGATAAAACAGGGTTTCACGACCTTTCTTGACATTCGGAGACTTCATCGTAAAATGTTAAAAAATTAATCCTTTATCCAAGAATTTTCTGTCGTAATTTTGAGGGCCGAAAAATTGTTTGTCTCCGACCACATTTACTGTTGGGGTCGTTAGGTGATGTCATAAGGTGCACCTCTGCTTTTTGAGTAGAGTTGACTCTCCTGCTCCGATTGTACCGTCGAAATTGAAGAGGAGCATTTTCATTTGTGATTAGTGCTTAGTGGTATGTGCTTTGGCATACTAAGTGGCTCTGTTCTTCATTGAAGAGTAAAACACGGCAGATGCCACCAATCCAAGGTGTCGTGTTGCATGTGGTCAGTGGAGGCTTGAAAAATTGTTAGATAACCAAAGAAAGAAACCATTTTAATTCTAACCACATTAGCAATATAATAGAATAATATAATGTTGCTTCAAATATTTAAAAAAAATATTACATTTATATGAAGGCGGTACGACCCTGAGCCGGACCGGGTCATGGGCTAGAGTCACTTATAAAGAGTATCCACACAAGTAGTTTTGCGGATACCCCCTGACAGTTTTTGTTCAGCCATTTTCCGTAGGATAGTGCTACCGTCGCTGAGGATTTTAAAAATCTAAACCACCTATCTGTGTGAGATTCTATATGGGCTACTGGGCCTCCTACTCAAGCTTCTTGCTGCTTTGGTGAAGTGACTGAGCCACCGCTGCCCTACCGTTGCCCTGCCACCCCTCCTCCCATCTTTGTGTCCGGCCATAAAGTAATTATACGGATCCCCATTGATGCAGTGTCAACAGCCTCCGCCGGGTCTCCGGCGCGCACACTTGGAGCCGCGACCGTAACGAGACTCTTTCCTCAAGCCGAGTCACAAATGCTAACTTTTTAAATTTATTTCTGGTGACTGAACGCACAGCGCTTTACTCCCTTACGCATTAGTTTCACATGGATTCGATTTTTGAAACATGTTTCTAGACCAACTAGAACGGGCTTTGGACGGCCGCAGCAGGCCTGGAGATGGTCTCGACCGGGCCAAAGGAGCAGCGATGAGGCAGATCCGGGCCGGGCTGCGTTCACCCAGCCGCCAGGCCCGGGGCGGCCGACGGGGTCCGGCGGGGCGGCACATTATATTGCTTTCTTTGTCTGTGTTGGCTTTGTGTACACAGTCGTCATGCCCCCAACCTTCCCCAGCCCATCTCTTGTCGTAGTTCCTACACACTCTACCAGCGCCACCGTACAGCAGGTTTTCTGATGCCCGGGAGATTCAAAAGACGCAATGGGTCCAAAAACAGACCAATCTCGCAATAAAAATAGCACCGAAACTACTCGGCGGACAGAAAAAAAACGTAGAATCCAATGTATAGGGGCTGTGGTGATCTATCCTGTAGTGTAAGTCAAAACACCCGCTTATTTCGCCAAGTGTCAATTTTCAAATTTTAAAAAATGGGGTCTTTTCAAACGCCCAAATTGAACAGTTGTTAACGAATCTCTAACTTTAAACTAGTCTGGTAGGGTAGTAGTAGAAGGTTGGCCCTTCACAACGACGTGCTTGTCGTCTGCGTGTGACATATACTTTCAGTGCCATTTTTGTTGGCGAATTGGCATTTCTAAACACCCACAACTCGGTTCAAAATTGAACAATCGGCGTAGGAATTTACGGGGCCCTCATGTTTCACTCACTCTATGCGTATACCGATTTTAAAGATTCTAGCTCTCGGTCAAAATTCTGGTCGTTCCGCCTTAACTAAACTTAATATTGTTATAATATTAATAATATTAATAGTACAACAGCAGAATATAGATAATGAGTTACATTTATTTAGTCAAAACAGATTGGTTGATCAAACTGCAGCGAAGAGACAATAGCAACAAATAGACACACAGACATAAGACGTAAGCTAAAACGGGTTGAAAATGTTATTTTTGTTTTGTGAAACTTTTGGCTTGTCATGAAGATGTTATATAATAGGACATGGCGAAGTGTGAAGTTTTGGATTGGACTATTGGTGCGTTTGTCACTGTATTTATCGAGACGTACCTGTGTGGTGTGGTGTAGTGATGATGTTCGAAGTGAGTGAAATCTAGGATGGCAGAAATTTTGGAGGGGTCTGATGACAGCATTAGTCCTACTCTGAATATTGGCATGTCGAATCTGGACAGTACAGAAGAGTTCCTTGTAGATGTCCAGTGGTGCTGTGTGTGCGTTGACCCCCATGATCGTGAAGTCAATCCATAATTCCGCGCTAATGTCGTAGGTGATGTTGATTACATTTCTTCCCAGCGACCTCAGGTCCAGGCTACAGGTGCGGATGGTCTTCCCCTGGGCTTTGTAGGCCGTCATGGTGTATGTCATTTGGAGCGGGAACTGGCGCCTGACCATCCTGACGTGGCTTTTCAGATAGATGGGGAAAATTGAAGGAATCCTGGACACGTCCTTGACTTTCTGGGCGACGCGCGATGACGACGAAGCGCCGTACGTCGACGATGACCACCTTGTTCATCAGTCGCCTTGTCAGCGTTCAGGCTGCGCATGACCAGACAGAAATCGCCCCGTTTCAGATGAAGAACATGGCTCGGAACGCCGTTAGCCTCCGCCTGGTGGAGGAGCGTGATGTCGAATATCTCGGCGTGATCCTCGTCTTTCAGCCGAAAGAGTATCTGGGGCGCCCTGCCCTCGCCCACCTCCAGGCAAAGCGGAGTACCGGGCGTGGTGCAGCACTGCTGGCTGAACGTGATCTTTCGCAGCCTGCTCCAAAGGTGTAAGGATTTGAGGGAGGCGTTCTGGACGACGCTCGGCTCGGGTTCACATGCGGGCCCTTGACCACGAGAGCGAGCTGCATGAAATCGCCCAGAAACAGGATAGGTTTGCCGCCAAACGCAATGTTCTCCTCTTGCATGAGGTCCTTGTGGGACCTGTCGAGAGCTCGACGAGCAATCTGTGGGCCATGGTGATCTCGTCCTCAATGATGAGACCGGTGGCTTTGATGAGCGCGGCGCGCTGGCACACTGTTGGTGATGCTTCAGCGCCGGGGAAGACGTCTTCCGTGGGGGAGCCGAACACCTAGCAAAACGATGCCGGAGGAAACGACCACGCACAGGTAGGCGGCGATGGCCTGGCCCAGTCATGAAGGTGTCGGCGTCGATGAAGGGCCTCGATCCTCGTCATACTCCTCGGTGTCCACGAGTCCCCGAGCCGAGGCGGCCTCCTGGAAGGTCCGGCACTCCGGGCAGTGGAAGGGGAAGTGGTCGAGCAGTATACGAGGGTAATACTGCTCCCCACGGTGCGGCGACACCCGGAACTGTCGGGTGCAGTGGGGGTACACTCAAATGTCGGGGCCTGGACGGCCAACCTGTTGTCGTGACGTCACGCCCACTGCCACCCGTGGCACCAACGAAAACAATCGGAAAACTCCACACATTCTCGAGTCGCGTTATTTTCATCGAAAAACGCACAAATGGACACTCTTCCTTCGGTGTTATATGTCCTAGAGTGCTTTCACTAGGAAAGCGAGGGACAATGAGTGGGCAGGGATGTCCACGTCAACCACGCGGAAGCAGATATGGGCATGAGGAAGCCCACGGGCACGGTCCTGATGATCCAGATGACGTACACAAGTCTGCCGAAGATTACGCAGATTACGAAGGATCTTGTCCAGCTTGAGCTTGAACACGCGGGCACAGACGTGGGCCTCCGTGTTGGCGCCCTGACGGGAACCCCTTTGCTCGGGCCAAGAGCCCTCGCCCTGAAGGTGAGTAGGTTGAAGTAGTTCGTGCGGAAGTACCTGTCCGAGCCCGTGAACGTGTTCGAGAGGTACACGCGGCCAGCGTCGACGCCACCCTCACCCTCGACCGTCTCGTCAGGGGCCACATCCCTCATCGATGATGGCGCGAAGTTCGCTCTCCGGCGCCACCCGGAGCCCCTCTCTGTTGGCTCTCCGTTGCGCGCGCTCTATAAAGCGCAGTTGCTCCTCCAAACGACTGTGGCAGCCGAGGAGCCAGGTGTCCGACAGGCGGGAGAACTGGGAGAAGCGGTCGTCAGAAAGGAGGAAGTAGCGCATGTATTTCAACGGTGAGATTTTGCTGCCATCGGGCGACCTGAGTTCAAACGACCAGCCAGGTTACCCCGCGGGAAGAGCAGCGGGTACTAGAGGGGCTCCATAAAAGCGTGTCGATGTAATGCTGACCGACACCGACCTTCTTCACGACCAGCTGACGCCTTACGTAAGGCACGTCCTCCGTCGCCAGTATGACCGCCACCTCGGCGTTGGGGTCACCGCCCAGAAGATTACTCCTCAAACAAACGCGAGCCGCAGTGGCGGCACCGCGGACAGCCTTCGTCGTTGAATTGAATTGAATTTGGTTTCATAGGGTCTAGGCAAGAGGACTAAGAAGTCCCTTTACAACCATGGCCCGCTCTCCGGGAAATTAAGGATTTAAAACAAAATAAATGAGATAGATATATAAGAAAGGAAACAATATTACACAAAATGTCGATGACTCGTACAGTACAAACATATAAAATGCAATGTACTTATAGTATTTTAGAAAGAAAAAACAGGTACTATCGGTCTGAAAAGTTTTAAACCCGTTTGGGGCCGCCTAGTAGCGCCCTCTAGGCGGAGCATAGGTGACCGCCAGCCATCTTGGATAGGGAGGATAGTGATTTTTACGAATACGCTGTAGCATATAATTGACTATAAATAACCGCGGGCGCACTCTGTAAAATAGAGTATTAAAAAATAATACATGTTTAAGTTATCGCGCCGCCCTGCACAGCTCACAGTCTGTGATGCAAATGGATTAGTTGTTAGGTGAGGTTAGTCGGCCTAGACGTCACCATTTGCGCTCTAACCGCATTTCTCATACCGGGCAGGAAGAGGCGCTTCTTTCAAACGTAACGCACGTGGGCAACCAATATGATGCATTCTAGGGCAGGTAAGAGCAGCGTCCGTGTCCCAACGACGCATTAGGGCCAATTTGAGCCAAGAATTTCTCTCGTGATAACCGAATTCCACGGCGCACAAGACCGGCGAAGTAATATCCACTTCCACTTGCGTCACGAACCTAAAGGTCGGCGAAATCACCGATTTCAGTCTATTAACTCGGTTACAGCCCCCAGACTGGGTTGCACTTTTGCCTGCGCGTGGCTAGCAGTGCAGACAACACACTAAAACCGGATGTAATCGCGTTTTCGACCCTAAATAGCACTAAAGTCCGATCTTAAGCGAGTCATAGCAGACGCGGTGTGTCATTGGGGCGTTTTCAAGTCTCTTAACTCGGTTACAGCTTCAATATTGGGCTACTCTTTCGCCTGCGCGTCGCCAGCAGGGCAGACAACACACTGAAACCAAATGTAACCGGGTTTTGAGGCCTGAAAAAGACCTCAGGTCCAATCTTTAGCGCGCTTCAGCTTCTGCCCCGTCATTTCGTCGTTTTAAATTCTTTTAACTCGGTTACACCTTCAATATTAGGCTGCTCTTTTGCCTGCGCGTCGCCAGCAGGGCAGGCAACACACTGAAACCAAATGTAACCGGGTTTTTCTACCTTAATTACAACTTAGGTCCGATCATTAGCGCGCCATGGCTGGCGGTGTGTCAATGGGGCGTTCATTAGTGCTTTTTCAAGTCTTTTAACTCGGTTACAGCTTCAATATTTGGCTGCTCTTTTGCCTGTGCGTGGCTAGCAGGGCTGACATCACACGAACACCGGATGTAACCGGGTTTTTGACCTTATATACGACTCACGTCTCATCATTACCGCGCTATAGCTGGCGGAATGTCAAAAAGGGAGTTTTCAAGTTTTTAAACTCCCTTACAGCGTCCAGGCTGGGCTGCAATTTTGCCTGCGCGTCGCCAGCAGGGCATGCAACACACTGACACCAGATGTAACCGAGTTTGGAGGCATGAAAAAGACCTGAGGTCCAATTTTTAGCGCGCTTTAGCTTCTGCCCCGTCATTTCGGCGTTTTAAATTCTTTTAACTCGGTTACAGCTGATATATTGGGCCGCTCTTTGGCCTGCGCGTGCCTAGCAGGGCAGACAACACACTCACACCGAATGTAACCGAGTTTTTTTGACCTGAAAGAGCACTACAGTCCGATCTTCAGCGCGGCATAGCTTGCAGCGTGTCATGGGGGCCTTTTTAATTCCTTTAACTCGGTTACAGCTTCAATATTGGGCCGCTCTTTTACCTGCGTGTGGCTAGCAGGGCAGACAACACACTCACACCGAATGTAACCAGGTTTTTCGACCTTAAATACAACTCAAGTCTGATCTTAAGCGCGCCATAGCTGGCGATGAGTCATTGGGGCGTTTTTAAGTCTTTTAACTCGGTTACAGCTACAATATTGGGCCGCTCTTTTGCATGCGCGTGGCCAGCAGGGCAGACAACACACTCAGACTTAAAAAGACTTAAAAACGCCCTAATGACTCATCGCCAGCTATGGCGCGCCTTAGATAAGACTTGAGTTTTATTTAAGGTCGAAAAACCTGGTTACATTCGGTGTGAGTGTGTTGTCTGCCCTGCTAGCCACACGCAGGTAAAAGAGCGGCCCAATATTGTAGCTGTAACCGAGTTAAAGGAATTAAAAAGGCCCCCATGACACGCTGCAAGCTATGCCGCGCTGAAGATCGGACTGTAGTGCTCTTTCAGGTCAAAAAACTCGGTTACATTCGGTGTGAGTGTGTTGTCTGCCCTGCTAGGCACGCGCAGGCCAAAGACCGGCCCAATATATCAGCTGTAACCGAGTTAAAAGACTTGAAAACGCCACAATGACTCATCACCAGCTATGGCGCGCTTAAGATCAGACTTGAGTTGTATTTTAGGTCGAAAAACCTGGTTACATTCGGTGTGAGTGTGTTGTCTGCCCTGCTGGCGACGCGCAGGCAAAAGAGCAGCCTAATATTGAAGCTGTAACCGAGTTAAAAGAATTTAAAACGCCGAAATGACGGGGCAGAAGCTAGCGCGCTAAAGATTGGACCTCAGGTGTTTTTCATGCCTCCAAACTCGGTTACATCTGGTGTCAGTGTGTTGCATGCCCTGCTGGCGACGCGCAGGCAAAATTGCAGCCCAGCCTGGACGCTGTAAGGGAGTTTAAAAACTTGAAAACTGCCTTTTTGACATCCCGCCAGCTATAGCGCGGTAATGATGAGACGTGAGTCGTATATAAGGTCAAAAACCCGGTTACATCCGGTGTTCGTGTGTTGTCAGCCCTGCTAGCCACGCACAGGCAAAAGAGCAGCCAAATATTGAAGCTGTAACCGAGTTAAAAGACTTGAAAAAGCACTAATGAACGCCCCATTGACACACCGCCAGCCATGGCGCGCTAATGATCGGACCTAAGTTGTAATTAAGGTAGAAAAACCCGGTTACATTTGGTTTCAGTGTGTTGCCTGCCCTGCTGGCGACGCGCAGGCAAAAGAGCAGCCTAATATTGAAGGTGTAACCGAGTTAAAAGAATTTAAAACGACGAAATGACGGGGCAGAAGCTGAAGCGCGCTAAAGATTGGACTTGAGGTCTTTTTCAGGCCTCAAAACCCGATTACATTTGGTTTCAGTGTGTTGTCTGCCCTGCTGGCGACGCGCAGGCGAAAGAGTAGCCCAATATTGAAGCTGTAACCGAGTTAAGAGACTTGAAAACGCCCCAATGACACACCGCGTCTGCTATGACTCGCTTAAGATCGGACTTTAGTGCTATTTAGGGTCGAAAACGCGATTACATCCGGTTTTAGTGTGTTGTCTGCACTGCTAGCCACGCGCAGGCAAAAGTGCAACCCAGTCTGGGGGCTGTAACCGAGTTAATAGACTGAAATCGGTGATTTCGCCGACCTTTAGGTTCGTGACGCAAGTGGAAGTGGATATTACTTCGCCGGTCTTGTGCGCCGTGGAATTCGGTTATCACGAGGAAATTCTTGGCTCAAATTGGCCCTAATGCGTCGTTGGGACACGGACGCTGCTCTTACCTGCCCTAGAATGCATCATATTGGTTGCCCACGTGCGTTACGTTTGAAAGAAGCGCCTCTTCCTGCCCGGTATGAGAAATGCGGTTAGAGCGCAAATGGTGACGTCTAGGCCGACTAACCTCACCTAACAACTAATCCATTTGCATCACAGACTGTGAGCTGTGCAGGGCGGCGCGATAACTTAAACATGTATTATTTTTTAATACTCTATTTTACAGAGTGCGCCCGCGGTTATTTATAGTCAATTATATGCTACAGCGTATTCGTAAAAATCACTATCCTCCCTATCCAAGATGGCTGGCGGTCACCTATGCTCCGCCTAGAGGGCGCTACTAGGCGGCCCCAAACGGGTTTAAAACTTTTCAGACCGATAGTACATATTTATATCATTACATAGAGTTTAGAAGAGTCTATAAGACATGTTTACGAACTGTTGCTGGAGACAGGTGACGGTAGTCCTGCAGACAAAAAGCATTCTATAGTTTAATAGATAGGACCTAAAAAGATTTGTGGTATTTGGTAAGTCTATGATTAGGTATTTGTAGCATATTTTAGCTGGTCCTAGTGGACCTAGAATTAGTAGTTGAAGTGAAGACATGACTTAAACTAGTAGGGTAGCTGTTTAAATTTAACAATGTTCCAAATTAACATGGCAACTGCTAATTTACGTCTCCGCACAACTTTAAGGATACCAAGATCGTTATAACACGGAGAAATATGCTCAAACAATTTAGTGCCAGTAATGAATCTGATGCAGGCATTCTGAATCCATTGCAGTTCAAGATCATTAGAAATGGACATATCAGTAAATGCAGCAGATGCATAATCAATATGAGGGAAGGCCAGGGATGAGACAAGCAATTTCCTAATTTTATGGGGAATAAATGAGAAGTTGCGTCGCAATTGAGCTATGACACCAAACACTTTTTGAGCAACAAGGATGCAATGGTCATTCCAGTTAAGGGTATTATCAAACTTAACACCAAGATTTTTAACACAAGAGGAATAAGGTACAACACAGCCCTTGACAGTGACTCACCACAACATAAACCGATAACACAAGTTGAGCTGATTTTCAATGGCCATTGTTTTCGCCGGATTTCTTCGGGACATAGTCGCTTTGGCTGGTATAACAAGACTACGGTGATTATTCTCCAAACTTTTAGTGGACATGCCTTTTAATGGGCCACACTCCTTCATAATTCGAGCATAGTGAACCAAAATATTAAATTTGGGTTTTAGAGTGTCATTTGTGACAGCTTAATACATCTGATTGAATTCATCAACAACAGCCTCCTCAGTGATGTAAAAAATTTCATTACGAACCTTAGAGAAGCATATATTCATTTACTCACGAAGTTTTAAGTAGAGATTCTAGTACTGATCACAATGCTAAACTCTATTACCAACTAACAAAGCATATAGTTTCACAGACATTCAGTTTGAGCTTAGATCTAGAATTTACATCATAATTAAAGGAATTCTATTAGATTCACAAGGAACATAATCAAAGAAAGCACTACGATTATTCAATTCATCTAAGGTAAAATACTTCGGTATGCAGTGTTTCAAAATATTAATCATTACATAATGAGCAATAACTTCAGAAATATCATGAAAGGTATCAACACGATAATTAGGAGTGTTTAATAAAATTCCCTTCTCCAGAGAAACCAGCTGTTCAATGAGGGCTAAATACCTCCTAATCCCCGAAACGGGCACTGTCACCAGTTTTAAAAAGAAGTGCAAGCAGCATGTTTTGTACTTGACTCTGACACTCTTCAGGAAGAAACGGAAGTAACTACCAAACTTGTCAGCATGTGGTCCCGGGGCATCATTGTACTGAACATCATCTTAATAAGGAAAGATTGGTAAAACAATATCATCTTCTTTGTATTTAGCAGTTTTTATTTCGGCGTCGCTGATGTGCCGCATAACGACGTGGCCGCTCCCTTCGCAAGTCCATTTACTTGCTAGAATCGGATTCGGAGTGGATCCACGTCAGGGCGGATCTGCTCCGCAGTAGATCCAGATACAAGAAATCGGATCCGGAAAGGTGAAAGTGGATCCACTTTACAGTGGATCTGCTCCGCAGTAGATCCAGATACATGTAATCGGATCCGGAAAGGTCAAAGTGGATCCACTCCATCGTGGATCCGCTCCTCTGTGGATACGCTTAGCTGGAATCGGATCCGGGAAGATGTATGAGGATCTGCTAAGGATCTTATGGGATCCAATAAGATCTTCTTGGATCCAGTAAGATTGAACTGGATCCAGTTAGATGTAACTGGATCCGCTAAAGCCTTAGTGGTTTTTCAGACCTGGGTCTTCAGAAAACGGGAGCATTCAAAAGCAACAAATTGCAAGTATGAGCCATTGTGGATGCACTTAACCTTGATCACCGCGGCGTCGATCGTTGTTGCCTAAAAGTCACCTGGAGGAAAAATGTTATTTATAAACTTTGCTTTCGTCTGAAGGATTTGTGAACCTTTACTTATCGAACTGCGGGGATCTGCGAATTAAATTGCGAAGTCGATTACGATGACAAGTACCTGTAGTGCAGGAGTTCATAGTATTATCGTATTTGTACCGTGTACTGGTTGATAGGTAAGACGCCTCCAGAGGTTATAAATGACATGAATACCCCTCCAAATCTTAAGTCGTCCCGCTCCCTTATTTCACCTGCGAGTGCTATTATCTTGCTTTTGTTTCTTTGTTTCAGTAATATGATGTCCTGTGTTGTACACGTTACAATGAACAGTGGCTTCCATTCTCATGTCAAAGTGTTAGTCTGCCCAAGAACATCGTGTTTGGCTTTGTAGAGAAGAGGTGCCGAAAAGTAAGGGTCTGCTATATGATTGGAGGAAGGTTAGTTTAATTTTTTCAGATTTTTACTATGGAAAGGCCTTTGATCTATTTCATCATTGTATTAATCATATTTTATTTGCAGTGTGGTAATACAACAGTCACGGGATTCCCATGATCAAATGAGAAGTGTGAACCGCTGTGATAAGGTGTGGTTGCACTGTTGTGGTGGTGCAACAATCAAACAGTTTTAATGGTTATGTGCCAGCTCCTGTGATGAGGTGTGGCTGAATTGCTTTTATTTATTTGATATTCTTTTTAAATGGAAGGGTGTGGAGAGAATTTCTAATGTCTGGTTTGGTTTACAGAACTGGATGTTATGGATTGCCAAAGACAATATGTGCTTATTTGAATGTTAAGGGGAAGACGAGATTTATATCCAAAAAGAAACTGAGCAGGCACACACACTGAAGGCTTGTTTCTGGATCTGCTGCATTGGCTGAAGGAGTGTACTTTGTTGCAACATTGATGACAGTCTCAGGTTGGTTCTGGTTCATTTTATTTGGTAATGTAAAAATTTCTTGACGAATCTTTAACTCTCCCTTGATATCTTTTCATGGCTTTTCAGCTTTTATGTGCAGCTGAGTCTATCGCCACATTCATAGTTTTGGACGCGATTTCAGAATTTCGCTGTTGACGTTTTAGGTGAGTTTGATGAGTTCTACTTACAAAATCTCACATTGTCTTGATACTGTTCTTTTGAATACATCTCTGAATTTACTGATGATCTGGCATAATGTCACAATTAAGTGATGGGTGTCAACTCTACTTTCAGTTCAAACTTGAGATGCTGTTGTCTATCACCATATACAAGGGGATATAGAGCTTTTTTTTTTACCAAGACTACAGCCATCAGTGTAGATGTATTCCCATAATAATAACTTCACATTATTTCACTTTCAATTCAGTTTTTACCTGGAATATTTTCCTGAAGGATTTCAATTTTTTGGTTAACTTGTTTTGTGCATAACAGAACATTTAAGCCTAATATGTCCTTTTGTCAGATCATGAGCGAATTACTTCATTATATAACTCTTAAAAAGGCACTGTCCATTCTCTTTATTTTGAATGCGATTCATTTTGATCAGGAATGATGGCTGAACTCTTTGGACTACTGTTTGTGATTGAACTCGGATGGCGAAACTTTTGAGGTGATAAAATATTCAAATAATTGTGCACATGTCAGTGCTAGAGAGAGTTTAAAAGAAAAAAAAATCTTACTTGTGTTCTACTTCATTGCAGGATCCACATGAATAGCCTCCACTCGATCAAGCCAGCTTACAATTAACTCATCTTATGTGATTTTGGTAATAAAATGTATACTTCAAATTGACCTGCAGTATATTATCTTCATGCGGCCTCCAATGTCCTTCACCAAAACAGAATCACGCTTGGAAAGCTCAGGAGAACTCGCACCAAAAATTTATGGAATTATACAGAACTTTGAAATATTACCAAAGCACATGTGTGTGCTATTACAGGATATCTGTACTTCTTTATTGCATAAAATATGGAATTTTGAAGGTCATATGCACTCTGTGCCGTTTTACAGAACCAATGTACTACCTCATCGCATATAATCTATTGTCCTGTTACAGGAGTGTACTACGTCATTACACAGATTTTGTAATTTTACAGAACCTGTGTACTACTGCATTACACAATTGCGCAATTTTACAGAACATCTGTAATACGTCATTAAACAGAGCCTGTGGCTTTACAGAACTTCTGTAATACATCATTACACACAGCTTGTGCCTTTACAGAACTTCTGTAATACTGCAATACATGGTGTCTGTAAAGTTACCAGGGCATGTTTAATTACATAACTTTACTTGGCACCAGGTGCTCCAAGGTTTTTTTATGTAAAATCTCTTCAAAAATTTTTACAGTGCGGTAAAGCGGTCCATTTGACCGCGCGACCAAGCCGACAGTGTTACGCGGTCAAGTGGACCGCTTTACCGTGTAGAGGGTCGCCGGTTCAAAAGTTAGACCTGTCCGTTTTCACTTCATTTTTTTCTTCACTTAAATTTTCAAGCTATGATTGACTATTATCAAAACATATCGTTCGGTTAACGAGGGCGACTCAGTGCTTGTAGCGCTGGAATTTTTTGATTTGCAATACGTAGTGCCAAAAATTGCAACAAGTATAGCGAAAACTTCTGTATTGCACACTGTTTTCAACTGCGTGGTCCTTATTTCTTATAGGAGTGTTTCACTATTTCTTTGCAATAACGATTTATCGCAAATTTTAACGGTGTGTATTGCAATTTCAAATACAGCTGTGTCGCTTTGGCCGAGCGCGCTGTGGCGTCGCCTCCATCCCCGGTCTCGTGGACGAATCGCGGCAACCGGCGGCAACGCCGACTATTTCCTTAGCCGCCCGTGCGTTCGACGTATCTTTGACGTTCATTTTAACATATCGTTGGGGGGGGGGGGAGATATGGTGTTCGGTATTTAGGATGACTCGGTATGTTCGAAACCGCACACTGTTCCTGTATTCCAGGTGTATCATTGGCCCCGGGCAGTTTCGGTTTTAGGCAGTCCCGCAACGCACTATCTCCGTCTCTTTCTGGCTCGGCCAGACGCGTGAGACAGAAAGAGACAGAGATAGTGTGTTACGGGACCGTCTAAAACCGAAACTGCGCGGGGCCAATGATACACCTGGTATTGCAGATACGTTTGGTTTGATCTGAAGGAGTACCACTTAGTATTTTTCACCAACTGTGCTCTTTAATAAAAATCACTCACAGATAATACAATATCACTGGTTATCCAACTCACTGTACAGGTGTAGTACGCTGATAGTTGAAGACGGAGAAGATCAGATGTCCTAGGACGTTGTTTGAATGGCTCAATCTAGTGGCTGGACTATGAAGTAAGAGATGACAGTGACGGGCACAGCTGCTGGAGTTCTGGCTTGACGGCGGGAAACGCCCATTTGCGATATCGAGAGGTAAAGCTGAAAGATTCCTTCAAAAACTCCACGGGCGTCAGTGGGTGTTAGTTTTATTTTAACACTAGTCGATACAAGTCATGTTTCTAGGCGTCTCATTACGTACGCTGGGTCAATCAAAACAATAAGACCCCCATTTTGTTAGAAATATCACCACGTTGGTGGTCAGGGCCGAGGAAGGTTATGAGTAATGGTGCACAAAAAAACTGCAGCCACCACCTAGCTAGAGCATTAGACGGTGGGGTAGCTGGCCATGCTGGCTACACCGCAGGCGTTCCTCTTGTTGCGGATCATCCTGATGTATCCGTTCTCGCCCCAGTTGAAACCCCACGAGTTCTTGACGATCCAGTAGTCCTGGCCCTTCATGCCGCTGGTGGTACCGAAGCCGACGACCAGCACAGCATGGTCGATATCTTCCTCGGAGTTGCCGCACGACGAGTCATCGTAGACACCTGAAAAGGGAGAATGACCAGTGAACACAAAGTCATTATAACCAGAAAATCCTTATAATAAACTTAATTTCAGCCTGGCATCAAAAAGCCAAGCAAATGTGTAACCAGTCCGTCAAAATGTCTTTTGACCGCACCACTACGCCCTAAAAATGAAATGAATGGCAAGTTTGACTTCATCTTGAACCCGTACCTCATCCTACTGCGCAAACTCGCACACATTGCGACTGATATTTGCAAAAGGCATGTATTCGTACCTCAGCAGGAGCACTCATATATCTTCGCCAAGAGACTTTAAAACATTTTGTGGACGAAGCTTCGTAATATTTGTATTTACACGTATATATATATATATATATATATATATATATATATATATATATATATATATATATATATATATTTTTTTTTTTTTTTTTTTTTTTTTTTTTTGAGCGGCATACAACGTACCTTCAGCGTACATGTTGAAGGTCCATAAGCTGGCGTCGATACCAATGGATACGGGACCGACGGTCTGGACGGCGTGCTGCAGATCCTTCTCGGTGGGGTGCACGTCGACGAATCCAGTGCAAGAGCCGGCCTTGTTCTTGGCCATATAACGGCAAAGGCCGTCCTATAGAAAAAAAGCCATTCGATTAAAACGACGGAACGACTGAAACTTTCAAATATTTTGTAACGCCTGTAACAATGCGTCTCACCTTAGCGTGGTAACGGTAAGCATCGGAGTCGATGCCTTTATTGTCAACGACGTACTGGAAGGCAGCATCCATGTCGCCTCCGTCGCAACCGGCGTTCTCGTACTTGTGGTTGTTGGTGCAGTCCACCAGGTTCTGCTCACTCAGGGATACCAGCTTGCCGGACTTCTTGGCCAGCTGACCTTCAAGTGCACCAGTCTGCAGGAAAAAGAAATTCCCTTACTCACTTTGACATGATTTTTGTTGCATGTAAGTACAAAATAACTGTATCTCCGATCTTGCGTCGATCTGATGACTAACGTATTTAGTTCTGTTCCGAAGAAAAGAGAGGCTCACGTCTGTAGACTGGTCCTGCGTACGACTTCGCGTTATTTCAAAGGGCGCACCCCGGTCTGAAGCATTTGGGGACAGTCGTAATATTTATGTATGTGATTGTTACGAACTAATAGTCAAATTTCTAGGCGGGCCATTGAGGTTCTCCCTTGCCATTGGGCCTAGCCTACTCCCGAGTCAGAGTGGTTTGGCCTGTGTGCACAGCAGCTTGGAGGGCACGAAGACCAGAACCTCCATAACCCCCGGCGGTGCACAGGCGGTTCTGTCCACACCACGCTGTCCACGCTCAATACCGATCGGCGCCTGAACGCAAGGGAACCGACAAACGAGCGGGGACATGGTCAGAACGAAGTACGAACAGCCACGAGCCTCTGCCCCTGCTGACGTTGGGGGTTGCGGTAAACTCAGTGTAATCACCTGGACTGGAAATTCTCTCCTCCCAACGGCTCCCTAAGATGCTCTGCCTGGCGGACGTATCCACGGAATAGAACGAGACAGCTCCCACCCACTCCTTAACCCTACTAAAACGGCTTGGGTTGCCTGTTGCCTGCCTCACGCCTCCGCGGACCTCCAGGGGAATGAGAAGGTGGGGTCTGTCCTGTTGCTCGCCAATCCGGGTTGCCACACAGGTTTGCAGTGCTCAGGACCGTCGGGAGTTCACAGCGCTCACTCCCAGGCTTTCCCTTCAAGGCCAGCCCTGGTTCCCATTGGGAACTAACAGGGGAAAAACACTTTGATCTTAGCAAGAGGGCCGAGAAGCCCCATTGAGGGCAAAACTACAGGTAGATTCTCAGATTAGGGGGCACTTTTGACCCAACTATACTTTTGAAAAATTTAAGTTGTCTTTTCGCATGAAACGTCTAGAAAACGTATTTTGAGCCGTTTTGGATTCCATATGATACTTTGGACTTAGTCTCCAAAACGATACCGAATGACATTAGGTTGTCCTCACCCATACCCGCGAAATTCGAAAGAATTTGGAGGAACTGAGAAGATTGGTAGGCTTTGGAGGCATTTTACCCCTTTTCAGAGACCTGGTCACGCGACAGCGTACCAGACATTAAATTTTTCAACGCGTCCAAGCAGATGAAACACGTGTTTGCCATTTCGTGAAAAATAATGTTTGTTTCGATGCAATGTGTGCGCGCTGGGAGCTTAAGAGCCCAAAGTGACGCCTAAACTGAGAATCTACCAACACTTTGTTGGAGGCCGGAGTGCTGAGTGCTGAGGGCAATACCTAATAGCTGCCCGCCGCCCTACATGTTATCCACAGTAGTCCTAGCTTCTCAGTTTAAAAAATAATAATTGTGTGTGCGTGCTTGCGTATTGCCATCTTTTTGCACTTATCTCTCTTGCACTTATTGTACATAGCTATAAACTTGTTTGCTTGCGAAACCTTTTTATGGTTATGGGCAACATAGGCATGACTTGCATAATTATATGAACATGCGAAGTTATGTAATGTATCAGAAGAGGGAAAACAGGACTGTGTTTTTCCTAACTGTACCACAACTTACAGCGCTGAAAGCCCAGCAGGAGCCGCAGTCGCCCTGGTCCTTGATCGGGGTGACGTAGCCGTGCTCCCTCCAGTCGACCCTCGTGGCGGCGGCGTGGACAGCTGGAGCCTTGTGCACGTTGGTCCTGGGCCTGGACGCGTTAGCGCGGAAACCGTTCATGGCCTCAGCCATCTCGTGGGTGAGCTGCAGTCATATGTAAGCGACGATGGTCAGTATCAGCCTAGTACTTTTCATGTGAGTGTCGAGGCTACATTAAGACATTTGAGAAAGTTCCGCCGCCCAATGACACCATTTTAAGTCCTGCAAACTTAGGGGGCGTCCATACAGGATATTCGGGTATTTTCATCCAATTTTAACCCCCTCCCCCCTTACGTCCACCAATGTCCGGTTTTGTAGGACCCCCTCCCCCCTAGAAACCCGGACATGCTTTATGGACGACCCCTTACCAGGTCAGCGAATCTGTTGACTCCGACGGTGAAGCTAACTTCACCCTTGTGGTAACGCTCATTGTGCTTGGCGATCCTCAGCAAATTCTCCTTGAAGATCTTAGTGCGGTGAAGCTCCTCAGCCGGAGAGGCGTAGCTCTTGCCGTGCTTGAGCTGCAGTGTCAAGAACACGAAACAAGTCACGTAAGTAACGAACGATGTTCGCCAATCGTATAGAAGGTTTTCCTGTTTGCGTCAGGTCTAAAAACTGTCGGAAGCAAGTGTTGTTGTAATAATGTGATATTCCTGCAAACCTTGAAGCTCTCGAACTGACTCTTGACCTCAGCGTCAGGGATGGTAACGGCACAGCCGGCCGCTACGAGGGCAGCAACGACGAGAAGGACCTTCATGGTAACTTGCTGAAAGTAATGGAAACAATAGGGGAACGTAGCAGAGAAACGCAGCGGATAGGGAGGTATTCGTTCTTATCAAAACGACTTTCTTGCAGTGTAGACTCTCATGGGGTGCTTTGATTAGTTATAAAGTTACGATAAACTTCCTAAACCGGTCCAGGAAACGACTGTCGAACGCCGCTATTTGTCCACTGTGCCGGGAGGACCTGCGGACGAATAGCAAGGCGCTTACCTACCGGGGCCGGGCCCAGACCCGGCCGAGATCCCCATGCAGTTTTCACTGTTTGGGCTCCTCCTGCCTTTGTGGGGAGAAACCGATTTGCTTAAGCGGAGTGCAACTTACCGACAAGGAAGCACAAGTGTCGCGGAGAAGCCAGGTCCCCCTTATTAAAGGTCGCTGAATAGACGGCTATCAGCCCCCCTCCTTGCGCACTTGAGATACTGTTCACGACAAACGGGTAAACACATTTGATTTGTTCCGCACGGAGATTATAATCGGGCAAGATTACTTGTGATTGTAAAGATTATTTGGGATTATTAAGATTTTCAAAACTAGGAAGGATTATTGCGATTATCAAGGATTATCAGGGAGTATCAAAAGATTATCAGGGATTATAAAGGATTATAAGGATTACTTCAGATATTACAAGGAATTCACGATTGCTTGGAAATATTTTTTAGTGATCACTCGAGATTATTTGGGATTATTTGAGATTATCTGAGATTATTAAGGATTATTTGGGATTACCGAGGATTACAAGAGTTATGACAGATTATGGGAATACCTGGGGTTATCGGGATTATTTTTCAGATTATTTCATGAGTGTAGGAAGATTATCGAATGTGTTTACCCCCTGGTTCACGACGTCCGTAGACCCGTGGACCTCGAATGTTGTGGGCAAGGGGGCATTCACATATAGCCCTGAACTTGGCTTACGCTTATTAAGTTTTCCGAGTTTGTTGCTGGGTGAAAATCGGACTTTTCCGGACATTTTCCGGCGATTTAATGGTCCGACCCTCCGCTGAGAAAGCGGCGACCCCGTTGGGGGTAGGTCACTAGAGATCGAAAATTTCGGAAATTTACATTTTTAAATTTCAGACGGAAATATTTCCGAAATAAATGGAAATTTATAGAAATTTTGGAAGTATTAGGAATTTTTTTTAATTGTTCGTTTTTTAATGATTGACGTGGATTCCAGACGCTTATAGTAAGTAATGAATCTATCTAATAAATTTAGTATCCCATTTTTTGCTTCGCCGCAACGAAACTGAACTATGCTATTACTAATTCTATAGCAGGCGGAGCTGACGAATCGAGTGGCGTGGACCAGTGAAAGTGCCGATGTTTACGGAGGATGCAACATTGGATTAATTGAAACGCTCCCGTTCGTTTGTCTGCTTTGCGGGTTGCTGTTCTTTTCAAAAGTAGACCCCCCCCCCCTCTCCTCAAATTATCACTTCACCAAAAAAAGTTTTTTCTTTTTTTACCCCTCTAGCAGACCGTATCAGGAGACCAGAGTGGGTTGTGATGGAGCACAGGAGCACACGCTCGGTTTGAGAAACTGAACTTAAATTCGCTTTTGTTTCGTTTCTGGGACATGTTCAAAATTCCGAAAACACAGTGGAGAAGAGAAATTGCTGACTTCAGGTTTTCAAAGTTTCGTTCCCTGGGTTTGCGTGCGCTTTGCTTGCTTGGTCTAAATAAAACGGAGCACGGATTCTGTAGCAGACGATGTTCACGAAATGGAATAATTTGAACAGAACTGATTTAATGCGTACATGTTCAGATGGCTGTGAGAAAACTGCGTAAATCTTTTATTTCCATGCCTTACCCATCTTTTTAAAAGATTTTTAGCAAAAATTTCCATACATTTCCAAAAAGTAAAAGTTTCCTGGAAATTTATCAATTTAAATTTCTGAAATTTGAAAAATATTTCCGGAAATCTTTTTGAAATATTTCCGCCTTTCCACCTCTATAGGTAACATTTATGTCACCTACCCCTTAAGATGGAGCTATCGCTGATACGTCGGTTACCCTGCGCGCAGAGGCACTGAAAATCGGACTTTTCCGGCTATGTTCTGGCGATTTTATGGGCCAACCCAGGCCAACCCGCGGTGGGGAAGAGGCGTCGGGGGTCGGCAACAACGGGCAACAATAATGTCAAGTACCCCTCAACTTGTCTTGGGCGTGTATGCACACAGTCCGGCTGTGTCGCATCGCTCTGAGAGGCACAGAGGTGGAGGGGTCAACCTCTCTCCAAGCCAATCGATTGTAAGGGACGCGATAGCGGGCTCAATCAGGTGCTGCGATAAAAGAGTGTGACCGTGAAGTGCACATCGGTGCTCCCTCGTTGAACCTGCTACTCGAGCAAAACACTATCAACAGAACAATGCTATCTCAAACTACTGTGGCTCTGACGCACGAGGACGTAAGCACCTTGTGTCAGTTGTGGCCACTGAAACATAAGCACGGTGTGCTTTAACGTCCACCGCTGCCTTCTGAGTTTGGCGATCACCAGCCCAAAACTGGCGCCCTAACTTTAGTTTTATGTCCGATTTGAAGCACAGCAGGTATCCCGCGATCAAAAGATTCGCGTCGCTTGGTAGCAGATTCTTATCAGAATATTCAATTTCTAGTTTTCTTTAAGTCTAGTGTGAAAAAGTGTTGCGATTTGCATTAATATACCACCATACCGGCAGATCACATTTTGAGCCCGAGCGAAGCGAGGAGCACTTTGCTTCGACTGTTCCGCTTTTCAGCCCGTCCTGACACGTTTCTTTAGAAACGGCAGGTGCCGGCCTTATACCTTATAGAAGGGCTTATAGACAGATCGTTCTTGTGGCAATGCTAGCACGGTACTTGATCTCTGTTCTTGACCTGTGTTCTTGTTTCAAGACTATTGCGATCAACATTCTCTGTCTTCTGAGAAAGTAAAAGTTTCAACGGGGCGTACGGGAGTCGATCCCGTGACTCCAAGCCGAGAGTTAACCACGCTATCCACTTTTTTTTGGTTCAGAGCTCTTTGTTTCCAGATCCCCCCGTGTTGTGTTTGTTGGGTTTTGGGTTTTTGAGTTTTTAGGCTTTTAATTCGACACGGATGTCATAGGGCACCTGCTGCCCGAAGCACGCCAGTCATCTTCGAGCTCATAGCCGTCAGAATCGTAGGTCATGCTCTTGAGTAGGGATTTAAAGTCTTGAAAAAAACAAACTGGAAAAATTCGGAAAAAAACGAAAAAAGAGGTTTTTTTCCCTAAAGGTCGGAAAAATTGGAAAAAAGATGCTCCTTATTTGTTGCGTAGTTGGTTTTCAGATGATAAGCCGTTATATGTGTCTTTGCAGTGCTTGAACAAGTTCGAAGGAAAGCGGTAGCTAAAGCTGAACCATGTCTTATGGCCAGTACGGGAAAAAATTAGAACGAATGCGGCTTTGAGCACTGCCGGTTTTCGCGCGTTTGTAGGTTTACTGTCATATATAGGATCATAGATGAACTGTATATGGTCTCATTTACGATTCGTATACACTTTTTTACGGTCCATATACGGTTATATACAATGTGTATACAATTGTATACAATTATATTCGTATATGGTCCCATATACAACTCTTTTAACCCTGGTCGGGCAGTGCATCGATACACTCGGTTTTGGGTCATTCCACGCCAAACCACCTCGCGGCCCGAATTCGAGTGTCTCAGATTTGGCTGGGATGGGTAAAAACTCACTCAGGTTGATCTTTGGACCAGGTAAGAGACGTCCTGCAAACCCGGTCCCTGATGTCTCCTGGACCTGGACGAGTCTTTGTGAGTGTTAACCTTTCTAAATCAATGTTTTGGCCCTTAAAAGGGCCGGAGGGGTGCAGACCGGTTTCACCACTATCAGGAAAAAAAAAAAAATAAGCCTTGTGCTCACCTAAGACCGGTGCCGGCAGCTCAACCGGGCCAGGCTGGGCGCTAGCCTCCAACGGTCCGAGCCTTAGCGGCGTGTTTCCATTCGTCAGCGCGCATGGCAGGAAAATGGTTTTTGAAAAAAAAAAGGGAAAATAAGATGTCAAACGCACCCTCAAACCATCGCAACTCAAGTTACACGTCCTCTGTTTGCAGGACGTTACTTTGTGACGTCATGGGTTTGAGGGACGCAACGCGTCATAAGTTTCCGGGACGTCCGCCTAAAGTGACTAAAAAGAAACACTACAGGGTGACCCCAAAGACCCCCAAACCAAAGGATTTTTTTTTTTTTAAATTCTGTTAGATTTTGGAAAACAGCCATATTTTGGCATTTTTTTAAAATTCGTAAGAGCCAGGCTAAAACAAAAATCTTACCAGTTAGCTTTATTGCAATGTTTGAAAGCATTTTAGAACCTACTTTTCATCCTGAATCTATTGCTCCATGGTAGAAAAAAATTTGGTCATGGTATCTACCACTTATTTTGGAAAATAGTATAAATTTTCACAACTTTTCCAATTTGCCAAAATACGTGGTCTGAGAAAAATTATGATGAAATTCATGGAAGACCTCTACTAATGTCTGATCATCCCCACCAAATTTCAAATGTAGCCCGACACTCTACCTATGGATCGGAGCAAAAATTAGTCAACAGAAGTTCACGTAAAAGATCAGAAACCAGATTTAAAAAAATTATATGACTCGATCTGAACAGATATGAGTACATGACCATTAAAAAGCAATACTTTTCTTATATTTCTTCATATTTCTATTCTCAGTGACCTCCCGATTCACATTTAGACTACTCCGTTCTACAGAAGGTCAATGAGAATAGAAATATGAAGAAATATAAGAAAAGTATTGCTTTTAATGGTCATGTTGTTAGGATATAGATATGGTATGGAATGGGTTAGGAGTGAAAATGGAAGTGGTTCAGTTTAAAGAGTCTATTTTTGGAGCCGAAGGACAGGTTGAAGGTTAGGCTTGGTCCCGCCTGGACTTACCCCACCGGAGGTTGTGTCGTAGAGTTGGTGTAGCACAGTCGAACGCCCGGACGCATCTGCTTGCCGCGCGGCTCGGCCTAGCATATGAAGACTCGCAAGCGCGATGCGCTTGCGAAATCTGCTCAACTTGTCGCCGAGCCGAGCGGCGAGCAGCCGGGTGCTGACTTTGCTTACCGATGCATCCGCGCGCTCGGGTAAAAAAGACCCCCAAATGACGTTCATTATCGGAACCCCATAGTCAATCGCTACCGCTCCCGATCAGTTTTGGAATCGTTCCACCCCTAACTCAAAAATTACCTCACCCCCTCCAAAATTAAGGGATGGTCGGAGAGGGTTCAAATGCGAGATTTGGCAGTTTTAGGCACCCATAATGCCAAACTGACTGTAATTTTTCCAATTTTCGCCCTCCAAATCGGTTTTAATGATCCCCTTCACTGCGTTTTTCGACCTTGCCACACTTAAGGGGTGGCTGTAGCCGAAGGGGGTGGCCTATGAACTTGGCGCTTCGGCCGGCTCGAGAACAATGTTCGGGGCAGGTCTGTAGTACCAAATTTCAAGGTTCTAGCATGAAAAACTGAGAAATGGTAGCGCCAACAAAAAGTGGGCCGCTAATTTTGACGCCCATCATCTTCTGGAGAATCCCCACTTGTTTCGCGTTTCACAGCATTTGAAACATGATAAGGACATAGCTGCAGATTAGAATCTGGCAAGACATCATTCACAGCACTGATCTCACTCATATCTCTATCCACAACAACTGTTTTAATTTTTGATGTTGCCTCCTCTCCCACTAAATTCTTGAATATTGTCATAACTTCCTTGTAAATTTCCATGGTTTCCTTGGTGACAAAGGCATATGCAATGGTTTTAGTGTCACCTAGTCCATTCATGACATTTATAAGAAGTAATGGCAGTTTCTGCTTATTTGTCTTGAAGGTAGAATCCATAACCATGACCTCAGGAAATTTGTGGAAAGTTTGGAGCATATTTTTATGAACCACGAAAATATACTGAATGCATCCATCCTCGTCAGTACTTTGAAGATAAAGCAGCAAGTCCTCACTTTCAGAGCGGCCCCCTCTTTCTTTCCGTAGGAGAGCTTGCCTGAAGAGATTTGGAGATTTCAACAATAGACTGTATAGAAAAAATATTTCAAAAGTAACAAATTACTGTTTACATAGACTGCATGGAATACCTTGCATTGACAAGATCTTGTCCATTAGGGTATACCGGAGAAAAGCTGTGCCGGAAGTGAGAAGGTATGAATCAAAAAGAGCGGAAACGGAACCTGGAGGTATGAAAAACTGCGCGCGTGGAGGTGCTTGTTGCCGGCTGCCGCCAATACGTGTTGGGGTCCGTGAGAATCGCCGTCGGACAAGTGCCTCTAATGTTTTCAGATGGATATAAATATATGACTCAAATATAAGTTTATTTGTTCCTCGACGCCATATCTCTGTTGACGCTTTGTATTAGAAAATCTTTTCAAGTTGTTGGTAAACAAATATGATACGCTTCTGCTAACCTCTTCCGACCACCGCTCCAACCTATTTGGAAATTCTGGAAGAGACTGAATCTTTCATGACAACATGCAGAGATATGATAGCAATAGCCTAAAATAGTCTCGCTGTCCTGCTCAACAAATATTTGGTGAAATGTGATCATTATTTTATAATTTTCAGTATAGTCTGCACTAGTGATCATTGCACGAATCTAAACACGCGCCGACCGGAAACTAGCTCATCCGCGCGCGCGATTTCTCATACCGCCCGTTTCCGTTTCCGCTCTTTTTGATTCGTACCTTCTTCTCACTTCCGACTTACCACTTCTCCGGAATACCCTATTAGATTCTTCCCCGTCTCTTTGATGATCTCACCAAGTAGTATGTACGGTTTCACTCTTAACTTCATCAGTTTTTGGACATTTTTAATCTCATTGACATCTAAAGCCCTCACTTCCGGAAAGCAGCCCCTTATACTACTTTTTCCAGAAGATGATTGTGGTCAAAGTTTACATCTTCAACCACCAAAACTTGTCGGTCAAGGTGGGCTTTGATACAGACATGAGCCCCGCATCCAATTTTAAAACTTCTGGAAAGGAAGACGAAATGGTGTGGACAATGATGTGGACAACACATGAAGATTTGTAGATAACAATATCACATGCAACATACGAATGGTTGGGCTTGATGCCCTCACTCTTTGTTCTGTTGCTTCCAAAATTTTTAGAAGCAATAAAAGCAGATTTGTTTGCAGATCGGTTTTATACTTTTTCTTCTTTAGGCCTAAGTTCCCTGTCTCAACGAGTTTGCTGATCTTGGTGACAAAAACCCCATTAGTTGCCTCCGAAGGGTTGGAAACTTCTCAACAACAATCGATTAATCGACTTTTCCATTACGTCAAAACCCGTAATCGACGCGACTCGATTAATCGATCGGTCATAACCGATTATCGTCGATTATAATCGAAAATCGGTAAAAATTACTGGAAACACCCGAACTTTTGAGTGCAAGGGCAGAAAATGCATTTTATCAAGTTTCTACCATCAGGAGATAAACACAAAGCAAATAAAAGAGGAAAATTTATTTAAAATTACTGAAAAAAATTAACCCCCCCCCCCAGTCGAAATATCTGGCTTGAGGAGCGCTTGTACAAGGCTTGGCGCCTTCAGAGCGCTTCCTGGAGGCTTGAAGCTGCTTGAAGCCCCGAGCGGACGCACGAAGTCAAAGTGCAAAGGCTTTGGCCCCAGATGAAGCCATCAGTCAATGGCTGCCTTACAAGCCTTCATGTTTCTTAACGCTTCAGAAAATCGAACTTACAATTATCAGTGTGTCTGTGCTTCTCCGACAGATTAGCATGTGCGGAGATCATATATCAATTCACCACACGATGTTTCTTACCACAGAATAGGGCCACACTTCATTGCCACACTTCTTTCCCATGAACCGCTTATCACGTAGGCAACCAATGCGGCAGCGACAGCGCAGGGAATCGACATCCGGCACCATATTGGAGATCGTTTGCTTTTGAAGGCATTTACATCACAATATTTTTGTATAATATGTGTGCACAGAAAAGTATGGTCTAAAAGGCGTTTTGGAGGGCAAGGATCAACATATCAAAAGATGGCGGTGACATACAACCCCCACCACATAGTGGTATATGTACCTGTGGGACTTGTAATATTTCCTGGATCACCGGCGGCCGTAGAGAGTGGCACCTCCGGTGCGCAATAGCTTCCAAGCGAGTCTCGCAGCCTAATGGATGGTTAGATTACAAGGACCGTAGGGCCAGGAACTGAAGTTCTATACCCGCCGGTCCCATTTTTGGACCCCATTTAAAGCCAATCGTTTCTACTGGAGTACATGGACCACGGCTTGCAGAAGGCTTGGCGAAGCGCTCCCCAAGCGCTTTACCAAGCCTTCCACAAGCCATGCTCACTAGCGCTCGTGAAGCTTTGCTGAAGCCTTCTTCAAGCCAGATATTTCGACTGGGGCCGCAGAAAATCAAAAATTCTGTGACAGGAACAGCATCGAGCGAGCGCGGGGTATCGTCGCGGAGTATCGTCGTGTCGTACGTAAGAGGCGGGTGGCGGGGAATGCAAGACAGGCAGGTGCGTTGCGCTCACGCTCCAATCAAAACGCACTTATATATTAATAACATGATTAAATATTCTTTAAGGCAAACCTTAGAACTCAAATTAGGTCGGCTTTACACCAAAAATCCTATCAGTAGTGCATCAAAAGAAAAAAAGAAATCAAAAGCACCATCAGAAAATAGCAGTAAGGGAAGGTGGGGTCTCCTGTGACAGTTTCTGTAAAATGGCGACCAGCCTGAAACTGGGCATTCTCATGTCTTAAGAACTGCTCATATGGACAAAGGGGTCTCTTGGCTACTGATTTCCGTCGCGTTTTTTAAATTATCTTGGTCGGCTGAGAAGTTAAGCTGGTTTTTGTGACAGTGTGCAATTGTCACATAGGACCCCAGGCCTGTCCACCGTGTGACAGCCCATGTCCTCTCTGTGACACCCCAGTCCTCCGTGTGACAGTAGCTATTTCTCACATGAAATCATTCTATGTATGGGTATAAATCCAGGGAAATCTCAAATTTGGTCAAAATAATGTTAATTAAACAAAAATAAATACAGTTCCACAACAAAACTGTTTTTATTTAAGAAAAATCCATTTTGATGATTAGAAAAAACAAAAACATAGGTTTATAGAAAGATTCGTATATAGATGCTAAAACTAATTAAATCACATTGCCTTCAGCAGCCTTCAATATTCAAATACAATATTTTGGTAAAACACAATACTCTTAACCCAAATGCAGATCGGAGAAATCATAATGAAAGCCTAGCAATTTGCTGTGTCTGGCAGTGCCACTTCAGATGGGTTTGGGTAGAATGACTTTAACATTGCTAATGTGGACACTTTTAACATCGGCCACAGCCGGAAGATGGAATTTAAATGAAACTCTACTGCACTTCCTATAATACGAAACATCCAATGCTCCACTTCTATTAACATCTTTCAGTACACGGGCCACATAATATTTATTATTGTCTGGACACTCAAACTGCACAAGTACAAATTCATCCTCCCGTGGTGATCTTTCTAAGGGCTTGAAATCTTCCGGGTCAGACGAATGATACTGATAACTTTCCTCTCCCTCCCACACTAAATCTTCATCGGATTCCTGACATGGAGGTTCTTCATGGCTCTCAGACTCAGATTCTTCAGAAGATTTCTGCACTTTCTTTTTCTTCCTACGAGGAGCCTCCTTCTGCAGATGGCCTTTTCTTTTCTTAGCCTCTTCTTTTTCATTCTTTTTCTTATTCCTTTCCTCTTTTCTTGCCAGCAACTCTGCTTCTTTCCGACTTTTTTCTTCTCTTTTTCTGGCTACCTCATTCTTCTCAGGTGTGTTCGTGGCTACTTTGCACCTCCCCCTCTTCCTCGGTTTCCTGGTCTGGTCATTTGGCTTACCATGTGGTATTGGCAGAATCCTCCTGGGAGTTACAACTTGGGGAGCGACTGGAGTACGAACATGCACAGGGCTGTCATGAGGAGTTGACTGCAGAGGTTGTACGTCATCCACATCCTCTTCCTTGTCTTGATTTTCTTCAGTGTGCTGTGTGCTGGTTGATGGAAACAGATGCAGGTGATGACACGGAGGCTGCTGGTTCTTTTCCTGGAGGGGGCTGCAGTGAAACACGACTTGGTGTAAATTCTTTTTCCTCAAAAATATTAGGGTTGAACGGATAAATACCAGTTGTACTAAAAGCAGACTGTATGTTGGCTGGTGTAGCACACCTGCTCAGAGCTTCATTCACAAGTGCAGCTATATCATAAATGGTACAAGTTTTGCCTGGGTGTGAGCTAGTCCACCTGTGATAAGCCCCACTATATGCTGCTTGGAACGGCCCAAATAGGCCCACATCCAGTGGCTGCGTCTTGTGAGTAGTGTGGGGTGGGAGTGTGAAAAGAGTCACCCCATTTTCTCTGCAGTACTCAATCGACTCCAACGACAGATGGGAACTGACATTGTCTACAATTAAAAGGCACGGATTATCTTTGGAGCAGTGAGTATGCTTTACATAATGTTTCAGCACACGAAGAAAACATTCTGAGGTCATCCAACCTCTTGGGGTGGCAAGGCCAAGAGTTCCCGGGTAAGCTCCTACTGTCATGTTATTAGAAAACTTCACACGTGTGAAAAGCATGACTGGAGGTACCATGGAACCATGGGCTCCAATAATGCAACATGTTGTCACAAGTGTGCCTCGTTCTGCACTCTTTGACTGGTGAATTTGTTTTTCACCTTTCTTACAAATTATTTTCTTCTTCAGCTCCCCTACAGTCGATGCTTTGGTTTCTTCCAAGTTATGAACACGACTACCATTCAAGAAGTTGTCGTGCCGTTGAAGAACTGACTCTAACTTCATGAAATTCTTTGATATGTTTTCTTTGTTGAAAGCCATTGATCTGGCAATGCTGCATGACTCTGGCTTCCGTACTGATAAAGTAGGATGCCTGCTCATGAACCCACGGAACCATTCTTCACCCGCTGTTGACTTTTCTTCCCATGACTTGTGTACTTTAAGTTTGTTCTGAACAGCGAGCTCATAAGAGAGTCTACGGATCTGTATGTTGATTTTGCCACTAACTTGTTAACCATATACATATTACTCACCGCTTCCACTGCCGCCTTCATATCTTCCGGTGCGAACATTCCATTCGTTGACTTTCTAATTTTCTTGCGAGGCATGTTGAAACTGTAGAATAACAGAAAAATTAGTCGTGTTTATTATGGCTCAGATGGCAGCCGTCTGCTTGACAGTTATATCTATAACCTATCAATACAACCCTAAAACATTTGCAAGCGTTATTACCCACGTCAAGGACTTGCAAATATGTAAGATAGTGAAAGGAAAACGAAAATCTTTTAAAGAAGCAGGTGTCACAAGGGACCCCACTTCCAGTGTCACACGGAGCCCCAAGGGGCGTTTTTTGGGCGGGATGCCACTACAGCTTAACCTGATGAAGTAGAGTAGCGGTTCCAAGCTGATTTTAGAGCCAGCACATCAGAGAAGAACCCCTCGCAAGAAATCTATCGCTAAAATATATTTGAACGGCGAAAAGCGAACGCAGCGTGGGAAAGAGACAATTTACTTTTACCTTGTTTTTTGATGTCACTTCTTCACTGCCGGCGTACCTAGCCGTTAAAAGTTGTAGAGTCACCGCCTTGTGGACTTCAATGCCCTTTCTTGATACCTTCCTTTGAGTCTTCTTCACTTTGTTGGCAGACGCACCGTTTAGGTGTAATAGCCACTGTCACACGGGACCCCCTGTCACAGGGGACCCCACCTTCCCTTAGGCTTCAGTCTCAACCGGCATGGGGCATGGCGTTCACAACACTTCACACCGAAGACTTTCCGAACAAATGAAGGCGATGGCGCGATGGCAAACTACACTGTAAATTTGGGGTGCTCTGTGATTGTACGCCAAAGGCTTATGCCACAGGAAATGAAGCGCCTTAAGGCGCTCACTGACAATACGCCTCTGGCATGTACTGACAACACATCTTTCCATGCATTAACCCTGCACATGCACACCCTATCCATGGATACTGGCTGATAGCCATGGGCAGTGCCAGGGTGTACTATACTATCCCATGGGTACAGGAGGTGCGTAGAGAGCACACGACTCTGGTGCCACCCCACCCGCTGCATGGGGTTAGCAAGGGTGCTTTGCTACAACACGGCTCCTCTCCACAAGCAGATCTAGGGCCAAGGTGCTTACACAATACACACCTCCATGTTGTAAATAATAGAGTTCAAATAGTATAATCACAAGATTGTCGAGATAATTTCGGATGATGGAAATAAAACGTCCAGACACAAGAAGTGTGGCACAGGAAGTAGTTTTATTCTTGTTCTTTTATACAGGCAGAGTAACAGGTGGAAACGACAGGCGGTAATGCATACAAGTGGGATCACAAGCAGAGATGGAGTGAGGCGGGAAGTTTTAAATATGAGATTATCATCTGGATTACAATATATACAACACTTCCCCTTAATCCGATGATAATCCCAACCTTTTAACACAATTTTCATGTAGTTCTCTTCTCAGACCTTTTGTCAGCACATCAGCAGCCATAATTTCTGTAGACATATGTTCTAATATTATTTTTCCTTCTCTCACGCAGTCTCTTATCAATTGTATTCTTACACCTATATGTTTAGTGCGAGCACTGAAATTTTGAGTATATGCTATTTTAATTGCGCTCATGTTGTCATTGAAAATAGTTATTGTCTGTGAGCCACATCCAAATATAGAATCAATTAATTCGTTCAAGTATAAGGATTCCTTTGTTGCTTCTGTTATTGCTATGTACTCAGATTCGGTCGAGTGCTGAGCTGTCAAGGTTTGTTTTCTGCTTTCCCAAGATATAAGATTCCCATCTAGTTTAAAACAGTAACCACTGTAGGAGTAGTAGTCTACCCCATTCCCTGCGTGATCAGCGTCAGCAAAACCCAGAAGACAGAAAGATGGTTCGACTGCCTTTCTATATTTAAGACCTAACTTGGAAGTTCTCTTAAGATAAGCGAGGACTCTCTTAGCCAAATTCCAATGGAACTCAGTATATTTAGAATTAAATTGACTCAGGTAACTTATAGCATAGGCAATATCAGGTCTAGTGTTCACACAAATATTATAAGCACCCAATTAATTCTTGATATGGAAGTGTTTTTGACGTACCTTTTGCAGTTTCTGGCAAAACAATTTTTTGTTCCATGGGAGTATTGTAACCTTTACAATCTTTCATATTAAATCTACTGAATAGAGAATTAATATAATCCTCTTGCTGCAAAATTAGAGTTGACTTCGACCAATCCCTTATTATTTTCATCCCAAGACAGTCTCTTGCTTTACCCAAATTTTTGATAACAAAATGCTTGTTTAGACTACTTAACACAGTAGCTTTTTCTTTATCACAGTTGTACAGGGCAGGGAGTGAAACCATAACGTAACGTAACCGAAAGTCCGCGAAAACCGGCGATTTCGGTTAAGCGAAACCGATAATTAAACGAAAGTGTTTTGAACTGAAAAACCAAAACGGAACACACTAACGAAAGTCCAAACGAGCGAAACTTGTACCGAAACACACAACATTTACTATCGTTTCGTTTTGTTTCGTTATTTCACCAATTTCGTTTTGATTGCAAGGAAGGCCAAAACCGAAACGCGGCAAAGTGAACCTAAAGCCAGCCACAGGACCACCACACACAACAGTGGTTCAGAGATACCCCGACACCAAAAGTAATAAATCAGCCATGTGTTTTATAGGGATAAATATTTTTATCATACATTCCTAGGGTAGTGACCTATCGACGACATGACACGGGAACGTCAACTCGACGGCCACCTCGGGGTGCCGTATTGCGTCCTCAGGAAGGGACCATATGGAAAAAAATTGTAATAAATAAATTTGGCGACAGACTGATTAATGAGCATGAACGGACGGAACGCAGACGCGGAACCACCGGATCGCGCATATCCGGCTTTCAGAACGCCTTTGGCTCCGAGTTTGAACTTAATGGCTTGTCCGTGGTGTTTCGATCACATAAGCTAATAACCGAAATCAAACCAAAATTATGGCTTGATTCGGTATTTTTATACGAAACATTTCGTTACGTTCAAAACCAAAACGAAACTACTCACAGTAGTTTCGTTACGGTTTCGTGACCGAAACGGAAGTGCAGCTCGACTTTCGGTTTTGGCCTGAACTGAACAAAACGTTTCGTTACGTTATGGTTTCACTCCCTGGGCCGAAGCCCGTACATCGCCTTCCCCAGTTTACAAACAAAATTTTCCTTCCCTGGCATATGAAAACCATCTGGCTGTGACATGTAATCAGTCTCGCCATCCAGGAGATCTCCATGGAGGAAAGACGTTTTCACGTCCCAGTGGTCAATATTTAAATCTAGACTCACAGCTGTGGAAAAGAGTATTCTTAATGTCGTTTTTCTTATGACTGGGGCAAATGTTTCAAAGTAATCTACTCCATGGGTCTGTGTATAACCTTGTGCCACCAATCTTGCCCTGTGAATTACAGTTCCATTAGCATTAGTTTTCCGTCTGAAAACCCATCTGTTGCCAACAATTTTTCTAATATCTGCTGACACTGGCACAAGTGTCCAGACTTCATTTCTCTCAAAAGATTCAAGCTCCTCATACATTGAATTTTTCCAGAATTCTTCTTCCGGGCTATTTAAGGCCTCCTGTAGGTTGCATGGAACGGAGTCATCTATTAAAGTTGCTAGACATGCGTTATTTGATTGAATATTCCCTGTTCCATAAACTATGAAATCTGGAAACGATTTAGGCTTTCTTTCTCTACTCATTGCTTGTTGAAAACCCTCATCATTATCCACAGATGATATATTTTCTACATCTATTTCATCCGCTGAATCAGCATTACATTGATTTAAGGAAGAGCTATTTGTGGAAACTTGATCATTGGAGAGTCTGGAGACATTAGTGGAGGTATAGTTTTCAGACTCAGAATCACAGTTTTGTTCAATATCACACACTGCAGAGGATTTAGATTTCTCAGATGCAGTGGTAGTAGAAGTTGTTATGGTACAGCTCCTATATTCTGGTGGTGGTGCTATTTTATTTGTTATCTCACCCATATTGTCTTTAGCGGGGAATTTATTTTCATCAAAACACACTGAACGCTCTGTGAATACTGCAGAGAATGTGTTTCTTGGGTTACTAGGGTCCAGGAAAAAATATCCTTTTCTCTCATCATCATAACCCATGAAAATGCATTCAATACTTCTGTCACCTGTTTTATGAGCAGCCTCTGGATTTTTATGCACATAAGCAGCGCATCCAAAAACTCTCAGGTGACTTAGATCTGGTTTTATTCCCGTCCAGGCTTCATAAGGTACCATGCCCTCGACCGCCTTTGTGGGACAGACATTTTTCAAGTATACAGCTGTCTCTAGAGCTTCCTTCCAGTATTTGTTATCCAAACCCGATTGCTTCAGCAAAGCTCGAGTTCTTTCCATCAAGGTACTGTTAACTCTCTCACTTACACCATCCTGTTCCGGAGTGTGTGGAACAGACAACTGCCTTACTATACCGTGTTCTCTGAGATATTAAGTGAAGTATCCAGCACAGTATTCACCACCATTATCTGATCTTAATACCTTTATTTTGTTGCCAATGTGTTTTTCTACCAGTGTTTTGTATTCCTTAAATTTATCAAATACCTGGTTCTTTGTTTGGAGAGCTGCTACCATGGTGTATCGGGTCAAGTCATCAGTGAAAGTGACAAAGTATCCATTATTTTCCCAAGATAGAGTATCTGAGACCATGCACACATCGGAGTGAATTATACCCAATATATCTTTTGCTCTGCGGGCCTCGTGCCTCGGCAGGGGTGTTCGGGTTTGTCTAGCTTTCAGGCATATATCACAAGGTTTAGATGGATTGTATTTAGTGTTGGCAATCCCATCCACTAAGCCATCCATGAGCAAGTTTGTATTTTTTATTCCCAAGTGTGCTAGTCTGCGATGCCACAATACGTGTTCATCGTTGTTTGTTGATGCCCTGAGTGCAGTGGTGGGGTCGGTTTCAACCTTTAAATTAATTTTGTAAGTGCCATTTGATACTGGTGCTGACAAGCGAGGCTTCCCCTTAATAATTACATCCCCTTTAACATAAATCCCTCAAGAATTCTCATCAAAAACAGCTACAAAGCCACTTCTGCAAATTTGGTTTATAGACAGTAAGTTGGACGATAGACCAGGAACGTAAACTACATCATCTATTCCCTCCAGACCATCACTATTATCAATAATTTTTAAAGCTCCAGAACCTCTGGAATAAAGAACTTGATCTCCAGCACATTCTATTGGCTGCCCCGGTAAAGTTTGGAAGTTGGAAAGGCTTTCTTTATCACCACACATATTACTAAACGCACCACTGTCCAAATAGAATTCAGTTAGTTTATTATTGGCAGGTTTAGTAACAAGACACTGTATTATAAAGGGAACATTGGAATCAGCATTATCAGATCTACCAGAGTCATGAAAATTATCAGAAATATTTGAATCATTAGAGTTATCAGCGGTACGACCGCGCTTGGCAATCTTAGCTGTCAACCGATACTTCGTTGGACCAGACCCGTTTTCTGCACTAGGGTTATTTCGCCCTCTGGGCTGAGCCTCGGATCCAGAAGCATCACTGTGGGGATGCTTCCGTTCCTCACGGCTGTTGTCAAACCTACGGTCCTTCCGTGCGTGGTTGGTCCTTTTGCAGATGACACAAGGCGAAAATTCACCCCGCGGGCACTTGTCAGTCCCGTGGTTGAACTGACTGCAGATCTTGCATCTTCTTTGCCGCCCACTCGGAGCAGACGAGGTTGACATCGTCACTTTGTGTCCAAGCAATCTTGGAGGTTTTTTAGTGCAACAGGAATCTCTCAAAGTTTCCTCAACAAATATCCTAGTGAATGGGCCACGGATGCGGACTACATGTACGGTCATAACATTGTTAAACACTTAATTATTGTTAACGATTGTGCCGAGAGAGGGGTCGCTCTAGTTACAAGGTTTCTAAAGGAAAACAAATTGACAGTAGACGAGGAGCAGCGGGAACTTCTTCTTTTCGTAGTAGCTGAAGACAGAAAGAAAAACAGTTTGTAAATTAAATGTAATGTCACACATATGTCGTTCCTCCCCTTACGCCGGGGGTGTCTGGCGTAGGGTCTAAGTAAGTGTGCTCCACATTCCACGGTCCACCTGCGGACGCTGGTTCACACTTCACTCACTGCACCGGCTCTGGGCCCGGTGGTCACTTGGGGTGGTGTCACTCGCGTCGGGGGTTCGCAGGGGGTTAGGAATAATCACTCGCGGGTTACACAGTACACACACGCGCAGGCGATCGGACCAACAGTTCACTCGCGTAACGTCCTGTTCCGTGGCACACTCGTGTGCTCCCGATCGACCGTCTAGTTCCGCTGCTCTCTACTGACTGCCGGCATGAATCCGGACCGTCTCACGCCTGCCGCGGTGCGGCCATCACCCTGGACCACTGACCCGCCTCGGGGGCGGTCATGACTCTCTGATGTTTGTGCATTCATGCACGCGCGGGCGCCCGGCGCTGTCGCCGCGTGCCGTATGGGTAGGCCACTCAACCGGCCGCTTCTCCAAACATCAGCATAGGCCGCGCTCGGCCTTGCGCTGCGGGGCCTTCGCCCGCTGAGTCATTTGTGCACCGCGGTTCTACCCCGCGATGCGTGGGGCGTGGGGTCTTTACCCCATGGTCTAGTGTGCATGGCCGCCCGTCAGGTTAGGCAACTTATCAGTCACCTCCGGGCGTTCACTTCTAAGCATCGGGTCATATACCCGGTGACACGCCCCTCCTTTAATAAAAGTTAGTTTATACTAATCTTTCTGTTGGTCCAACCCTCTTTGCGTGTCTCATTTATTTCAATAAAAGTGTGCTTGCAGGGGGGTTTACATACAGCACTAAACAAAATTTTTTTTTTTTTTTTTTTCTAATAATAATCCCAATATCCCTGATCCCACATTACTGAGGGTAAAGAACACAATCTATGCCCATGTTAACATTACTAATGAAGTTATTATTATTACAATTCAGAAAGGAACCCGCTGGTTTAGTACATATACATTGTATTACTATCACACACTCAACAGTCACTGGTATTTATTTATTTAGCTGTCATACGAAACCATTTCTTATTTCTACTGATTACTTCACAATCATCGTTAATATCTATTTATACAGTAATGTTTACTATTACTAACACACACACTAACAACCACAAACTCGTTTGAATTTTATTTATACAGTACATAATATTTGATTTAACTAGTCTAAGCACATTTCCTATCTATTTACAATTTGCTGACTTCTTGGTCCCATCGCTATCGCCGTTGAGGGCGATCTCTCGGGTCAACGGTGGGGCGGGGGTACAAATAGTCCTGGTGGCCATCTACGTCGTCCACTTGGCCACTGTCTGGCCACGATGTTGTACCTCACCGTCGTCGCTGTGCTGCACCATGGCGTCGCGGTGGTCGGCGCGGCTCCCGTCCCACCGCCGTACGCAGTGGAATACCTGAAGTCCCTCGGGTTCCTCGGCAGTCCTGGCGGGGTTTCGTCGACGCTTGTGACCCCTGGAGCCATCCGCGCGGCGCAGAGCGAGCTCGGACTTGAATCGACCGGCGCCCTCGACGCGGCGACTCTGGATGTCTTCTCCCAGCCGAGGTGTGGTGTGTCCCCGTTCTGGCGGGGCCCGCCTGAGTCCTCGGGGCGACGTCGGCGGTTTGCTACCTCTGGTAGCCGCTGGCGCCGCCAACCCGTATCCTTCAAGGTATCCAAGTATTCCGCCAACCTGACCGTCGCTGAGGTGGACGACGCCGTTGACAGGGCCACACGGCGTGTGGAGGCTGCGTCGGCGCTAAGGTTCGTCCGCGCCGGTCCTGCCGACGCAACTTGGAATATCGATGTGGCCTTCGCAGACGACGACCACTGCTGCGTGTCGCCTTTCGGCGGCCCGACCCTCGCGCACGCCCTCGACCCTGTGGACGGCGGGGACCTGCACGTACGGAACTCCGTGGACTTCCGTACGACGTCGTTGGAGTACGTGGTGTCCCACGAACTGCTGCACAGCATCGGCGTGGCGCACTCCACTGATTTCGGGAGCCTGATGTATCCAGTGTACCGGTCAGTTGCTCCGGGGGTTGACCTCCTGAGCGCTGATGACCGGGACGTTCTGGCGCTGTTGTACTCTCGGCCGTTGCGTTCCTGCTGACGTCTGCAGTGCTGGGCCGTGCTGGCGTAGTTTGGCTCCGCAGCGCGGGGCCAGGTCCTCCGGAGCCGTTGATGTCATGCAAAGAAAAATATTTGGGTCAATAAATGGGTCAATGACGCACATTTTGCTTCTGTTCCTATCTGCTATGCCGTGATCGATGCGGAGGGGGGGGGGGACCAATTTCTATGCTTTTATGGTACTCAGATCCGCTAAAGGTATTTCATCTCGGGGGTTAACCTCCGGTGACCTAGGGCCCACGAAAGCGAGGTTATGAAATACGTTCTCGCCACCATGGATGTGGGCGATGGCACGTCCCTTTTTACCTATTTTCCGACAACACTCGGCGATCGCACACCAACAGAGTAATTTTACTAGGACTGCCATAATCGCGATCCCCACAGACGCGGCTGTGACTGATATGCCTAGCATATAGGTGATCTGGCCCGGCCCGTACTTAATTACATCCCCCAATCCCGTGCCTTGCACCCCCCCGCTCTCCCATACGGCTTCAAAGTCCGCCATTTGATGGGCGTGATGTGTCAAGAAGGACCAGCTTTGTTTGTCCTCTGTGACACTTGACACATGGTCTGCCGTTTTAATTGCTTCCTCCTGCAATTTTAGGCTTTCGAACACAGGAAATTCTACAGTGTTACGCCATTCTATGCATGTTGCCTCCTCATTCCTTTGCTTCTGTATCCACTGGCCGTGCTTGAAAATTTCAGAGCTTCTGCAATTCGACTTGACATATTGCCCATTCTCCGACGGCCTGATCTGGAACGAGTCCTCGTTGACAAAAACTGTCTCGAAAGAATGCATATCGGGCAAGGTGGACGAGATGAACGACGGGTCAATCCGTGCAAGGGCTGTGTACATTTTTCCCATAAAAAATTCCATTCTCTGGATTTTCCTCAGGAGCAGGGCTTCGTTAAATCTACGCTCTTCCCTCTCTTCGAACAAATTGCCCTGCAGTAATTCAAAGTCCTCCTGCGATACTTGGTTACCTTGCGGAAATTCTACTTTCACGAAATCCTGTGGCCCCTGTCCGGTCCCCCCCGGCTTCGACAGGTTATTAATTTCCCGCACGATCTCGACCTCGCCGTGCTGCGTCCTGTGCATCCGGTTTGCAGTGTAGAACGCGAGGCGGACGTCTCCTCCCGCCACCGTGCCCTGCAGTGTGTGCGGGTGGCCTACCCACGGCCCCGGCTTCGGGGTTGTGGCGGGCGGCCCAGCCGGAGCGGGTGCGCCAGCGGGGCTGATTGGGACTTGCCCCGCGAACCTGATTCGAACCCCGTTGAAGGTTATTGTTGGTTCCGGCGCCGCGTTGCCCGGTGCGCCGGCATCATGGTCTGGCGGAGCTGGCGGGGCGGTCGGAGGGACAAATGGCGCCTGCGTAGTAGAAGGGTCAGTGGGCCTTGTCCACCACATCGGTGGCAGGGCCGTGCTTGATGCGGCTGGTCGCGGTTTGCCGTCCTGCGGGACTCCCGGCTCTGTGGCCTTACGTTTGGGTGTTGTATCAGTGGTACCCCTAGACTGGAATTTAAAACACAGGGGCCCAACCGGGCCCAACACATTTCTGAATGAACCATTTTTCCTCCCGTTCCTTATTTGATGCATGGACGACCGCACCGCTGTCCGAGTCTACGCAAGTGATCCCGTTTATTTTTGACTCATAACATTTGAGGACGGTGTACCTCTCCGCGATTGTTGGTGCGCTGAGCACGAGAGACGTGTGTTCCCGTGACTCAATGCACAATCCTGGTCGCACATCCTTGACTACTCTGCCTTCTCCGTCAATCAGGAACATTTCTGTTTTCCCTTCATCGTGCATCGTCATGTGCACGCTGTGATTGTTCCTCCACATTTTGGCGGACCAAGAGATTTTGAGGTTATGGAAGAACAACCGGCCTGATTCATAACTCTTATCAATTACGGCTTCGCGCACGTACTTATCTGTTGCGAAGGGATTTTCCAGGTATTTGTTAGCATCCGACCCGTAGAATTGTCCTTCTGCGCCCACGCGGCACAGTCCCGTAGTGGACCAGTCCCTCAATTCGTTTGCACTCGGGTTGCAAAAACTTGTATTTTCCTTTACTGTCGACCATGGTCCAGCCAGGAGCCAATATCTGGTATACACTCGCCTCTGTGCTGTCACCAGCGTGGCGGCTCCCTCTACTGAAATGCGTTTGGCCGTAACCTCGATGTGGCTTGGCACCTCCACGAGCTCCTTGTCAAATTTTAGCCTGAACACTGGCCTTCCCTGGTCGCTGGGTCCCTGGCCTTTTACTATGCCTAGAATCGCGCTAAGTACTAGGAGTGCTCCCGCACCCCGTGGGGTCCTCATTTCGAACTCACCGTAGTGCTGTAGTCTCCAGCTCCCGTTGCCTCTGTTAAAAATATATCGTCGATTCTCCTTTTCTTCAGCTCCCCTCTGTTCCATGTTCTGCTTGACACCCGTGATGGTCTGAACGAACATGCCTCGGTCTTCGGACACTCCCACTTGGGCTAAAGCATCTGTCAACCCTAGTGTGTCTGATTTTAAGTCTCTCATTCCCCTCTCCAGTCGTGATGTAGTCAACCGGAGGTTGTCAATATCATTCTCAAGCTTATTCAATTTTGACATAATCCGGTTCTCCATAGCCGCAAGTCTGGTTTCAAGTGGGGGAAAGAGGGTATTTGCAATCCCTTGAGGAATTTTCGTCAGAAACGTTGTGATTTTCACAAGCATCTCAGTGATTATGAGAAATAGACGTAGTATCGGTTGATTTGGAATGGGTGGGAGGGGATCTGAAAGAGCTCGGTCGTGTGAATCTGGACAGGAAAACCCACGGGGACAAGCACCCCATTCTGCAAGGTATGTGCAGGACATTATGACCTTATTAGTTGGTCGGGTCTCATCTATACACTTGCATTTTTCTTAATGAATTACTATGCCCTCTCTTTTATCCATTGTGGGATCTTATCCGACAATACATCACCCTTATTCTAAGTACAAAAGTAAGAAAATAGAAAGCCTCTTGAAAGGCAGATAAAACATAGAAGAAACAACTCCTGAATTGTGGATAATACACTGTCCCTTCTTGATTGGAGTCACGGAAAAGGACCTGGTTGTTTCCAAATAACTCCAATGTCAGGATTCCCCTGATATTGAGGTCTTGTTAAAATTCGGTACTTGTCCCAACCTTTATAACAGCAAGCAAGCATTAACATCAAGAATATCAATCCAAACAAGGTCCAACCGATGTAATGTGAGGTGGAAGACCTAAGTGAAGTTAATGGAATTACCGGGTCATGGTTTAGTAGTTCCAACTTCTGGAGTAAAGCATCACTGTCGTCAAACAACGATGAGGAATTCGGGGGGCGAATCATTACAATAGTTGCATTTCTAATCTCTTCTAGATAAGATTCTCTCGATATAAACCAATTTTCTCCAACCTTTAAAATGCCGGGTCTGTTTAGAGGTATGAAGGTCAGCACTGTCGGGTCAAGATCAATCTTGCTGATGTGGTTATACACAGACCTCACACTCTTCAAGTGCTCCACAGAACCATGTCCTCGTATAAGCAGGCCATCATCAACCTGATGTTCCACTTCGGGTCGTATATGCGTGTCAATCACGGATGAGCATGAAGAGCTTGAATTCTTCTTGTATAATTGCTCTAGGCAGTGCATCGGTCGTGAACTTGGATGTCGATAGGGTTTGCAGTGCAGAGGCTTAGAGACCTCAGCTGTCTGCATCTGTCTGGAGACACCTCCATCATAAACTCCTCCGTTCCTTCATTCACAACAACGAACCGAGGAGGGAGTACTAGCTTCTGACAAGTGTCATTGCACCAACCATGATTAGTTACCCTCCACGTGATTGTGACATCTGCAGGGAAGGTTAAAGGAATTGTTACTCTATAATATACGATGTCATGTGTCTTATCTAAATAGAGGTACTGGCAGGATCCTTTTCTATACATTGCAGCAGGATTCTCCTGATAGATGGTCTGGTTGAACCTGCCAATCTTGCCCATGTGATCTTTTAGGACCTTCAACGGAAAAAGTTTTTGACTTAGGATTCCCTCGTTTGCCATCATCAGTCCTGTGATGATAGTGGAAAGCTCCTCCCGTGCTTGGACATACATGTTTGTGATGATATTGGACACTTGGGATTGACAAGCTCCGAGGCTAAGTTCACCGTACAGAGACTGAAACTCATCCAGTCGATGACCGATCAAACTGAATTTGTTATTCACATAGCTCATCATTGTCTTTTTGTCACTCTTAATCCATGATTCCAATGCTTCCTGGTGGCTGGCAATGCTTTCAATCGACCTGCCTAGGTCTGCCACTCTGGATGAGGTAGAGTATGACCAACCAAGGCTGATACCAAGGCTGATCAACGATGCGAGACCAGCAAAGACTGGTAGAAATCTTTTTTTCCTTGTTGGTTGGCCAATACCATGTGTATGAACCTGCTGTGCCAGGGCCAAAGCATCTTTAGAAATGGAGGGCGGAAGAATGTCCCAAATCTCATTCGGGAAAGTCCTAATTGCTTTGACCATTCTCAGGTTATTTTCCGTTGAGCAGGATGAGTGGGGCTCCCCAGGGTTGAATTTTGGCATCTGTATAGCGACAACGAAATGCTCCTCCTCAAACACAGTAACGGCAACTCCCTCCATTTCTACAAAGACTCCTAATTTAGGAAATAGCACGTTGCTGGCCACTTGAGAGACCAGCAACACCTGGATCAGGAACTGAAACATCTTGGTCGACTTCCCCAAACATCAGCATAGGCCGCGCTCGGCCTTGCGCTGCGGGGCCTTCGCCCGCTGAGTCATTTGTGCACCGCGGTTCTACCCCGCGATGCGTGGGGTGTTTACCCCATGGTCTTGTGTGCATGGCCGCCCGTCAGGTTAGGCAACTTATCAGTCACCTCCGGGCGTTCACTTCTAAGCATCGGGTCATATACCCGGTGACAGGAATTGTAAAAAAAAAACAAATTTTATTTGTTATTTTAGGATATAAAACTGATCTTACTGCTAAAATATTATTATTTTATGATACTTGTACTTCCACCCCTGATAGGTAGGCAACAAAAAGTTGACTTTTCGAAAAATAAAAATCTCGTCCTGACTGATTTAAACATTTCTGACAACTTTTATTCTATGATATATAGTCCAAAAACGCATACTTACCGTTGAAATCGCCTTAACCTGTTGTAAATAATAGAGTTCAAATAGTATTATCACAAGATTGTAGAGATAATTTCGGATGATGGAAATAAAACGTCCAGACACAAGAAGTGTTGCACAGGAAGTAGTTTTATTCTTGTTCTTTTATACAGGCAGAGTAACAGGCGGAAGCGACAGGCGGTAATGCATACAAGTGGGATCACAAGCAGAGATGGAGTGAGGCGGGAAGTTTTAAATATGAGATTATCATCTGGATTACAATATATACAACACTCCAGCCCTGCAGTGCACTGCAGGGGAGACCGAACAAGGTGTGTGGTGAGCAAGCAGCTTGGCCAGGCACCCCTTGGGCTAGGTATGGCACAGGCATTAACTACGCTGTTTCCTGTGTAATTACTACGCACCTTGCGCCACCGAAGCCTCCGTGCAGCACAGCGCAAAGGTGTGCTCCCTTGGTGTCCTCCAAGACCAACTTGCTGATGTCCTCTCTGGGGCAATCGCCCAGAGGCCTTTAGATCCGGTCGGCCATCGAACCTCTCTTAGACCACATAACAGTACACCAAAATCACGCATGGCACTCGAAAATACACACGCGAGACACGATATCACCCGTGTTTCACACAAGAGGGTGCACTTGGCCGGAGAGCAGGGGTTGACAGAAAAGGGAACCGACATAATACTCCATCAAAACACATTTAGTTTTGGTCTTGTGTTTCGAACAAACGTTCGACTTTCGGCCGGATGCCCACCGGGACCAACAAAGAACAAATGACGATCCAGTCGAGGGAGCGAGACTTTGCTTCCCAGGCAGTGAATCTTCTTAAAACTACCTGCTTATTTCCAAAATGAAACGCGACAGGTATAGTAAAGCAATAGTTCAGAAAATAAATTTCATATTTTAGTCTTTTTAACATTTTCAAGTTTTACACCGATTTTTGGTCAGTCCTGCTCCTCTAGCACGTCATAAGCAGACATGCCAGCTGCCAGCGACAGAGAGAGAAAGAAACGTAAACAAACAGCACTGTGATTCGTTTATAACCAAAAAACAATCACACCCACAACGTCGGAGCTTGAAAATGTCTTTCCTGAGCCAGGAATCACTTTGGTCAGTATGAGAGCATTGTATATCTGCAGCTAAAAATTCTGATGACTTCCAGTCCTGGAATGTGAAGGGCATTATCCATTCGCATTTGCCTGTAAGTTTGTTTACCAGGACTTTCTATTTTTTAATTCCCTCATTCATTATTTATACTTTTCTGCCACTGTTTATTATCTTCTTATCCTCCTTCTCCCCTTCCCCTTGTAGCTGTTAAACATGTCAAGTCTAGCTGCCACCACGGATTGAAGCTGACAAGGATAATTTTGTAGAAAAAGGTCTTTCCCGAGGCAAGGGCAACAGATGAAAAGCACAGAGCCTCTATTGAGTGTGCATGTAAATTTTCTGGAACGGCACAAAGGGTAAGTTTCAACTGTTTACTGTAATGAGTTGCATGCGAACAATGTCATGTGCAGTATTCAATGAAGCTGTGTTTCCCCAGGTACTCTGATGAACGGCGAAGTTATCCCGAGGGTCAGTTCAGTGCAGTTCATTTCCATCCCGTGACTGGTTTGTGAATGTATTATTTCTATCCTCAATATTATATCATTAAAAAGTAGAAACAAATATTGACTCTTGGCTTTCAGTATGTAGCTATATTTCAATTTTCAATTGTGGTTAAGGGAACTGAAATAATTTACAGGTTGGGTCTTAAAGACAACAATTTAATGGAGTTAATAAGTAATAAGTTCTCAGATAAAGACTAATCACAGCAGATAGTAAAAGGTTTATAGTGGTGACATATATCAGTTTATGATTGAGCTGTTAAATAAGTGTTCTTTATAAAATCATTTAAGCCTCTTTTTGGATATCTAGATATCACTGGCACCGAAATATTTAGTACTGTGTACCGTAAAAAGTCAATAAAATACTCCCATGGTGGGGGAACTTGAGACTTAAAAACAAAATAAGACCCCAGCAAAATGTCATGTACATCATCTGCACTGGAAACATCCTTGAACTTCAGAATGACTTCCTTGGTGCCTGTTAGTGCCACACACCGAATTCTTCCACTCGGCCCATGGAACACCCGCACACCAAATGCTGCTGTTTTTTCAGCATCATAGTCAGCTCTGGTGCCACGTACAATCTATAGAACAAATGTAAATCAAAAACAACAAGGTAGCTATTATTCAATGCGCACACATTGAATATGTAATGTGCTGGGCTCAACGTAAGCATTTAGATCAAAGAGAATATGCTGTTTTCATGAGACTCATCACCTACCAATTTACTTTCTACTGGCAAGGGTTTGAAGTTGCTGTATTTTTTTTGCATTAATTTGTCATGGACTTTTATGAGAAGCCTGACTTTCTCCAATTCACTCACATCTTCTAAGGCCCCTGCTTCTCCTAATTTAATTTGCAGCTTCTGGAACATATTGAGTGAATTTTCCCTCCTAGCCTCTTGTGATAGCCGGAGGCTTAGGTGCAATCGCATGTCAACCAAAAGCTATAAAATCAGAAACAATTACACACTTAATTTAGAAAGACAAAATTATTTCTAGTATATTGCTGAAAGTATTCATTGGCAAATTGTAAAAGTATCGTCATTATAAAGTTTGTGTCAGTCTTTTTTGCATACATAGGCAGCATTCAGCAGGTAGGGCTCAGCCTTGAGCATTTCCTGGTAGTTTTCATACTGAATGCTGTCCCTTAGTGTCAGCGTGGACTGCAGCAGTGCCTCTACCTGCCTTGGGTTCGGACCTTCTGTTAAGGCCTTAAGGTTTTCGTCCATTGCATGGGTTTCATCATCACTGAAAAGTAAATTTATTCACATAATTGGTCCATGCACATGTTTGCATTCAAACTTCTTATAATTGATATTATGTTTACTTCAGGTGTCCCGCCTGCTCTCTTCTATGAACATCACGTCTCTTTTTCAGACCAACTTTCTGGGACCTTATAAAGTTACTGATGCCGCTTGCGAGCCCGACCTGATGGAAATTATTACATAATTTGTATGCGCTTGTGAATATTTTCACCTAAGACACTCACAGTTGAGAATTATATTTTCTTTTCATATGTAATAGAAGCATGAAGATGAGTACATATTGAGACTTACCCAGGGTTTGTCCATCGATTTGTCTTTTAAAATGTCATATTTTGGGATATCCAGTAAAAAATTTGAGTATTTGCTGTAATAAAAAATTCCTTCCCTCCTACCCACACAAAAAAAAGACGTCCAATAGATGTCTAATAGACGACTATCCATAGATTCATAGACGTCTATACATATACATCGAATAGACGTCTAGATGGAGGGTACTTAGACGTATAATAGACGTCTAACGGTCTAACGTGTATAGACTTCATTTAGATTCCAAATTTAACAAAATTTTGACTTCAAAATGCAATTCTGTTAGCTGCCGGACAATCTCTGTCATGAAATAATGAAGAAAATGAAATTTTAAAAAGTTAAAGAATGGGTATTCGAACCATTATTCTTCAGCTTGCTTTCCTGACCCCTTATCCGTTACGCTATGCGCTTCTCTGAGGGACGAAGGGTCGTCGTGGCCTCAACTTTCTACGATGGAAGCGTCCCAAGCGTCGCAAGTTTCTCTAAGTCCCGCAGGAACTAAGTGCGAGGGAGTCAAAATTTGGTCACTGCCATCTTTTGATATGTTGATGTCTGGCTTTCAAAACACATTTTTGACGCATCACTTTTGAACAAATTTTGGTCTAATGCAATCTAAGTCTACTAGAAGTCTAATAGATATCTACAGATCTAGCATGGATACCAGCAGATCTTTTGGTGTCTAATTGAAATCTACCAGTAGACTTAGACGTAATAGACAATGCAAAGATGATAAAAAGATGTCTATCCGTATCTAACTGTAGATATAGATCAACATAGACATTGTAGATACGTATTAGATGGTCTAGAAAATCTAATAGATGTCTATTTTCTGACTGGGTAACTTTGGACGGGCTATCTTTTGAGAAATTTCCATATCACGATGCCGACGACCGCCCCTATTGCCTGTCTGAGGTTCTTCTCATAAACCTTAATTGCTTTTGCCATCAAATACAGCTTTCCATTTAAGACCATCATTCACACCAAGCAGTAGACCTGATGTGTAGTAAAACTACGCATTATAATTTGTCACATGGCTATGATATACACGATGTGTTAAAATTAAGCATGACACATCATCGCAAACAGTTTGCGACTACCATTGCAAACAAGTCACAATGGTCATTGCAATCTATTTGCAACTTGTGCCGCTGTGCCCTAGTGATGCCTATCACAGATTTTTGCGATGGTTGAAGTTGCTCAGAATGGCGATGATCATCGCAAACTCAAAAACAGTGAACACCCTAACAGATGTAGAATAACTTTTCTCCTGTCGATTGGGATAGTACAAGATATAATATCAATACATAAACCAAAAAACCTTGACATATATACAACAACTGTTTTTCTGATGTTTAGGGGGATAACATGAATCAAAGAATTTAACATAAAAAAAACACAGCAAAAAACAGATAGATAACTGTTTTGTAACATAAACAATAAAAATCTTTAGAACAAAATTAACAAAAGAAAACATGCTTTTGATCATCAGCATTAAGAAAAAAAAAACACAAGTACAAAATTTACGTGTGATGTCACTCATCGAAGCTGTCACTTATCAACTTCAACTTCATCATCAGACTCTGGATGGAAAACTGACTGCAAAATTGAGCGGCGCATTCGGCGCAGGCTCGGGATGTCCTTCAAGATTTTTAGTATTTCCTCTTCCGTGTACACATCTGGTTCCTGTTCATGCTTCTGTCTGTACGCGGCAATTGCATGCCTCTCCAGGCGCTCCTCATATTCATCCCTCAGTAGGTTGTGCCACCCTTCGGACATCCGGTAGGTTTTTACATACTGCTTGTGCGTAGTCATGTATAGAACTCGATCCTCCGCGTCCTCGGTGCACGGGAAGGTGAGGTCCCACTTGACAGAGAAGAACTCTTCGAATCTAGTCAAGGCTTCCCTGCCACCAATCGCCTCATTGGCGATGACATTGGAGCTTGCCTGGTAGTCCCGCTTTGCCCTCGCTTCCGTCTTCATCACGTAATCACGTTTAGCAACGGCTTTTGTGTGTCTCTGCCGCCGCGAAACACGATCGAACACATCCCTGTCATGTTTGTCATGAGCAGCAGTGGTGATGGTTCTTCGCATTTTCATCCCCGTGAAATTCTGCATGATCCCATTCCATTTCCTCTTGCTCTTCTTCCACCTCCATTTCCTCTCGCTCTTCTTCTGCTGTGAAATGAATGAAAATAGGTTACCTTAAGCAATGACTGATTTGTTGAATGTAATGTCACAGACTGAAATAATCCTACCGTTTGTTACAGAGCCAATTATTTGATGCAAAAAATCAGTGACCTCCTCAAAGCATTTGCTTATGGATACTGATATGTTGATCATCAATCTGGAGGACACACAACGAAGAAGGTATGTATGGCTAATGAGTCGCAGGAATTATGGAGCTGGCCGAATAACGGCTGGCTTCTTCACAGTGAGACACAGATTCTCTTTTGCTAAATATAATTGACATAACGTTCTTGATGTAATGCAATTGATCCTTATTCAGAAAAGCTTCCTTCATTAATTCATAGACAATCTGTGATACTGCAATTAATTTTTGATTGAGGTTCAGAAGACTCAATCTTATTGTCAATACCAGGGCATACCATGGCATACCACGCCTCTAGAGATAATTGAGCAGAAAGATACCTTTTCTAATTTTGTTTAAGATTTCTTCTATATGTTGTTGCAAAGATAAATAAATTACTCTCCTAATGTAAGCCTAAAAATTTTGCATTATTTGTCTGTTCTATCAATTGGTTATCGATTTGTATATTCAATTTTTTATCATTGCCTTTACCCGAGAATAGCATGGAATAAGTGTTAAACGTATTGACAATAAGATTTAGATATTTTAAGAAGTTAACAATTTTGTTCAAGATTGACTCTGCTTTCTCATTAGTAGTCAGTTCAGATCTGATATTATGAGATTTGCATCATTTGCATACTAAATGGGGAGACACGTAATATCCGAGACCTTCAGTATGTACTACTTTAGTTCATTTACATGAGAAATGTCTTTATTTTTTTCTCTCACTTAACCCAGGGGTCATTGGACAATGCTGAAATCTCTCTTCTGCTGTGTCATAATGTCTATTCTGCTCTAGTTGTATGTCACAAGTTAAATGACAATTTAAAGTTTAAAAGTATCAGAATTTTTTTGGTATCTTAGAGACATCAACCAAAGGCGTCTGAGTAAACACAAAATTACCCTTAGTTCTAATAAAATATAATTGGAATTTATTCATTTTAATTTGAGGCCCCTATTACTCTCTGCCACATCAACTAGTTTCAAAAACTAATTTCAAAGCTCTTGTGAAATTTTTCGAGAGCCCTATCCCAGCTACGTATAACTTCACCTTGGTCTCTCAAAATGTTCGTAATACATCAGTCCATAGAGCTTTGTCAGTACTTAATGAAATCGATGTCGCTTTTCGGAGGAACCGCCCTATCGCTCGCGCACACGGATGGGGAAAAGGTGTCTTCGGTCTCCAAGGCGGACCAAGCAGTAAGGCCTGTTTGGCTTGGGCCTCATAAGATACGCGAACCGGTATGGATAAAATGACTATGTCGTTACCGAAAAGGGATACTGATATTAGCAAATGGTGACAAAGCTGTATGGACGTACGAATATAAACACGACCATTGATAGGCTGAAAGTTGGGGTAGGTTGGGGTAGAAACACACCACAGATCGGAGCATACCCTGCCTCGCACCTGTTGACATGATGCAATACGTCTTGCAAATACGCTACTTGCACAGGTTTTACTTACTTAACAACTTTCTCCATTTTTATAATAAGTCGTGAGATCCGCAGAGAAATCAAACAAAAGAAATCAACAGAAAGGATAGCAGCGCTAGCAGGGTAGCAGCGGTAGCAGCAGGGTGGAGCGTGGGAACGGGGGAATATGGGGGATGCGAGAGAAGCGGGAACTTGCGCTTCTCCTGCCAACCTAAAGTCTCTAAAGGGGTCGTGATAAGTATGGTTTAGGTACGAACCGAAGACGAGCCAGCATCATCATCTTCATTATCCGTAGGTGCCGACTGAACTGATGCGTCTAGGTTGGCGACTTCGCGCGGCCTTTCGCTGTCCACCACGGACTCGTCAGCATCAAAGTCAGCCAGTAAGGCAGCTGCAGCCTCCGGCGTCAGCTTTGACTGCAACAGTAAACCAACAACTAATATTGGCGTGATGGCCATTGACGTGCATAATACCATGATAAGTTCAGACTGAACTAAACGCCGAGCCAACCGGCCATCCGCCATTCTGGCTGAAACGCAATTTCCGTCGCAAGCACCACAAAAACTGCCGAAACCGCCTCGCTGCACTCCGCGCGGTCAACGACGCAGTGCCCCCGCCCGGCGGGCGCCGCCGTGCGCAGGCGAACACAGTCAAACAGATACGAAAGCTAGGCCATGCCGGCTCCGCCGGGAGTTGAACCCGCGCCACTATCAGCCATTATGGCAGAAACACAGATCTGTGGGGCGGCACCGGGCCGGATGAACGGGGGCAAATGCAGTCAGATACGACGAACAAGTCAGTGTACTATACTTTTGCCAACAGCCGTGCAACATGGACGAAAATGCAACTTCACCGATTAGCACACGATGCAAAATGAAAATCAGCTATTCTGACCTGCGACACACTTATACCCGACTCAAGTACGTTATCAGGTTGAAACGTGTGTCCAAGTACAGCACTTACGTGCTGTACTGCAGCACTTGACTCAAGTTAACCAAACCGAACCTACCTAACCTAACCTTCCTTACCTACCTTACCTAATCTAAGGCTGCGTCACCGTGGTACCTAACATCACCGACTGCCAACATTACCCTGACACGCGTAACCTGAGTCGCCTGCCAGCAGCCGGTGACCTAACCCACCTTAACCCCGAATGCGGCATCATATACAACACACCACAGCCAGCGCTGCCCGCGCAGTACCCAGTCCGTCCAGGACCCAGATCTGACCACGCGCCCCGACACACCCCACACTCCCACGGTAGACTAACGTGCTACGAAGGAGTATAAAAAGTACGCGAAACCGCGCCGCTCCGCGGCGCGAGATTAAATCCCCCACCCCCTTCCCGCGCGTTAAAAAAAATCGTGCATCCTGCATTTATTCGCTATGATGAATTAAAGCTCCCCCCCCCTCACACACACAGCGCCAGCAGCATAGGCCAGCCCGCGCGCCCCCTGCGCACGGCGGGACGGCCTACCCACCAGGCGCTCCATCAGCCTGCAGAGATATGCCAACATGCATTTTCCCGCTAGCTTCGCAGCTCTCGCGCACGGCCGGGCTACGGAGTTCATGTAGCGCGAAACAGACAACATGACTGCGTTTGATCCTCGATCGGACACTTCACCACCAAGTACCGGAGTGGCGCGGCCCGCCACGGGGCCAACCACGGCCTATGCCCTCGTGCCGACACAGCCTCTGCCGACTTCACTTCTAGTGCCATCATTGCTTTAAGAGCCCAATTGCCGTTCAATGCCCTCTTAAGTTCAACACGCATTGAATAGCGATCTTGCATTTGTTAGCCACCCTGGCTTTATACTGATATAATTAAAGGAAGATCAGGAAATAATAGGTACAAAGGAAGGTAGCAAAGCAATGTTTGGCGCATGTTTATTTCTGCGTAACAATAGAATGTGAAAAAAGAAAACAAAAGAAAAACAAAAACAGGAACAATTACTCTAATGGTTCATGGAGGACGTCTTCCCCGAGCTCCCCATTCTCATTGTGGGTTGTGTGGAATTCCCTGTAACACACACAGACGGCAAAGTGTGAGACTTCAACCCTAGCAGCGATATAGGACAAAAAAACTCCATAATGAGGCTACTAACTTTAGTTTTTCGTAGCTTTTCTTGCATGTAATATATTTGGTCGCCGGTGCGTCCGTCTCACATCCCACTTGGGTGAGAACTTCTAGTAGGACGTGGTGGCAGAGCCGCTTGGCCTCTTTCGTTATTTGGTGCGGCGATGCCCCGTGTACTTTCCCGACAAAGATTTCCACATGCTTGTTGACCCGGCTCTGATGAACGGTCCTCACCCCGGACCGTGACAAGTTGTAAAGTCTTCTAGCCGAGCCGAATCGCGTCTCCTTCTTCACTGAGTTGGGGTGCTCGCCCTTCACGTGCGCGTGTAGAAGTCGGGGCTCTGTGGCCAGGTAAAAACAGTAGGGGCACCGTTTAACCACCTTCTCGGTTCCCCTCCCCAGATCTCTTCTCTGGGTGGTCGTCAGCTGTGACAAAGAAGGGAAGTTGTATTAATCATGCACGTTGCCGAACCGCCCCGCCCCCAAGAATTGATCGAAACACTTACTTTAGCTAGGGCCGCAAGCTCGTGTTTCCCGTCGGGCCATCTACTGTCATCCAAAGCGGCAGCCTCCTCCTCCCCCTGACTGGTGGTGTCCGCATCTCTCCCCTCCTCATCCGGAGAAACCGGTCTGCTTGCTAGCTTTTCCTGAAAAAGAGTAAAATGACATAATATGATACCTTGCATTTTCAACGATTGTTGCACTTAAGTCATCATGCATTTAGTATATGTACCTCCTTTTTCAGATGCAGAGTCCTCACCCTGGCTTAGAGATGGAAAGGCGGAAATATTTCAAATAGATTTCCGGAAATATTTCCAAAATTTCCGAAATTTAAATTGATAAATTTCCAGGAAACTTTTACTTTTTGGAAATTTATGGAAATTTTTGCTCAAAACCTTCTAAAAAGATGGGTAAGGCATGGAAATAAAAGATTTACGCCTCACAGCCATCTGAACAGGGTTGTAACGTTACATTTAAAATGCAACGCGTTACCGTTACCTCGTTACCATATGCTCGGTAACGATAACGCGTTACCGTTACAGTCTCCAGAGAAGCGTAACGCGTTACAGTTACAGTAACGTCGTTACTTCGTTACTCGTAACATCATTTTTCCAAAAATGCTTAAAAATGCTCTTTTACAAGCATAGTTTGTTTACCATCGTTTACCAACACTGAATTACAAAATGAAAAAGCAACTATGATCCTTTTATTAAAGAAAGTATAATAAAATAAGTAGGTACATAAGTACAATAATTAGGTAAAATGAGTAGTAAAGTAACTATAAAATTATGGCATCATAATCAGGTACAGGATCAGACAGAGTGAAACGGTCAAAGCGGGTTATTCACTTGCACCAAAACTTTTGGTCTACACGCAAGAGTACCTCTATTACTAAGTTCTTGTCACCCAGCATACTTCGGAGGTCCCCGAAGGAGACCCCCGCCACCCAGAAGAGGCGTTCAACAGACGCACTTGTGGGCATGGACACATTGAATTTCACAAACATTTGAGCCAGCCTCGGAAACTTTCGGGTCCCGCACGGCCTCAGAGCAAAGCAGTGCTCCACACTAGCAGTACGGGGTGCAAGCAGGTAGCGTTCCAATTCCGACTCGGCACTCTCCACGCCGGCTTCCTCCTCCTGGACCGTGACTGGGGCTGTCACGCCGTAGAAACTGTCCTCGAAGGTCAGCTCACTGACGCCGGGCACCTCCGAGTTACCGACGGAGTCGCCGCACGCATGTTCCGGGTCCGGGTCGTCCTCCTCCTCACTGTGTGTGTCTGCGTTCAGTGGCGCAGCAGCAGCGGCCTTTGAAGGTTCTCTGACTGAGATAAAATTAGATTTGACATATTTTAACTCTTTTGCTAACTGAATTAAAAGTAAGTGAATTATATAGTTAGAAGATTGTATACCTGGCTGTGCAGCTACAGTACACCAGTCCTCATTAGGCAAGAGTGTGTTCATTTCCTTCAAAATTTGGGCTTTGCAGTCCGCCTTAAGGTTCTGGTCAGAAATCCAATCCAATTTAAACCTCGGTAAAAGGCAGGCAGCAATCAGCAGGTCCCTGTCGTCGAAGTAGGATTGGAAGCGACGAGGCCTCTGGATTGCCTCGAGCAGGGTTGTGACGAGTGTGTTACAATATTTTAGAGGTTTCCCGTCCTTTTCCCGACGAAGTCTTAGCTGTGTCTCCACGGATCGAATCGTCGGGAGCAGATATCCCATGAACATGTTCTTATCTTTCTGCAGAATTTCAAGAGCGACTGCGACGGGTTCCATAACCCAGACAAACTCCTTTAAATACTTTACTTCAGTAGCTGTGAGTTTCGACAGACCGGCCGCTTCCATGGTCTTAGCGAATGTCTCTTCACCATTGACCCCGTCTTGAATTTTGACCATCTAAAAAAAAATAAAAGAAAAAGGGTACAAAATTTACATTTGACATTGTAGATTTGCGGAAATGGAGTGATATAACCCTCCCGGCACCTTTTCAGCACAGAATTGCAGAATTGTTTGATTCGGAAATAATGCCTGTCATCTACATGGTTGTGGGGTTGAGTTTGCCTGAACTCTTCCCCACCAGCGCCAGCAGTTGCTGACTATTATCAAGTTTGACCGTCTCCGTTTTAGCCCCTCCCGACACGTTTCTTTAGAAACGGCAGGAGCCGGGCTTATAGTCTAATGCCGACTATTTGTTCGTTCGGGCGGACGTGTGTACGCTGACTTATCGTTCACAGAAAAACTTCAAATTTGGAGGATAAACTCCTTTCTTAACGTAGAACGACGATTTATATCGCATTTTTGATTAATGAAAATATGTCTGTTTTTTTTTTTTTTTGAGGTTAGGGTTGGCCGCTGCGCGCACACCATTACCATCGCGGCGCGCACAGAGACGGGCTCAGGTTAACGATTTTAATCGTAACAAATACATCTGCTATCGGGCACTTCTAGAGAGACTTGAGGCGGCGGGCCGAAGGCCCCCGCAACACTGTAAATCTTAGAGTGATGTTCCTCGCCCTTGGAAAGGTGAGGTTTTTGACTCAAATTTCCTCGCCCTCCAGAGGGTGAGGTTTAAAACCATCACCCTAAAAGGGCGAGGTTTCGCGGGATTTCGCCCTTAAAGAGCGATGTCGGGTGGAAATTGCCCTAAAAGGGCGATGATCGTTTCCCTAACTGGGCGACGTTCAGACCCCTCGCCCTATTAGGGCGATGTGTTTTACATCGCCCAAATTGGGTAACGAACCTCGCTCTTCGATTAACAGTGATACGCCGTCGGCAGGCCAAGCTGGCCAAGTCCCCCGTCGAACCGAGGTGCCGGTGGAGCGCAGCGGAACTGGCACCGAGGTTGACGGAAGGGACGGGCCAGCTTGTTAACGTAGAATCACGTACGGTAGCAAAAACTTTCGGTCTATATCGCATTTTTGATTAATGAAAATATGTCTGTTTCTGTTTTTTGAGGTTAGTGTTGGCCGCCGCGGGAACACCATTATCATCGCGGCGCGCTCTGTTACACGGAACGGGCTCAGGTTAATGATTTTAATCGTAAAGAATACATCTGCTGTCGGGCACTTCTAGACACACTTGAGGCGGGGGATCAAAGGCCCCCGCAAACGCCACCGGGAGGCCAAGTTGGCCAAGTCCCACGGGCGTCAACTTGGCTAACTCAGTTGGGCCAACGGAGAATAAGCCGAGGCCGAAACCGACTGCGCTCCGTGACCGGCCCGCTCCATATCGCCACCCATTGAGGCCCGATCGGTCGAGGCCGTTGTCCGGCCGGTCTGCCTACCTCCCAGGGGCAATTTCAACAAAATCGTTTATACGTGGCCCCATGGGCCCCCAATGGGACACGATCGATGCAGGCCACTGTCCGACGGGTCTGCCTACCTACCAGACCAGGGGCAGTTTTAACAAAATCGATTATACGTGGTTCCATGGGCCCCAATGGGACACGAACATTGCAGACCACTGTCCGACGGGTCTGCTTACCTCCCCATTTGTACTTTTGGGCCATTTCCTGTCGGCTCAATAGTCCGACCACCGCCTCTGTGAGTGGCGACGAGTGGCGACAAGTTAGCATAGCTTGCTTTGCTCGGACTGGCACCTTGTAGCGCGGTGACAAAATTGGTCCCGTTTGAGATTTCGACTTTTTGGGCCATTTCCTGTCGGTTCAATAGTCTGACTACTGGCTCTGAGAGTGGCGACGGTTTAAATTGTCGGCAACAATTTTGTGACCTACCCCTAAAGTTTGGAAAGGACTTGGTCAGCATGGCTTTGTTCGCTCTGATCTGCATCTTGATGCCAGGCGAGGTAAAGTGGTAAAGTGTTTGTGGATTGCGTAGGGCATGACTATTTTAAATGAGCAAGGCACCACAGTGTACTTAACCGTAGGTTTAAGCTGCCTAACGTTTTGTCGTGTTGTCTTGCTACATCAGCATACGTCGCCAGTGCCGTAGCCTGCAAACGCATCAGGTCCTTACGATTGTCCTTTCAAATAGAGTATTGGCAGAGGACAATGTAGGCAGCTATCGTTGCCAGTCGTGATGACGGTTATGCTCGGGTAAGAAAATATCGCGTGCTTAAACGATTCAAGGTAGGCGTACGCCAGACCGCGTCGTGGCGTAAGAGGCTTCGCTCACCGCGAACCACTCTTCCGCCCCTCCACGCCTGGCGTACACCTACCTTGGCCTGCTGGCGGCTGTCACCGGGCGAGTGGACCCTGCGGGGCTAATCAGTCTGTACGGCGCCCTTCCGGTCTTAGGGCGCGGGGTTCGCTGCGCTTCCAACCTAACCGCTGGACGTACCTACTCCCACCGTATTTTGGGATTCTCTGCCGTATTAGATTGTGCTCAAATCTAACTTTACCTACCTACCCTACTCTAACCTAACCCACTCTAACCTAACCTAGACTAACCTACTCATTGAAGACATCTCTTCACCATTCAATGCTACTCTAACCTAAACTACCCGAGCCTAACCAGTTTCCGTCCAAGGAAGCCGTGCTTTGAACACTAGCACCTGCAGCAGCACCTGGGGTCCTTTTCGGCATTGTAATTGAAATCCTGAGTGTATTTTAAGCAGGGTCGGTTCCGCTCTTTAAGTTTAAAAAACTGCTTTTGTAGCAGTTTTTCTATTTGTTCTTGCTCCTGCCCAAGAAGGCCTTCTTTTAACCACTTCCACGTGCAGCAGCACCTGGGGTCTATTTGGCCATCTTGACTCGGGTCGTCGTGGGGTGATTTTAGAAGGGGTCGGTCACCATGTTTAAGTTTGATGTACGGTTTGATTTAGAAGTTTGCCCTCCCGTTCCAGTTCCTGCACAAGAAGGCCCAGTTTTGCCAACCGGCACCTGCAGCAGCACCTGGGGTCCTTTTTGGCATTGTAATTGAAGTTCTGAGTGTATTTTAAGCGGGGTCGGTTCCGATCTTTAAGCTCAAAATACAGCTTGTTTAGCAGTTTTTCTATTTGTTCCTGCTCCTGCCCAAGAAGGCCTTGTTTGACCACTAGTACCTGCAGCAGCACCTGGGATCGATTTCGCCATCTTGACTTGGGTCTTTGAGTGATTTGAGAAGGGGTCGGTCGCCATGTTCAAGTTTGAAAATCGGCACGATTTAGAAGTTAGCCCTCCTGTTCCAGTTCTTGCACAAGAAGGCCCTGGTTTGTCAACCGGCACCTGCAGCAGCACCTGAGGTAGGATGCCCCCGAGGTGAGGTTGACTCCGGTATGATGCAAGGAGATTGTGGTCCAAATTTGAGCCCTCTACGATGAACCGTTGTCGAGAAATCGCGCGGACAGACACGCACACAGACAGATAGGCAGACAGGCAGACAAACAGACAAAACATTTTTGGGCCAGTGGGGTAACGGTTTCGCTTTCGCTCAGCCAATGAAAATAATGGAACAAGATTTCAAAGAAAATCTCTCAACGCATTTGAAAGAAATGCTACAATTCGTGAATACGAAAATTTCGTGGGGTTTCAAGGATATAAGCGCATCGTCATGCGGTTTGTTGATCCTGAGGCTGATGCCATTTACGCAAGGTACGCAAAACGAATAGACATTTCAAGTTTCCTCTAACCATCCATTCTGGATCTACAAAAAAGAAGACAACCCAAAAAATGAAAAAAACTGTTACATTGGGTGCATTGCAGCTAAAACCGACCGGGAACATTTTTTGTCACGTACCCCTGAACTTTAGACTTCGCCTGCCAGAGAAAGCATTTTGGCCAGGGGAGGCACTTTCAAGTCATGTGACAAAAATCTTCGCAGGTAAAAATTCGAGTTTTCTCTGTATTTTCTGGCGGTTCTATGCTCGGTCTGACAGCTGAAAAAGTGACGTAGCTAAAATGGACCGGGAATATTTTTGTCACGTACCCCTGAACATTGGACTTCGCCTGCCAGAGAATGCATTTTGGCCTGGTGAGGCACTTTCAAGTCGTGTGACGAAAATCTTCCCAGGTGATAATTCGGGTTTTCTCTGCATATTCCGCTGGTTCTATGGTCTGTCTGTCTGCTGAAGCAGTGGCGTAGCTGAAATCGAGGGTTAAGATTTTTGTCATTCCTCTGAACCCTGAACTTCGACCCCCAGCCAACTAAGGCGCCAATTCAAAATTTCCAGTTTTCTCTGTATTTTCTGACGGTTCTATGCTCGGTCTGACGGATAAAAAAGTAATGTAGCTTAAATCTACAGGGAACGTTTTTGTCACGTACCCCTGAACTTTGGACTTTGCCTGCCACAGATGGCATTTTGGCCAGGGGAAGGACTTTTAAGTCGTGTGACAAAAATCTTCCCAGGTGAAAATTCGAGGGGGATGAAAGGTATATTCACAATGATTTGCAGGCGGAACGGCTTAAACACCTTGAAATGTTTTTGTGACAATATTTATTCTAAATATACAAATATATATATATATAGATATATTTGGTGAAATAATAAACACAGTAATAAATTACAATAATAAATGACAGTAATATATTAATGAATTGTTAATGTTCGATGCAACGAATTGGTAGCGGGGGGCATGGCTCCCCTTCTCCCCAAATTCGCCTCCGGCCCCATGGGGTGTCAAGGTCAGCCATCGTTATGTAGGAGCTGTAAAAAAGAGTGGACAAAACATTGTTTTAGAGGAGGTGCGTGGCTGTCAACATACTCTTTAGTGCATGCTACAGATGAACTGGCTAACGTTCCGCTTTCTTCTAGGACTGCAATTCCCAGTAGATCTTACGAATCGCGAATTCCGCGAGACCTTGTGGGATTCCAGACCTCGATGGTTCTGGGAGACTTTCGCGACATCGCGGAAAGCGACGCGGGTGTCTCGTAATTTAATGCTGGATCCTGGACCCAGGGGATGGCAACACAGTAAAAATTGCCTGAAGCGATGCTGGCCACTTCCATATGGGCCGTAATGTGTCCATCGCCTTTCCTTGGCATTCCCAAACCAGACGGTGCACAGTTGCAGTGCTTGTTTTATTTTTAACTGTAGTACTTATGTGGTGTACTAGGCGACTTGTCGACGCCGCGAAATACACATACGTTCTAAAAGAATGGGGGTTAAGTTTGGAATTTTGTTAATTTTACACTTTTCTTAGGAGACAATTCGGTAAGTTTCAAACAGAAAGGCAGAACGTTCTACACTGACAAATTTATAAGATGCTATGTGTTACATTACATTCTAAATGGGCCAAGCCTGTAGATTTTACAAAGATATGGAGAAGAAATGCACTGATCCGAAAAAATAGAAAAGAAAGGGTGCGGCCAGCTACGCTTTACCAGTCATCACAACTCTGCCATCCCTTGACGGACCGCACCCCACGTTGTTAAGGCTATTTTATAAATTTAACGCGCCAACGTTAACCAGTTACGTTTGGGATGTTAATGGTACTCGCTAAAGGTATTGCAGTTTTGAAAACTTAACGCGCTTAAGTTTCATTACCGCATTTACGCCGTTAACGTTAACATTTTTTAACATATTAGGGGCATTTCAGTGTGCATTCCATGCAGACATAAGTAAAGGTGAGCCGCGAAAAAAGTATTAGTGGTAATGAGAGCGTTTCTGGAAGAATTCCCAAATGAAGATTTTTTTCAAGATGTCAGTCATAGAACTAGCTTACACCTACAACTTATTGGTGTGCAAATGACGCTTCGGTAAACATGAACGGCGCCAATGCGTGAACAAATTTATTTAACGTAACGCCGTGAAACCGTAACTTTAACGACCCTGAGAGCAACGCGGGATCTTCAAAGCTCTACGTTATCCAGCATTGCAGAAGTTGTCCTTAAAGATCGAACGGTAATCTTCAAATTGAAGAGGCTTAAAATGCTCAGTTTCAGTAACTAGTACGCGAAGTATTAGGTGGGGTATGAAAGGCTACTTTATATAGAAACGCAATCCTTTAACGGTTTTTTGACATATGGAGCGTTTAGAAAGCCAACACCCCAAAATGACCCACTCTGTTTAACAATTAGCAATACGCTCCTTTCTTATTTGTCTGTATTAGACGTATCACGTTATACTTACTCGCACAGTCGCACCCCTGTGCTCTGCATAAACTGGATTGCCTCTTCCGAGGAGTGGAGGGCACCAGAAGCGGGGCACGACGGGACGCACACGTCCCGCCCGTGGGAGACAAATCTGCACATACAGATTTAGAGGTCAGTTAACAAGTAGTACGCTGGTACCTCAAGTGTCGTGAACATCCAGAGAAACGAATTCTTGATTCAAGCCAAGAACAGCGTATTATTAAAGCATTCAAGAATATAATTCTTGAACGAAGAATATTTCTTGTTAACTCTAAGATTGACTTGATTGAAGTAAATATTATTGAATGCTGTTAGCCTAAGAATCTGTTTCTCTGGGTAAATTCACCTGTCATCTTCACTAGACACTTTGCGACCGCAAGAGTTGGGTTTTACAATCCAGACACAGTGTGGTGTCTTCATATTCTTGCAGTAATTTGGTTACGGAATGCATAAAAAAATTCCATAAAATTCATAGAGCCTTTTACCGCCAACGATTTGCAGTGTACTGCATTTAGTCATGCATTCATGAAAATGAGAGATGTGATTCCAAAACATTGCACTCATGGAAACGAAAATCAATGACATCACATTAATTACCTTGGGCTGCAATGGCCGCCTTCTCCGGTGTGGTAGCCAACGCCACCTCCCACCACGAGGCCAGTAGCCACCAACACCAATGGCAGCAGCTGCGGCTGCTACCATTTGTCACGGTTATGCTGGAAAGGAAAACGATAGGATAACGAATAGAACTTCATTTGTACAAACCGAGAGACAAACCGGCTACACATTTCAGCCCCCCCCCCCCCCCCATGATCAGGAGGCCATAGGGGGCATCTTGGCTCATTTTAAGTTATTCTGTATCAACACGTTACGGAAAATTTGGCCAAGTGTGGGTTGCATTGTAATTGACTCCAGTTTCGCTATTATCCATGCCACAATGGCCCAATGGAACAACACAACCCTGGACAAGTACTTGGTTGCTGCGTTCAAATACGTGAATGCGGAATTCACAGCCCATGATTTCTCAACTGTTGTCATAGTCAGATTGTGCAAAAACCATTGGATCAAAATGGTTTGTTCCAATCTTAGGCCACACGCTGTAAGTGGGAAGAGCAAGACTGTCATTGTGGTGGTCGTGGCATTTAAGTTGATGGCATCTACATCAATAGCTGAATTCACATCACCTTTTCAAAATTTCTTAAGGATTCTTCTCTGTCCTGTAAAAAATTTCTGCTCTGGGTATGGAAGCAAGTTCTGTCAAAGATGACGTGCAGGTAGCAAAGGTTGAGAACATTGCTGACCAGCTGGACGAGCCTTCATTCTCAACTAAGGAATCTCTGTACAAATCACCTTTTCACACTTACTGTCTGAAGCTGATACGCTAATCCGTTTTAATTGCCCCAATTTCAATATTTCTGGTAAATCACTATGCCGCTGTAATTCCACTTTGGACTTGCCTGCTGGACGACTTAAGAAACCTGGACGGAGCTGGCAACGCGACTGCGGAGTGGTTCATCAACTTGGTCAAAAATACACTGCATGACGTCACGCGCGATAAGCCAGGAAGATTCGTTGAAAAAGAGAAAGAGTACGCTTTCGCTGCTGCTAAGCTAGTGCTCATGCGTGTACGGACCGATGAGAAAGAAATTTCTTGAATCTGACCACATACCCCCAGCAAATGCAACCAAACATAGAAACACAGACAAATCAAGAGACATTTCAGAACTAAGGAACCAAATTGATACAGGTGCTGCAGCTGCAGAGGTATGGAAGCCTAAAGACGGAGAGAAATTTTCATATCTAGATGGGAATACTGTATCCCGTATCAACACCAAATTCACCGAAGCATTAAAGTCTGATATGTTGCCTCCAGATTCCCCAACTGTATCCTGGAAAGATCGTACAGTTCACAGTAACAGGAAAGGACGCCTCAGTTTAAGCTTAACCAAGCCTGAGATATTAAGGGAGAAAAAGGGAAAGAGTTTAACAGACTTTTTAGGAAAAATCACTAAATGGCAACGAAGGTCACCAAAAGACAGCACACTGTTAAAAATATGTTGGGATTTTACGAAGCAAAAGCATACGATGAGTCGTAATTTTCACGAAGACATGTCGTGAACCTAATTGCTAAACATTCTTCGTGATTTTCACGAAGAACATCTGGTGAAACACAAAGAAGTCGTACTATCTTCGCCACTCAACTTTGGCCCTGAGGTCGTGAACTTCATAAACCACGAATACTCTTCGTATTTAACAACAGGCGTTAACAAAAAAAAATTGAAAATAGAAAAAAAAACATGATGCACACAAATATATTCAGTAATATGAAACCTAAAAGAGTGGCTAAATTTTGTATTTCGACTAAAAAGAACAGAATAAATCCTGACTGAACAGATGACATTGCATTCAATTCTTATGACGATCCTCATCCCTCAATCCACTTGTGTACTCACCCAACAGTTAATAATGACAAATCAAGTCGAGAACTCCACTCTTACTTCTGGGAAGAGCAGGTGGAAACTTAACTTCTGGTACTCAGGCCTAACCTACCTTAGGAACGGTTTTAAGCTCCTCCCACAAATCATTTTATATGACTTGATTGTAAATTTCTTAGCACCTTAGTTCAACCTGAAGCTCAGTTCCTGCCAAGTAAATTCTGGGATTTTTTACTCGAATGATAGAATAATCGCTGCAAGATAAGAATAAAAATCCTTGCATAACACACAGCACAGCAAATAGCAGCAGAACAAACACGAACTCTCCTGTGCAGAATAAGCTGTGTTGTTGTTGCTGTTCTGAAGTTCGAGAAATTCAGAGAGGAACGTTATGTTGCTCATTATAATCACTAATTTTATAATTGTGATTCTTCATCATTTTAATTTGATTAACTGTTGTTATTTTAAGATGCTGCTCGGTTTTCAGACACCAAAGAAATTTTTAAAAAACTGTCATGATACAGCTGACCAAGCTTTACTTGGTGTCTTAAAGTGTGTCAGCATTGGTGAAAATTTAAACACTTAATAGGCTACATAGCCAGTGTTGCTGACTGTGAAGACTGGAAGAAATTTTGTCATGATTTATGTGCTGAAATGTTGCATAGCATTAAAGACAAAAAATGTATTCTTCCAGCATCCATGTTTAAATGAAAGAGTTGAAATCATTACTGTAAGTGAAGAAAAAAGTGGTGCTCTAAGTAAGTGCTTAATGTAAGTGACAAGTTTGAAAGTGATGTTCTATCTCAGTTCTTTTTGAAATTTAGTCTTAATTTTGTGACTGACATTATGAAATTTCTTTGTCAGACATTCTGTAGTGACTACCCTTAAATATTAGATAAAATTCTTGCGGAACCTGACAAGCAAGACAGGCAGGTTATATACTATATAGCTGGTTCAATTATGCGAGGTTACTTGAAGATAGCACGTAAGGCTCAGAAAAGTGCTACATGGAAAAGTGTTGCTGCAGCACTGAAGTCAAACATTTTCATTGACAGACCCTAAGGTGACATGTATGCAGATTCTGAATGGACAAAAGATGTAGATAGAGGAAGTTTGCTACACGTAAGTGTTGAGTGTCAACATTTTTTGGTTGCCTTAAGTAAAGTTGTGTTTGCAAGTGAACAACGTGATGGCTCTATTGATTATGAAGCAGTAATTAAAAGGGTGACTAAGTCTGAACTCAGTGTTGAGTGGGGCAACATTATTAGTGACTCTTTGCTTGAAATTGTGAGAGTAAATCTTATGAATGATGATGTTCTGTGTTTTTGCCTCAACCAGGGAGATGCAGCAGCGTAACTGCCCGGTCTGGCACAAGGTCCTGAATGTTGTCGAATTTTTAATTAATTGATGGTAACGGTCAGGCAACTTGAAACATCTTTTTATATGTATTGTGCAATACCTTTGGCTCTCAGACGTCTATGTACCTGCACCTGTTACCTTGCTGGAACTTGAATCATTTCTGTCAACTGATCTAAATAGTATAACCCCTGTATCCTTATCTCAGAAGTGAGTACTGGATTTCAATGATAATAATTGATAAATTATGAAACACCTCGTTGGAAGGTGCAAGAAATTGTTAAATATACTTGAGCCACTTGTGCTCACATCTCATGCATGTATATTCTTGTGTTCCAGGTCATTAACACTTTCCAAATAATTACCTACATCTCTTGGATTGCATATTTCATCCTACTGTTGTAAATTCCGACAGAATTTTTACAAAATTTTCAGTGAACTTTAAACATTAATCAATGAAATTGAACGCTTTCCAAATCATCATCTACATCACTTGCATTGCCATAAATAGCATTGTCAGTATGGCAAGCGTATACATCAATCAATGTCTGGAGTTTCTCAGCCAGCTTGGTCCTTGATGTTTTTTTTATCGATTTTAGAACTCTTTCCATCAATGCTAGTGATAACTCTGAAAAACGCAGAAGAATTGTTTTTGTAGTTATTATTTACTGAAGCATGATACAGTGAGCTGGAGTATTTTTTTGTCTTGAAAAGGTTGTGAAAACAACATGAACAAATCAGTATCATGAATTGCAGATTAAAATTACTGTTGTCAATCCTTTGTTTGTTTTACATGGTGTGCATACCTTTGGTAAAACTCTAATTTATTTCCAACTTTCGCAGGATACTTAACATTCGACACAAAAAAAGGCCATGAAAGTCACAGACAGAGCAGCCCAGAATTTCCTCACCACAGAAATTGGTTCTGAGTCAATACAGATAATGAATTTCTCTGCCTCAAAGACAGGTCCTGTGATTGAGAAAACAAAGAATGGCAGTCATCTGATCATGCGCTTCAAACTTGCTTTGAATATTTTAAAATGAGAAGGTACTTACCCAGAGAAATAATGCAAGGTGTTGGGGGTGGTTTAGCCACCTCCTTCACTTCCTCTGCTTGAGTTGTTTTCTGTACGTAAAATGGGATTTGATGTAAGAAAAGTTAAACTTAAAATAGACTTTTAATGCCAGTATTTAGCAGTATTCGCACTCTTATACCTCTATTTCCAGCAGCAGCAATTCTTTGTTCTCCTTGAAAGCCTTCTGGAGAAGGAAGATGGATATTTGATGAGGGGCCTCACAACTTCCTTGCCTCTTTGAACGTCTGTACTGCTGCATTATCCTGTTTGTTTCTTCTGAATAGTCCCCGAGAAAGGTAATGAAATCTTCACAATTAACTCTGTCTTCAAATTGATTCATTTTTTCTAGGAAGTCAACACCAGTCAGGATTCGGAAATGGATGTGCATTCCTCTAGATTGAAACAGAAATGGCTACTCTTCACTGATTTCCATTGTTGTCTTGGGAATAATGGCAGGTTGATTCGACTTTCGTCTTCTTGAAAGTATCTGTGAATTTATGTCGTCTCTTTGCATCTTGTACGTTTACTTTATTAGATTCTCGATCTCAGTGCAAGACCATGCCCTTTGTCTTTTCTCTTGAAAAATGGTTTGCAATTGTAATTTTTTGTTTTGGATGGTCTCTTTTGTTTCATTAACAGGGTTATCTTGAACTTGCCACCGAACACACCCATATGCTTGTGGTATGCTAGGTGCCTCAATTGCATTTTTTCTGGACTCTGGACGGATCACTTCATCATATCGACATTTTAACTTTTTGTCAATGAATGTGCACTGCAAAGGCTGCACGCCATTTCCGCTGTCCTGGAGGGATCTAGGAAAGTCTTTCACCATACATTGAGCCACCGTACCAAAAAAAGCTCTATTAACATTTGGCATGCCGTGCATGACGTCACTCACTATAGCCCTAATCATGGCACTGGCACATCTTTGCTCCTTTGTTAGACGCTTTCCATGTTGCAGCCTATCCATCGTCTCTGATTCCACCTTACTCCAGTCGACAGCGTGCAAACTAACATGTCGCACTAAAAGATTGTGCTGCACATTTGAAGGATCTGTGAAAATGAAACGAGCTGATGAGAATTGCTTCATGATTCAAACATTTTGGTTGACAGGTTTCTACTCACGGTATTTGATGCACCATAATCTATTCAGTTTTCTTGCATCACACCTTGGCAAAACCTCTTGCAAGTCCTCCACTGCAATATCATAAAGCATATCTGCTGAACGGACACCTACTGTATTTGATGTCAAATGGTCAGCCACCTGTTCAACCCTTTCATCACTTAAATGGGGTAAAATATCTTTGAGCTCACGCTTGATTGTCAAGACTACATCGAGAGCCATTTTTTTTTTTTTTGTTAAAAAGAACAGTCTCATTTCAGTGTCACGGGGCTAGCTTAAAAAACTTGTCATAGTCACGGATGGAGAAAACTAGTTTTTAACATAATCCTGTCAGGGCAGAATCATTTGTAGCCCGTCCCGCCACGTTTCTTCAGAAACGGCAGGAGCCGGGCTTATAGTCTTATGCCGGATGTTCGTTCGTTCGCTAGTGTGTACGCCGACTTATCGTTCACAGAAAAACTTCAAATTTGGAGGATAAATTCCTTTCCTAACGTAGAATCACGTACGGTGGCAACAATTTTCGATTTGTATCGCACTTTTGATTAATGAAAATTTGTCTGTTCTTGCTGTTTGAGGTTAGGGTTGGCCGCCGCGCGCACACAATTACCATAGCGCGGCGCGCACAGGGACGGGCTCAGGGTAACGATTTAAATCGTAACAAATACATCTGCTATCGGGCACCTCTAGGGAGACTTGAGGCGGGGACCGAAGGCCCCCGCAAACGCCGCCGGCAGGCCAAGCTGGCCAAGTCCCCCTGTCACACCGAGGTGCCGGTGGAGCGGAGCGGAACTGGCACCGAGGTTGACGAAAGGGACGGGCCAGCTTGTTCTAAATCTCAAATGTGCTGAGACCTACCTTGACTTTTACTTCGGAATTTTTTTCTTCGAAAAACTTTTCCTTATCCGTCGCGGGAATCCGTTATCAAACAGCCATTCAAGCTTCTTGTTTCAAAGTGTACGATGCGATTCCCACAAAAAGGGTTGCCAACATAATGTGTTTTGATGTAGGGGGAAAAAGGGGGGGGGGGGGGTTGTAGAGAGGGGCAAAAAAAAAGCAAAGTCAAAAATGTCAGTGAGCGAGATCGGCGTTTTTAGTCCTAAATTTGCAGAAATCTAATTTTGATTTATTTTCGCACTTAAAACGCTGGTATCTCAAAAACCGTAAAAGTTATTTTCCTCGAAATTTAAGTCCGTTAGGACCCTACTTTGGTCAAATTGACCTTAGGAAATATTTTCAAAATTTTTCTGCGACATTGATTTTGACTTCTGTAAGGGGCAGTTATGCCCCATTCGGGTGCCCTGCGCGACCCCTTTCGGTGATCGAAAAGAAATTTCGAAAGTCGCAAAGATCTTGTATTTTGTTACAGCATCCGAATTCGATCTCGCTCATTGACATTTTTGACTTCGCATTATTTTGCCCCTGTCTAGGGGGATTGTCTACGTGTAGGATCTGTGATTTAACTTGAGCGACGGTACTCTTATCCCAATATTTCTCAGCCACAACTCCCTTGTATCTACTGTGCTCCTTAAATATAAAAGTTCGATTTTATTGCATTCTAACGGAGCGTTCGCGGATATAACCAACGCCAACTTTCAAAGTGATGTACTGACATTTTTTTTTTCAAAATTTTTCCTGTGATGATCCTCTCTATGTGCTTTCATATATGTTTAACTGTAAAAGAAAACCGGAAAAAAAAACAGTTTTTCGTACTTAGATTGAAACGAGTTACATTGTCGTACATCCTCCTTTGGTCTCGCGAGTGTTCAGTGTTTGTGTACGTGAGGTTTGAAACACTGCGACTCTGTGTAAAGTTTGGCAACAAGGTTAACATGAGGAATGGGAGGAATGGTGGAACCTTGAGAGCCTATTGAAGTGTTTGAGTCTTATCTGTATTGGCTAAAAACCATTTTAGTCCGACATAAAAAATTAGCTTTTTATAGTGAACCGTTATGCCCTGAATGACTCAAAGAACAAGATCGCCCGAAACGAAATGCGTTTCGATCGACGATACAACCTATTACAACAGTGAATACCGAAATTTCAACGCTAGCAGATGAACGTCACATGCATTCCCAACAACATTTGTCGTTTTGATGCTTCAACCACAACTTACCTAGCTGCAGTGGCATTCCACCAATTCTTTGCAGAGCGTCTTTGCAAAGTTGGGCAATATGGCGGACTTCGCAGTGCCTTCACGGATTGAGAATGGCGCGTACGTCGTCGAGCTCTCGAAGCTCCATAGGGGAGGATCACAACTGAAGGTTGGCATCGATATTTTGGCGCCAATATTAAAACTGGCTCCACAGGGACGTTCGAAACGAGTTGTAGCCAAGCGGCAACGCGGCCGGGTAAATGGTTAAGGATGCATCAGAGGACAAAGATGTCGCTGTAACTTGTCTCGATCAACATGATATTATTGTCAGAGTGTGTGTAATGCAGGGATCTTTGTCTCAACTTCATGATACTTTACACATTATTTCAAATACTTAATAACTGCCTGCACATTATTTGTTCTTTTGTACTTCGTGTCGCACCCATTGCTTCTGTACAATAAAGTAAAGATTTCTGCACAATCATAGCAGTTTGTTCATTTCTATGGTATCTATGATTTGTGTTGAACTTAAACGTTCCTGCTCTTGAACTTTTATATGTAATTGCTAGTATAAATAAGCACTGCGTGCACCAATTGTCTCATTTCTCCTTGCCCTGGCCACAGGCGCATATTTTGGGAAGGAGTCACGATAAGATGGAGTGGAGACCTAGACGGCGACTGCTGGAGTCGGGAGTTACCGCAGGTGCAAAACCGAAGAGTTTTTTCTGCTGACACCAAATCACCATGTTTGAGGGCCAAAACTGGATTGGTCAAAAAATCAGGTCCGTCAAGTTTGGTGGCTAATCTGAAATTTAGCTGTGCTTTACATGTTGCGGAGTGTAGAAACGCTATTTGGTTAGAAAACGCGTATATTTCTTCATACTGAAAGCTGAAAAACAGAATTTTAAGTGGACACGAGCCAAAAAAACACGAAGTCACGGTTTGTTGGCGTACAAGAAAGAGTGACGGTTCAGTTTTTTCTTCCTAGTTTGGCCAACTCGATGGATGGAGTTGAACCAAACTGGTTTGATTATGTGACCCTCAAATGTGTGACTTGCCTCTCATAATTATTCTCGTTCTATTGCGTAGTCTAGGATGACAGCGATAGAACCGACTGTGACGACGTTATGGACCGGACCTACGTACCCGATGAGACCCACAGGGGTTTGTCCGACGAGGTTAATCTATACATATCTTAAAACGGTTATTTATTTCCCAACTTCATTTTGTTAACGATTTTAATTATATCGCAGGAAGGAGACATGCTCACGACCTACCTTGCTGTAGATGCTCCCGGCGGAAGCAACGCATTGAAAAAATCCTTGTTCAAGAAAGGTGGCGCAGTGCAGGTAAGAAATAAAGAATTATTTCGTGGAACTATTCCCCAGTCACAAGTCTCATGCAATATTCTATTTTACAGGAAGCACCTGTCGTTGTTCCTGGAGACCAGGAGGAACTTGCGGCACACACCACAGTCCTCAAAGAGCAAGAGCAGCCTATGCCGGATGTTGGTGAAAGTAGTTCAGACGGGGTATTTTTAGCGTTAACAATTTTACATTTGTAAAATGACGTCTCACATTTTGAATACTTACCTTGTTGTCTTTTTCCGTTCCACAGGAAGGTGAATCCGTGATAGAGAAAAGGATGTCACGGATCTTGAACTACGCAAGGCTTGGCAAGAGGCGCCCGAAACGCTGCTTGCACCCGCTGTGTCGATCCCGTGCGGTCTACACCCTGTGCCTCCTTCGCCACTACCGGGAGAAGCATGGGGTCGACGGTAAAGAGTTGTCGGTGCAGCAAGGACGGAAAACGCTGGCAAAGTACCAGAAGGAGAAGTACGCCAAGGTTGTGATGCTCATCCCTGATGACACCTTGCCTAAGCATTTTGGTGAGCTCTGCAAGTCCCGCGATTTCCTCCAGAGACTGAGATCATTCTTCAGGGAACGGCAGATCGCCGTCTTTAGCAAGTCGAAGGGCTTTGTAAGTGCATTTCCTACGACTTACTGGTGTTTTGTGTGATAATGGCAGACTTAATTCATTTCGATTTTTTTCTTTTCTCGATGCAGGAAACGGTTCCTGCGGCACCAGCCAGGCTACCTGTGGGAGAAGGGGATCAGGGAGCAGACAATTCGACAGACGATGAGTGTTACGCCGAGGCGGCGTCGGACAACTCCCCAGAGTTGCTGGACTTGCAAAAGCACTGCGATAAACGGCACAAACTACTTCTCCTCTTCACAGAAGTAAAAATTCCAGCGCTTACAACACTGAGTCGCCCTCGTTAACTGAACGATGTGTGTTGATAATGAATTCTTAATTACAACTCAGAAATTTAAGTTTAGAAAAAATTTAAAAAGGGAAACCGGAAAGGTCTGACATTCGAACCGGCGACCCGCCGCACGGTGAACCGCTCTATTAGACCGCGCGACTAAACCAACATTGTTACTTGACTTGGCGTGGCGGACCATCACAAGTCACGGCCGCGTTGCGAGGCACCAACCGAAGCGCAGACCGATGCAAATGTGGAGCCAAATTGGCGACAATAGGCCTCCTGATTGAACAGGGAACGACTCTAAAATAAATCGGATTTGATGTGATCACATGCCTAATTGTGGACTGTAGCAGATTGGTTACGTCTGCTTTCGGTAAATGAACTGAAATCATTTTTTAAAGTATATTGGTACAATTGTTTTAGATTCTCCGCCTACTCCGTGCGCTGCCAATGTGTCATTTTGAAACAATAAGCAGCAATGCTGAGATGATTTACATTGTGTTAATTTCCAGTTTGTTATTACCAAGGGTTCAATTACAACGTATGATACAGAAGATGTAAAGTATAATTAAGGAACAACAGTATTTAATATTTATTAACTGAACATCAATTCCTAAAGTTGGCACCACAGCACAACCGCGGCATAGCTCCGCCCATTTTTGTGGCACCATCTAGCGTGAGTGAAATGAACCTGAATGCAGAATGTGGCAACAACGACACTTGCTGTGAGGAGAAGAATAAAAAAAATACTATCCCACTTTGTGAGATACTGGTAGGCCCGGAGTTTCACGGGGGTTTGGTTAAAATAGACGTTAAGTTTATATTTTGTTCTTTTCTGTTTTGTTTGCCTTCTTTTATTGTTTAATTCATTGAATGAGGATTTTGCTTGAGCCTTGTTTCAGTTTGGGGTGGTTTGGGGGTGGTTATAGAAGTTAAGTTTATATTTAGTTCTGGTTTTGTTTGCTTTCTTTTTTTTAAATTCATGGAATTAGGATTTTGCTTGAGCCTTGTTTCAGTTTTGGGGTGGTTCGGAGTGGTTTGTATCTCCTTCGAGGGGGAGAGGGAGTAGTTGAAGAGCTAGGGCGTCTAGGTAGCGGTCAGTGTAACGCTTGCATTCTCATACGCGGGCCGCCTAGCGCTACACGGCAAAAAAAAATTATTAGAATTGAAGGACAGTTTTCCTTATCTAAGGAAAATCTGGACCATCTAAGGATAACCCTTCGACAGTGGTTTATTCAAGGGTGCCACGACCTTGTCTAAGGATACAAGAGCCGCCTACGTAGTCCGGGCGCGGTCCGTGGTCCGGCAAGGTCCGGACACGGTCCAGTGCGGTCCAGTACGAGTCGAGGCAATCCAGCGCGGTCCGACAGCGGTCCGGACCGGAACGCTGCGGTCCGCTGCAGTCTGAACCGGTCCGCTGCGGTCCAGACGCGGTCCGCTGCGGTCCGGACGCGGTCCGACGAGACCAAGTGCGGTCCGGGGAGGACCAGTGCGGTCAGGAGCGGTCCGGCTTAGTCCGGATAAGGTTCGGTGCGGTCCCGGTGCGGTCCGGCGTGGTCCAGAACAGTCCGAACACGGGCAGGAGCGGTCCGGCGCGGTCCGGTGCGGTCCGGACGCCCGGACACGGTCGGGTGCGGTCCAGACGCGGTCCGGCGCAGTTCGGACGCGGTCCGGCGCGGTCCAGACGCGGTCCGGTGAGGACCAGTGTGGTCCGGACGCGGTCCAGATCAGTCCACTGCGGTCCGAAGCGGTCCTGATGCGGTCCAGTGCGGACTAGTGCGGTCCGGCGCGGTCCGGACTTGGTCTGGAGCGGTCCGGTGCGATCTGGCGTGGTCCAGCGCAGTCCGGACACGGTCAGGAGCGGTCCGGTGCGGTCCAGTACGGTCCGGACACGGTCTGGAGCGGCCCGGTGCGGTCCGGACACGGTCTGGAGCGGCCCGGCGCGGTCCGGACACGGTCCGAAGCTGTCCGGACGTACGGACGCGGTCCGGTGCGGTCCAGACGCGGTCCGCTGAGGACCAGTGTGGTCCGGACGCGGTCTAGATCAATCCACTGCGATCCGGAGCGGTCCTGATGCGGTCCGGCGCGGTCCGGACATGGTCTAGAGCGGTCCGGTGCGGTCTGGCGTGTTCCAGCGCAGTCCGAACACGGTCAGGAGCGGTTCGGTGCGGTCCAGACGCGGTCCGGCGCGGTCCGGACACGGTCTGGAGCGGCCCGGTGCGGTCCGGACACGGTCTGGAGCGGCCGACGCTGTCCGGACACAGTCCGAAGCTGTCCGGACGTACGGACGCGGTCAGGTGCGGTCCAGACGCGGTCTGCTGACGACCAAAGTGGTCCGGACGCGGTCCAGATCAATCCACTGCGGTCCGGAGCGGTCCTGATGCGGTCCAGTGCGGACTAGTGCGGTCCGGCGCGGTCCAGTGCGGACTAGTGGGGTCCGGCGCGGTCCGGACATGGTCTGGAGCGGTCCGGTGCGGTCCGGCGAAGTCCGGACACGGTCAGGAGCGGTCCGGACACGGTCCGCTGTGGTCCGGACACGGTCCGGTGCGGTCCAGGCGCGGTCCGGTGCGGTCCAGCGCAGTCCGGACGCGGTCCGGTGCGGACCATTGCGGTCTGGCGCGGTCCGGACAAGGTCTGGCTCGTTTCGGCACGGTCCGGAAGCCGTCACTCACGGACTTTTCAGAAACACCACGCATCAGATAAAGTTCACCTTCCAGATCGCGAATCGATATTTATTGGTGGAGAACACTACGAGCCATTTTTTCGATAAACGGAATTTGAAATATTTTGTAATGATTCAATTTCAAAGCCGCGCAGCTGGTACCGCTGTGCGGCTCAGCTGGGCTGAGCGGCTGAGCTCAGCTCGGCACGGCCAGGCGTCTCGTCTCGGTTGTGTCGCAGCGACGAGCTTTTCCTCGTAGTGAACCCGCGTCATCTTGAAGAAGTTATTTTTATGAAATTTGCCTTTTTCCGATGGAGTCCACTTTGATCAAAGGTGAGTTGCGAGTTAGGAATTTATCAACTGTGCACATGTTGTGACGACCTCTGCCTCCTTTCGCCCCCAGGCCCCGCCCCCTTCCAGTTTGTTGATATGTTTGTTCTTGGTTTCGTTTTGAATTGCCGGAATGTAATTTTAAAGAAAATATTCGTTGACTACCTGTAATGAAAGGCACATTGCGCTTCCAAAGCTAGTTTGTAACTTCTGAAAGGTGTCAGAGTACTGTGTCCTTCTTACATAGGGAAAACAACAACATATGCTTACTATGTGTGGTTGAGAGGTTAAGTGGCTCGCAGGGTTCATGATGATAGTATAGTGTGTAGAGATTTGACATTGGGTGTTCGCTTCATTTCATCATCTCTCCTTTCAAATCAAGTTAATTCGTGCCCTGCTGTATGCCCTTACCTAAAATTGTGGGGGAAAGGTGTTACTCTACTATTGCCAAGTATTGGGTCAAAACAACATGGCGAGTTAAACATGGATTGGATACTATGTCACTAAAGAATATGTGAAAACCAGTGTCGTTGATTACAAATTTGTTGCTAATGACAGTCTGTTTGATGTGTTACAGTCTCATGTGCATGTATATCTGTGGATTCTCAAGCTGCTTCGCTGTCTCTTCTGCTTGGTTGTAAAAGACTAGACAAGGAGAGACCTACTTAGTGCACAAGGTAAGCTCTCAAGAAGAGATTTTATCTGTATTGTGTGTAGATCTTTATCTATTTAATTAAAAATTCATTCTTGTTTCAGATGATGACAAGTTTTCAACGCGCTGTACATGCTGTACATTTCACGACGGTGAAGTCATGCCACCAACTACTGACTAGGTAAATGTTTAGTTGACATGTAAGAGCAGACAGTATCTGTTTAGTTAGTGTGAAACACTCTTCTGTTGTTTGTTTTTTTGCAAATGTGACCTGTCATGACCGAAATGTGTCTGCTACAATTTTTCATTTAAATTTCCTTTTCTACTCCGGCTATTGAGTACAGCCCCACTCACACTTGTTTCAGTATTTCCATTTCAGCACTTAATTATTCATCATTGAGTGCGGTTTGGCATCCTGAGGCTTCTCCTGTTTGTAACGGCAATGCATCCTTGTCACTCCAGCCCCCTGTATCCTGTCCACAATAAATCTCGCTTCCTGTCCAGACTCAGCTCTGCGTACATCATTGTTCTTTTACCCGCTCCTTTACTCACATCGTATAAATCAATTAGTTTTTGCCATCACCAATATATATCTACAACAGTGATTTTAAATGTGCAAATGAACTGGTTGTGTAAAAATGGATGAATAAATATCTAGCGAGTTTTTGAGTCTTATTTTATTGCTAGCTATAATTTCTTATGTCTTTCCTGACAATTCACTTTCAAATGTTGCATTGACAACAAAAAAAAAGAAACGCAAATGCTGGCACAGAATTAATAAAGCAGCAGCTCAAAGAGGTGACAAAACTTATGAATATGTGAATAACAGTTTATAATGAAAACTTTGTTCTTGAATTTCTTAGTAAGGCTCACAGCACTTAGACCAGACCAGCTGGAAAATTGGTAGAGTGGCGTGTGTACTTGGCTTTTATTTATTTTTGAGTGATAAGGGCGCCAGGGGCCAAGCCCCACCAAAAACACTTCCAACATGATAGCAGTTATAATTTGTGAAATTTATTAGTTCCAAACAAGAGAACATACAAAAAAAGAACTGGACAGCCGGTGGACCTGAAATAAAAACGGCTAAGGCAACGGTCTGGACGCCTCAAAATAGCCCCAAAAGAATTAAATAACAATTCATGTTATAAGTTAGCAAAGTCAGTGTGACTTTAAAAAAAATATCAACTTAATTTTTATGAAAAATTGCATCATTTTTTAAACCTGACAGAGTAGATAGAAAACAATACCTAGTTAAATACATAGCTCAAAATGAGAAACTAATATACCTCATGTATGCACAGAAATTTGTCTCAATTTAGCATAAAAGTTACTAACAGGAGGGATTCTGTCCACTGAAACAGACTGAAGCATTACAAAGAAGTGATAAACCGTATGTAGGTATGGATGGCAATTCAAAGTAAAAACAAAATGCGCCTTTAAGAGTATGTCTATATTGCTTGAAGAAAAGTATCTTCTTCTTTGAAGATGTGATAAAACTTATCAATATGTGAATAACAGTTATCAAAATCAAAGTGTAACTTTAAAAAAATATCAACTTAATTTTTATGAAAAATTGAATCATTTGTGAAACCTAACAGTAGATAGAACACGCAATATCTAGTTACATACATAGCTCAAATAACTTTGATTTGAATTGAGCTGAACAGGATCATATTTGGCAGCATTTCTTAAGACAGCTTTGTACTGGCAAAAAGAAACAGGATCAGAAACTAATATACCTCATGTACGCACAGAAATCTGTCTCAATTTAGTATAAAAGTTACTAACAGAAGGGATTCTGGCCGTTGAAACAGAGTAAAGCATTTCGAAGAAGTGATAAAACATACGTAGGTATGGATGGTAACTCAAATTAAAAACAAAATGCGCCTTGAAGAGTATGTCCATTGCTTTAAGAAAAGCATCTTCTTCTTCGAAGCTACAAATCCACATGAACTCTTTATCTATTTTCAAATACAGCTCTCCACTTTTGTGATCATTTGTCAACCAAAGAATGTATGGTTGAAGGGGAACGTTTGTATCATATTCAATCGACTGATGAGATAGAGCATTGGCGTTTTGCTGTGGAAGGAAGTGGCCACGATAAGGAACATATGTGATCCAAATATCATTCAGGTGAAGATAAGGATATAATCTGATGTACTTACTGGAGCGATTTGTAGTAGAGCACAACTTGGGATTGCTTCTATTTCCAACCTAAATGATTTCAAGTGATTTAACTGCCATGCCGGCACATCTTTCCCATATTGCACGAACAACAGCTTTGGCAGCAGCAGTGCCGCTTTAAAAGATTCTGGAAACATGAAAGCATAATGCATAATACTTAACCATATAAATGTACTTATAAGTACACATGATATCATAGTCTCACCATCACTAACAAACTCAACATCACTTAAAAATGGAGCTTTAGATTTGGACTCTCTTGCAAATTGAAGAATGTGTGGGACCAGCCTCTTGAACACGGGTGGCATGTTGGTATGAAGAGGCTCTAATAGCCTGAACTCTAGAGAAATCTACAAAACAAGGACACAGAGAAAAAGAACCTATTAACCACAATACTCTACAAGAAACAGGGGGTTTGAAAAATAACTAATAATACTAAAATACATTTGAAAAAAATTACCAATTCTCCATGAAAACTCCAGATGTGCCTAAACCGTCTTTTAATGTCAGTGCATGTTGGCTTCAGGTTGATAATCCACTCCCTTCGACTTTTGAATGTATCATTCATGCCCTTCAATATTTCTGCCTTGTTCAGTAAAATAGGCATGAGCCGATTCATCACTACTTCTTCATCTTCATAATCTCCAACACTTTCTACCACCATCTCTGCAGTAGAGGCTTGGCTGAGTTGCTGGGCTGGGGCTGGGTTTGACTTTGCCTTCTTTGTTGCTGGCTTGTTTCTCGCCTCCCCACAAACTTGCCGAATGTAATTAAGTTTGGTCTGAATAAACCCAGTGCAGGACGCAGCACAGTACCACTGAGCCTGAAATAAAACACAAGAGGGAAAAAATAAAGACAAATGACAAAGAAGGGGAAAAAAAAAACACATTAGGATTTGAACATACATATCCCCCATTGTCATCCAGCAGCTCAGGGAACACCTCAACGATGCCCTTTGCAGCAGCTACTTTCAGTTGAGCCGTTGGATATCTAAAATAAGCATAAGAAAACATAAACCTTTGCTCTGAAATCCCTTATACACAGATTGTTATTCTGAACAACTTACAGTTTCACTGGGCTCCCTCCAAATGAATGAAAGTAGCTGCACACTATTTCCAGTAGGCTTGACTGGTTCGCAGCATCAATATATCCCTTCTCTTTAATAAATGTTGTTATTCTTATCCCCTTCTCTCCAGACTTATCCAGGAGCTCTTGGAGCGGTATAGGAGTCTGAAAACAGTAGGAACATAAGAACCACTTGAAAAATATCACACACATTTATAAGTCACACACATTTCAAAGAATTCAGACAAAAGTGCATTGACTTACCACTGTCCTCTCATCAAACTCCCGGGCCCGCCTTTGCCTCTTTTTTAAAAATGACCCACTTAAGCACGGCATCTCATTTAGTATGGATTCATTATCATTATAATGTATTGTCCCCTCTGGAGACAGGTGTCCTAATTCTTGCACTCCCTAAAAATTTTTAATACATACAGGGTTACCATAACAGCAGCATAGAAGCAGCCTTTGTCAGGCAAAATTTAGAACTGGTCATTTAAATTATATGTATATTACCAGATCAAGATCCAAGTGTTGTGGTGTTGCCTGCTGTTGGGAAATTATTTTTAGCAATTCTTCTCTCTGACCAAAAGTTACAGATGGAAATTCCTCTTTAAGCGTCTTTCCTGACAAGTTCAAGAAACAGTGGCCATTTACATCTTCTCCTGCAACAAAGTAAGAGCAAAGGTAAATTACAAAGTAACCACCAATCCAGTCACACAATTTAAATTGACACAAAGAAAAACATTAAGACAGAACAAAGTACTTGGTTTCATCATCACATTCATCAGAGTCAAACAAGCCAGCCACAACCCATGCAGTCAAAAACCACAACAATCACAAATCACCATCCCCAGGTAAACTCACCGCTTTAGCAAACAATATACTTCAAAACTAGGTACGAAGCAGCAGTGCTGTAATCCCTCCACCTACTGATTGGAGGATGTAGTGGCAGATCTTTGACATCAAAAAGATGTGTCGGGGCACTGTCAAGTAGGGAAACTGAAAAGGCGTTCAGCTTCTCCACAACTCCATCCGTATTCCAAGACTGGACACCCAGCCACACTGCACCAGGTGGACACACAATGCAGCTGATGCGGCCAAAACATGGTAAGCAATTTGAACACTCAGTCTGCTTCCTCAGCATGACAAATTCTCCTAGCGAGTATTCAAAGCCACGAACAGTAGCCCTTCTGGCCACTGCAACTTTGGAATCTTCCAGAAAACCTACTGTACATAGCAGGCGGAAAACCGGCAAGGTGTTAATGTTAACTTTTTCTTTTTTAACAAAAGACACAGGTTTCTCAAGACATCCACCAGGGCTTCCCCACATCTTTGCCTGAAAAATCTGTGCCTGCTCCAAAGTGGTCTTGCCAGGACTTTTGAAATTGTTGCAGGTGACAACATGCCTCTTGATCGGACAGTTCTTTCCTTCATTCCTAAAGCATGAAAACTGCCTTTGAGGTCCTTTCTCTAGCAAGTTTTCGCACAGGTGCATAAGATGGTGTAACTTGTTAATGGGTGGAACATCGGGAAAAGTAATATACCAGCTGCGCCTGAATGATTCAAGAAGCCCTTGAAGGTAGGGAATTACTCCTCTGTGGAGTCTTGGAGCACTTCCTATCTGATAAATTTTGAGCAACTGTAGCAACATTTGGTAATGACCATTGTTGTCAACATTTCCAAGGCCAATGCCATCTAACAAGAAAGGTAGAGCACGGAATAGCACCATAGTTTGAGCAGCATTCTGTTTGACTGCATGAACAGTGTTTGCCTGCCGAAGAGAGTCAACTGAAAATCGTATGTTTGGGAAATCCTTGTAATTCTGTCTCCCGTAGTCAAAAGCGACGATTCTCTCATTAAGATCTTCAACTTGAAAAAGATTTTGTATCACAATGAATTCTTTCAAACATAAGCGTATCAGCATGCCAATGACACCTTCTGGACCATCGTGCATCAAATCGAAGTTACAATTATCTTCTGCACGGAAATACCGCAGGTCGTGAAGACAGGTCCTATACCTCAGACCACACTGTGTGCTGAATGCAGGGTTCAGAGCCACTTGCTGCAGCTGCCACTCTGTCAGCTGTGGGGTTCTTCGTGCACCGAATGCAACTTCACCAGTATGCAGTTCTTGACGGCTGATCATGCACTGTCTGCAGAAGTGTCTGGCACCACATGCTAAAAAGCCAAGAATTTCATGTGCCGCTTTCGAATCAGCCTTAACACCAACCAGTACTGCATAAAGTACGACAAATTCCCCATTGATGAAAGCTCTCACTCCAAGCTCCAATTGTTGGGCTTCCCCTACAAAATTTCCCAGCACATCTCTGAAATCCCCTTTGCAGTCATTCGCATTAGCAATCACAACAATATGGATTCCAGCAAGTGTGGAGTTCAGCCACGGGGGCAGGTTCAGAAACTCAATTGAGAACTGAGCCATTTCATGGAGACCCTTTTGGCTCCCTGGCCTGCTGCATCAACTTCATCTAAATACAGCACGTATTGAAATGCACCAGGGTGCTCCCTGAGGAATTCACTTCTTCTGAATTGGTCACCATCAGTGAAGTCATTCAGCATTCCATCTTGAGATGGCTGACGTGACCTCATGTAGGCTGTGACTTCAGGATTTCTGGCCATTAATTTCACAATTTTAATCAAAGACACATACTCATAAGAGTTTGGCACAGGTTGCTGGATATATCTTGCTCTATTCCCAAGTCTCCTATCTTGTCTACCTTCAATATACATTGTCTCAGGCTTGATATAGGGATAAAAATGTGAAATTCCTGAAATTTGTCCTGCATTACTGGTCATACCTTTAAATGGACTACTGGGATCACATTTTTTGAGAAGTGATTGAGCTTGAGGAGTCTCCAGTTGGTTGATGGACCTAAGATACGTCTCCATGTCATCTTTAAGAGCGAGGTTGTGCACTTTAAAGATGAGCTCAGCTCCCCTCATGGCACGCCTCACACCCACTCGGGTCATGGCACTCACAGATCTCATGTCAACAATCATCTGGGCTGCAGCATGCTTTATGTCCTTGCGTCCATTAGGTAAGGTGGAGAGAGAGTTAAATCTTGAAAGCAATTCATCTTCACTCTCACTGCCACTTTCAGAAGAGGAACTGTCCCAAAAGATTTCATCTCCATCAGCTGACATCTCTTCGTCAAGTTCATGATCTACATTCTGAATGTCAGGATCAATTAAAACAGGTTCACCAGCTGGGCCCTGAGCTAGTCCAGCTGCACCCTGACCCAACTCCTGTCCAACACCAGCGTTCTGAGCAAGACCACCCTCTACGTTGTGACCATCACCAATATAATAAACATCCTGTGGATCTTGCAATCCAGCATCATCTTGAATTGGCAGGTCTTGCTGGCCAGGAAGATGATGAATAGAAGTGTGTCTGCTCCATCCACGATATGAGAGAAACTGCTGACCACAGCCCACAACACAGCAAGAAAAGCGTTCATCTGTCCCAGCGGAAACGAGAACACCATGATCTCGTCTCAAATGCAATGCAACTTCACGGAAGGTGGGAAACGTTAGGTTGCACTCCCGTGGACAAATGAGAACATCCATGGCTACCAAATGTACTGCCCACCACACCACAGCCCTACTGAAGCATGCGTTAGATACCTGGTGGGAAACAAAGTTTACAGGTTTCAAGAAAGGAAACTAAAGTTACATAGGAGGGTAAGAGGTGCACAGACTAACTCCTTATTCTCATCAAATGTGACCTAAACTATCCTACGCCCAACTTAACCCCACAACAAACAAAGAGGATCATGCAAGGTGGACAATAAATACTTTGAGTACACACTTTTCAGAGCAGCAACTGTCTCCGGTTTCACACCCTCCAGGCCGGCCAAAAATAACTCCACCTCCTCTACAGTGGACGATGCGGTAACTCTACTACTCATTTTTTCCGTTACAACCACACAGCGAAGCACCAGGACGCGGACTACAGATGAACGCAAATAATGGTCCTTGGTCCTTCCACTCTTATTTATAACTTTCTTCTCCTTTTCCGTGGCCTGGGCCCCCAGCCTGTGACGGCCACGGTTTCGATGTAAGCAGGTGCGAGCAACATCCCCAAGTTGAAGAAGTGTACATTTCTCTCATACCTAAACATTTGATTTCTTTTTAATCTGAAGTTGAGTATTTCTGGGCTAATTTAGCACCTGAGCGTACCCCTTAGTCCGACACTTCGGGAATTTTATCCGTCTGTCATGTTGGTAACGCAGTGAAGCAGAGTCGCCACGCGCGCAGCGGTCTTGATTTGAAGCAGAGGTGACTGACATCACAAATAATGTTTGTTTACTTGCAAGCTTTTTTTTTATAGAGCAAGAGGAGTACAACAAAACTTACCCTTAGCTAAGGCAAGCCCCTATCTCCTATCGAGATGACTCACAAGAAGCTACAGTTTGGCTTTGTAGGTTGGTATGACAATAGTGTATTTGTTGTTGTTTAGATTTGCAGAAACAGCAGAAATGTTTGTTTTCACTGTGTCCTGTGTTTCTGTCTACTCGTGGAATTGCTCTCCAAACAATGCGTCAGAGTTTGTGAAAGCCAGCAGTGTTTATCATCCTATCGACTGGCCAGAGACGCTATCAATTACATCCACATCCATGTACGCCTTGGCGGCAAGGTCCTAAAACGAACTCTGAAAATCACTGTACCAGCATGGTGTAGAAGAAATTTTTAGATTCTGCGAGTGTCCTCTGCTAACAGTTTCTTTGCAGCCTGTATCTCTCTGGATAATACAATGGAATGTTTTCCCGTGTTTAGCTGAGAGAGGCTGTTGCTTGATGGTGAGGCTCCCAGCCCAGCAGAAACAACATTTTGTCTTCTAACCTGCGATACCATAAACAAACATTCCAAAGTGTCCAAAAAACGATCTTCCTGCTATGTTTAAAGAACGTTGGTAAGCTAGTATTTCCTCTTGAATTTGAGTATGCCTGCCTCTCTTGTTTTACTATTTGTTATCTCATTACAGCATTACAGTCTTCCTTGTTTGCGTGGTAGCATGCCGCACTTCAGGTGTGAATACAAACAGCTTACATTAGTGAAGTGTAAATCTATGAGTGAAGAGTAAATTTATTGAAATGATGACATAACATGGCAGAAGACTGCATAGAACAGTGCTGGGAAAAAGATGACAAGATGCTGTTAAGTAACCTTTGCTTTGACTCCCTGCCTTAAAAAGCAGAAACCAACGGCCCTAATGGATTAGTAGTGGACTACTTATTGCTCAAAGGCAACAGGTTTGACTCAGTAGATGCAAACACGAACTGTTCATAACCATTTTTATAAATCTTACCATGTTTAACTGAAATTGTTCTTGTCTCCATAAGTATGAGACTAGCTTAGACTTATTTTTAAATGTGCTGGTTCCTTTAATAATGGGAGTCCTACAAAAAGATACCCTTCAAAGAATATCTATATTTAAATGTCATCTCCATAGAGAGAAACAACATATTAGTATGTGTGGAGTTTGAGACACCAAACCTTTGGGTGATCTTTCTTAAAGATCTTTAATATTTGTTTGTAATAGTTTGCTAAGAATACATTTGCAATTCAACTGAAAAGTTTCTCATTGCATTTAGTTTCCTAAGAATACTAATGCTATAAATACAATTGCAGTTTAAATGAAAACAAATTTCTAATTGCATTTCATTTTCTCATTATAAAAAATACGCTTCAGTTTAGATTTGATTTGAGAAATTGTAAAACTTTGATTGTAAAATTCATTCATAATATCTGGGAAGAAGAGAACGAATTAGTTTTTCAAAATAAGTTGTGAAAGAGGTACCATCATGCCTAAGGTAATAATTAACTTACTGACTAAACTTTTTTGAAATTCTTCAGGGAAAAAGTTTGGTTTAGTCGCATCAAGGCAGTATTGGCCGACTCTTTCCTTCCCTACCATAAATGCAACAATTTTTGAAATTTTGGTTTGGAATCTATCTTCATTCTTTAGCACAGCTAGTACATCTGGTTTTGAAATAAAACATTGTTGGCCCTGCTCATTGCATCCAACATAAATCTATTTAGAACATAAAATGAAATTAGCCACAAAGAGCTCAATTGGTTATTCAATTTGGTTATTAATCTGGAAACTTACGAATCCTTCAGGGGGGACAATTTCTGAGAGGTTCACAGCATTGACAAGCTCAAAGCTTACTGGCTCAGAATTAGCCTCTGATTGGGGAGTTTCAGGTTCTTTTTTAAAACCTGCAGATTCAGGAAGGTAAAACATTAGTTGAACGCGGACATGAAAGAAGGAAATGTGTCAGAATAATAATTAATTCACCTGTAATTTCTTCAACGGCTTTGTCAATTCTCTCATGAATTGAGGCTGATGCAGCCTCAATTTTCTTGTCAATATAAGAAGTGAGGACGTGGAAATATTGACTTGGTACAAAGTGCGCCTGTTATGAATAGTATTTTTTTTTATTTTAAATGTACTACTATGCCAATAAATTTTTTTGTCAGAGATGAGTAGTAAACAAATGACCCCTTGTACTATTTCATTTCATGCTTCAAAGAAAATTTAAAAAGCTACATACATCTTGCTGTTCCAAGAAGTTATTCAGACTCTCTGAACCTTCCTCAAACTCAATACTTAAATAGGATTTCACATCCATTTCGACATCAGTATCAGTGTCTGTTTTGAGAAAGTCTGCCTTCTCCATTCTTCTAGACTCGGAGGCAGTAAAGAAAATGAGATTACTGTCAATAGTTTCATGAAGAAAGATTTCAACTCTCATCTCACAAGGACTTGCAGAGACACCCTATGTGTTCATTTGTGTTATCTCAGATAAAGGGAAGGAAAACAAACTAAAAGACTCACCACTTCTCTCTTAATGATAAAATGTTAATCTAAATGATAAATTACAGAAACTTGGGGCAAAAACGCAACCGTTGATTTTGAGGCAAATTGGCTAACGTTTCAAACCGAAACCCGCCGCAACGACAAACCCAATGCTGCCAACATCAAGTACATGTAGCAGTAGGAAAAGATGAAGTCAGATAATACTGAATAATTATTTTTGGGAAGCGCCTGTCTATTATGGGGTAAAAATATGGAAAGTACTGGCACATGCACTTGATCCAATTTAGAAACCCTGTTTTCTGGTGTTTTGTCGTTCTGTTGGCAGCATTTTCAATTTTCAATCTGTTTACCGTCCCGTGTAGGTTTGTAGGTTTTCGGCTTGATGAAGACGAGGACTTTACTGTATAATTAATGTTGCATTTGTGCCCCATCGACTGCTTGCGGTTTATATAATAACTTACTTATTATAAAGAAGTGGTAAGTCTTTTAGTTTCTGTTTGCTCGTCACTCGATCTTCCTTTCCTTTTCTGGGACATTAAAAACGATCCGGGGAGGGGGCATTCATCATCTAACGTGTTCAAATCATATCTCATTCTCTTAACTTCCTCAGAGCCTGAAAAATGGGAAGACGGACATTTTCCTGGAGTTAATTAAAGGCTGCACTTGAGCTCTACCCCACCAATTTGTATCTTCTTTCGGTTTATTATTGTAATTATTATTGTAACTATCTGATCATCCGGTCTTGCATCTCAATTCTTTGTAGAATCCATGCCTTTTGCTGTATGTTAGTTTTTCCTCTCTTCACTTGTTGGCCTTCTTCTGTAATAAATAAATCAGTGGCCCAAGCCAAGCCACAGCGATAAGAAGCTAAAGTTTGTTCTCTTACTGTTCATGAAATGCCAGCCTTTCCGGCATGAGTCAATAATTTTGGCATCTTTATTTATTTATTTAATTTTTGTGAGCAAGCACTGCAATTGTTCTTGAACCAGTCTAACTTTCTTCTTAAAGTTTCTTTGTAAGACATCATTGGATCCCAACAGCCTGATCCTCTTGACATACGTTTAGTGTAAATGAAGTCGGTAATTAGCTGAAAGCTAACTATCCACAAATTACTTGAGCCACAGTTAAATGTTTAATCTGTATCTATTTGATGTCTTAAACATTCATGGCCCTATTCTTGTCACTTCGTTGGTTTCTAAATATTGCCATTTCCTTCGTCTATTTACTCTTCATTGCAGATGAAGAAGTAGATAGAGACTGCTTTTTGCAGCTGACTGAGCAAAGATTGAGAGATAATTTACCCTCCATCACTTTTGGCCACAGAAGTAAACTTTTCAAGCTTCTTTCCGGCTTTCAGAAATAAACACTGACAAGTGTCAAGTGTGATTTAATTTTTTGTAATTGTTGTTTCAGGGGTGCTCTGTACTGGATCAACCACAAGAACGTGAGTTGTTGAATGTTATTAATGTTGAAAATAGAAGGAAAAGAACTGCTGGAAAGACCGCTGCTCCAGCTAAAATGGTGTAAATATATGATGGTGATAGTGTTAACTAGTTGATTTGTACGATGTGGGATGCAACTGAAGTTGTATGCAGGCGGTGACAAGTGCAGTATGATAATTAGCTAATTACTTTATTTACATGGTAAAAGAAATAAGTACATGGGGGAACTTTAAATGTTTATACATGACTGAACAGGTTACATAATAATATTACAGGAATGTCGAGGGTTAATTTAATATATTGGTAGTTAAAGTTTTTATACTCAGTTTTTGTTAAACTTTAAGGAAACTACTTTTAATACCAATCCTAGTCTCTGACACACAGGAGCCAGTGGATGTTATAAAAATACTACGTGAAGAAAAAGCAGGTGTTGTTGTTACTGAACATATGTAGTCACGAAAATGAATCAGTTAACAAGTCCAACCAAGAAATAGTTATGGATATTCTTTCTCAGAGTATTTTGACGGGGACAATCCTTCAAAAATAGTGAGATTTTAACTTTTATACTTAATTTTAGCAGCTGAATGAGAAAGGTTGTGTACATGTGTGGAAAACAAACTAATTTTCTATTTGCTCTCTTGCAGCTAAAGAGTCTGGGCCACCTTGCCTCCTAGACAAAAAACAAAAAAACAAAAAAAAAAACAACTGGTGCGTTTGCAAGGTGCATGTGCTCTTCACAAGGAAGATTTTGAAAAAAGTTTTAAGGATGTTGCTCCCCTTATATGGCAACATTTTGTTAGGAAGCAGAAGCTGCTCACATAAGTTTGTGAAACTGAAAACGATTTTGCTGATGGTGTGTGTTTTGGCTCTTTGTTTTGTCAAATTGAAGTGTTGCAAAGATGTGCAGTCACCTCTTTTCATTTTTCAGAGGCAGTGCGTGCTCTAGTTGTCTGGACAAAAGTGTGTTTCATTGCTTTGTCTTATTTCTATTCAGATCACCTTTAGAGCCAGGTATTCTTTTATACTTGCTCCTACTTTTATGAGCTGTGCTGCAAATTTAAAATCTTAAGTTTTGCGAGGTATTTTTTAAAATGTTGTATAGCTTGAGTCATAGTCTTGTATCCCTATTTACTGGAATGTAAATTCTGTGAAGTGTAACCTGTAAGTGTCCAGCTACAGTTTTTATTATGTTATAGGAAGTTTGCCTCAGTCATAGTTTTTGAATTTTCTGGAATACTTAAGGCCTTAAGAACATTTTGTTCAATAATGGATGTAAAGCAAGGAATACTGGCAGGAATTGTGCCAAGTCAGAACATTTATTTACAACACTAATAAATTATGTTATAAAATGTTTAAGAAGTAAATTCTCAGTTGATCATTTTGTGTTTCCAACAAACCTACCAACCCAATTCTCATGCAATTGCATGTAATGTTTATGAGGCAGGCAAAAAATATACACAAGTTAGTGGAAGGTTTTCGTGATCAAATGTGCTCTATAATTACAACTGAATTCACATTTCAAACAAACTTGTTTGAAAATCCATCAAGAAATGTAGTACTAACAATGTATACAATCAAAAGGAAGATGTGATAAAATCATCTTGAAACTACACTAACTAAAAGAAACATACCAATCAAAACTTAAAATGACAATCATTTTCTTTCCTGTGCTAGAACAATACAGCTCTAAAAACAAAAACAAAAAACCGTAATGGACCCATTAACCCATGGACAGTCTCCCGAATCAGCATCTAGCTCTGGGAAAGCCAGTATGATCCCTTCAGCCATAGCTATTTTCTTTAGAACACCTGTTGAATGTTGGAAGACTAAAAATCTTGCTTCTTGAAATGGACACAGGACAACTAAAGTACAATTAAGATGCTAAATAATATGAAAGCAAGGAAACTAAAAAGATTCATACAAGATTCTCGTCAATTGCAAATGGTGAGAATTATTTTGTTTAACGTATTTAACTGACCACACACTGACCTCTCTTAAATTTCAAGGATTTCAATAGTTCCTGAAAACGTTTTTGGTAAAAGTTTGCAGTGGGTCAGCTTGCTATACACCATCAATAAAAGCATGCATCTGGGACAACCTTTGTTTTTGAAAAATGAAGCACTAACGGTGCAGCATGGAAAATTTCTTCACAGCAGTCAGTCCTCAACGAGTGACCTTGATTCACAAATCCCAGGACAATAGCATACTCCTTCAAGCAAACAAAGAAATAAGGCAGGTGTTGCCTCAATGTTGAAAGTAATTGTACAAGGCCCCAGCTTTAATTTTTATAACCCAAAGGTAGAGTGGGGAGTGGGGGTACACTTGATTTATATTTTTATAGGGCACCAGGAGCCAAAGCTCTATCAAGTAGCTGGAATAAAAGGGCTTACAAAGCACTGAAATATCAGGAAAATACCAGTTTATTCAAACAAAACAATCAACAATAGTTACTCCTTCAAGGTAAGTACTTGAAATAGAGGCTTGACCTCCAAAAGCATTGAGAGAAAGGGACAGATAAACCATGCTGTCCAAAATACCATACTACATAAGCTCAAAGGCTCAAAAACAAAAGCCTGAATTAGAAATAGAAAGAAAAACTTCAATTGTATTGATGTGAGGTTCTCCCACTAAAGAAGCTACAGAAGGTCCAGCCAAGCCACTTTACACTTTAATGAAACCTTGAAAACGAAAGCTACAATGATATAAACGAGAAATGACACTGAAAGATAATTAAATCCACGGTAATGGACAAGAAAACCCATTGTTGACCGGGTTTGGGAGAGTGACACACATAAAATGAGCCACTTGCCTTCCCCGACCCAACCAACAACGAGCCACAATACCAAACAGTAAAAATGAGGGAGTGAAAACCTCGGATAAGACTACAAATTTAGTAGAGGAAAAAAGCTTTTAATAAGGAATGGCTAGACCTTCACTTAAGAGATAAACAATTGATGTTCAAACTAAAACACTCAAACCGCCAAAAAGATGGTTCAGAATAAAACACTAAGAATTTTGTAGCATGACACGGGATTCAAAATGCTAAACATAAGGCATTACCATGAAATGGCATTGGGGCTGTGGCGGGCGGGATTGATGGAGATTGTGAGGTCAGGTTGGTCTCCTCTTGACGGAGGCCTTGCCCTCACCGTCGCCACCGTCGTCGTCCGCCATGGCCAGGACGGTCCTGGTTAATTAAATTTTACTCCATAGTGGAGAATAATAATTGCCGCATGGCACGAAGACTAAACTTGATGGGTACTTTACAGCCCAAAAGACTCAATGACAGCTGTTAAGCTGCAAGGCTAAAACAGTGCACTGTCAATGGTGGTATATGCCCCACAAATAACCACTGAGTGTAGAAGAAATCACAATCATCAGACAGGGACAAGCTGCATAGGAGGGTTCAGGGTTGCTGCTGTTAACCTCACTCACCAAGTGTTGCGCGGGGTTAAAGTTCAGAAAAAAAAATATCTTTTTAAAGAAAAAACAGAGCCGAGCACCATGAAGCCAAACAGCCTCAAATAAACAGCGCAAAGCGCAATGGCCAGGCTCAAGACAACCAGACCCTTTTTCTAATCAACAGAAAAATCCCAAAGACACAATTCCACCCGTCTGCTGCCTCGGCGCGGTCCCTTCGACGCCCTCGACCCCTCGACCCAGCCAGTCGATTCGAGATACCTCGAATAGCTCGAATCGCCCAGGCCGAGTCGAGCGACAGCGAGCCCTAGCGGAGACAGGCGGGACTACTTAAGGCGTCCGAATAGTTGCCTATCCCCACGGCGCTGGAACTAATTGCAACCCCAACACGGGGCTTAAAGACAATCACAAACCATCATACAGGATGAATTGAGAGTGATGTAAAATTACCACTTTGTCAGCAGAAGAAATTCTGATGTACTTCACAAAGATTTTATACCGCCGCGGACCGCTCCGGACCGCTCCGGACCACTCCGGACCACGTCCAGACCGCTCCAGACCATGTCCGGACCGCGCCAGACCGCACTAGTCCGCACTGGACCGCGTCAGAACCGCGCCGGACCGCGTCAGGACCGCAGTGGACCGCAGTGGACCGCACTAGACTGCTCTGGACCGCGTCCGAACCGCACTGGTCTTCACCGGACCGCGTCTGGACTGCACTGGACCGCGTCTGGACTGCACTGGACCGCGTCCGGACCGTGCCGGACCACTCCAGACCATGTCCGGACCGCGCCAAACCGCACCAGTCCGCACTGGACCGCACCCGGACCGCTCCAGACCATGTCCGGACCACGCCAAACCGCACCAGTCCGCACTGGACCGCGCCCGGACCGCTCCAGACCACACTGGACCGCAGTGGACTGCTCTAGACCGCGTCCGGACGTCCGGACCACACCAGACCGTGTCCGGACCGCGCCGGGCCGCTCAGGACCGTGTCCGGACCGCGCCGGACCGCACTGGACCGCAGTAGACTGCTCTGAACTGCGCTGGACCGCGCCGGACTGCTCCGGACCGCGTACGGACCGCACTGCTCCTCCCCGGACCGCACTGGTCCTCACCGGACCACGTCCGGAACGCAGCGGACTGCGTCTGCACCGCAGCAGACCGCAGCGGACCGCAGCGGACCGGTCCATACTGCAGCGGACCGCAGCGTACGGGTCTGCACCTCGTCCGGACCACACTGGTCCTCACAGGACCGCGTCTGGACCGCACCGGACCGCGTCCGGACGTCCGGACCACACCAGACCGTGTCCGGACCGCGCCGGGCCGCTCCAGACCGTGTCCGGACCGCACCGGACCGCTCCAGACCGTGTCCGGACCGCGCCGGACTGCACTGGTCCGCGCCGGACCGCGTCTGGACCGCACCCGACCGTGTCCGGGCGTCCGCGGACCGCACTGGACCGTGTCCGGACCGCGCCGGACCGCTCCTGACCGTGTTCGGCCTGCTCTGGACCACGCCGGACCGCACTGGACTGCTCTGAACTGCGCTGGTCCGCGCAGGACTGCTCCGGACCGCAGCGGACTGCGTCTGCACCGCTCCAGACAGTGTCCGGACCGCACTGGACCGCGCCGGACCGCTCCTGACCGTGTCCGGACTGCGCTGGACCACGCCAGACCGCACCGGACCGCTCCAGACCAAGTCCGGACCGCGCCGGACCGCACTAGTCCGCACTGGACCGCATCAGGACCGCTCCGGACCGCAGTGGACTGATCTGGACCGCGTCCGGACCACACTGGTCCTCACCGGACCGCGTCCGGACTGCGCCGGACCGCGTCCGGACTGCGCCGGACCGCGTCCGGACTGCGCCGGACCGCGTCTGGACCGCACCCGACCGTGTCCGGGCGTCCGGACCGCACCGGACCGAGTCCGGACCGCGCCGGACCGCTCCTGACCGTGTTCGGACTGCTCTGGACCACACCGGACCGCACCGGGACCGCACCGCACCGAAACTAAGCCGGACCGCTCCAGACCGTGCCGGACCGCGCCGGACCGCACTGGTCCGCGTCCGGACTGCGCTGGACCGCGTCCGGACTGCGCTGGACCGCAGTGGACTGCTCTGGACCGCGTCCGGACCGCACTGGTCCTCGTCGGACCGCGTCCGGACCGCAGCGGACCGCGTCTGGACCGCAGCGGACCGGTTCAGACTGCAGCGGACCGCAGCGTTCCGGTCCGGACCGCTGTCGGACCGCGCTGGATTGCCTCGACTCGTACTGGACCGCACTGGACCGTGTCCGGACCTTGCCGGACCACGGACCGCGCCCGGACTACGTAGGCGGCTCTTGTATCCTTAGACAAGGTCGTGGCATCCTTGAATAAGCCACTGTCGAAGGGGTATCCTTATATGGTCCAGATTTCCTTAGATAGGGAAAACTGTCCTTCAATTCTAATGATTTTTTTTTGCCGTGTAGCCTCCTGCAAGGCTCTCGCACTGTTGTCCCCCCCCACCGGTCCCAAACGGTCCTGACTCTTGAGTCGCCTCTCTTTTAGCGGGGCCTGGGTGTGCCTCGGCCCGGCTCGCCACATCGACAATGGGTACCCGGCAAAGGCTACGCAACAAAAAAGAAGGACGTCCGATTTGGCTGTGCTCTGAAGAAGGACAGAATGATACTGAGTCAGGCAGAGGTTGCTGATGCAGCCTGCTGACGAGTCGAGCATAGCTCGTCTAGAGGCGTTGTAACAGTAGCTCTGTCTCTTGCTATCATCATTGGATGGAGAGAGCAAGCTGAAGTTCGAAGTGGTTTTTCTGATCACTATGATATTTTTTGAATGTAACAACACGCTAGACTTCTTAATACGACTATTGTCCGTAATTCTGTTAGACAGATTTTTGATTTTTTAGATCGTTTTGATTTTGGACTAGTGGTGCCTGTTGACGAGGTGCTCTGTCTCTTACTTTCCCCATTGAAAGGAGTGAGAAAGCCGACTTTAAAACACGTTTTTAAACGGTGTGTGATATTTTTGAAGAGTAAAAACACGTCAGCTTGTCTTGTACGAGTACCCTTCGATAATCTGGAGAGTTTGAGAAACTTCTGTCAGAGGGCCATATGGGGCTATGCTTCCAAGAAAAAAAAAAAAAAAAAAAACAGTCCAATCTGACGAAACTATAAGGCAACTCCGTTTCACTCCGTGCCTAAAAATTCCAGCGCTTACAGCACTGAGTCGCCCTCGTTAACTGAACGATGAGTGTTCATAATAAATTGCTAATCACAACTTCGAAATTTAGGATTAGAAAAAATTAAAAAAGGAAAAACGTAATGTTCTGACATTCGAACTGGCGACCCGCCGCACGGTGAGCAGCTCTATTAGACCGCGCGACCAAACCGACATTGTTACTTGGGTTCGCGTGGCGGACCATCACAAGCCACGGCCGCGTTGCGAGGCACCAACCGAAGCGCAGACCAATGCAAATATGGAGCCAAGTTGGCGACAATAGGCCTTCCATTGAACAAGGGACTATTCTAAAATAAATCGGATTTGATGTGATCACATGCCTAATCTTGGACTGTAGCAGATTGGTTACGTCTGCTTTTGTTAAATGAACTGGAATTCTTTTTTTAAACTATATTGGCCCAATCTTTTAGATTTTCCGCCTACTCCGTGCGATGCCAATATGTCATTTTGAAACAATAAGCAGCAATGCTGAGATGATTTACATTGTGTAAATTTCCAGTTTGTTACCAAGGGTTCAAATACATCGTATGATATAGAAGATGTAAAGTATAATGAAGGAACAACAGTATTAAATATTTTTTAACTGAACATCAATTTCTAAAGTTGGCACTACAGAGCACAACCACGGCATCGCTCCGCCCATTTTCGTGGCGCCATCTCTTGGTGTGTGAGGGAATTCCCACGGAGCAACAAGAGTTACCCATAACAACGGCACTTGCTCTGAGGGAGAAAAATAAAAAAGTAGAATACTCGATGCAGAGAGCTCCTCGCTCCGCTCGGGCTCAAAAAAGTAGAATGGTCGATGCAGAGAGCTCCTCGCTCCACTCGGGCTAGCAGAAGCGTGCGTATCATATTTGTTTACCAACAACTTGAAAAGGTTCTCTAATACAAAGCGTTAACAGAGATAGGGCATCGAGGAACAAATAAACTTAAATTTGAGTCATATTTATATCCATCTGAAAACATTTGAGACACTTGTCCGACGGCGATTCTCACGGACCCCAACACGTAATGGCGGCAGCCGGAAACAAGCACCTCCACGCGCGCAGTTTTTTATACCTCCGGGTTCCGTTTCCGCTCTTTTTGATTCGTACCTTCATCTCACTTCCGGGACAGCTCTTCTCCGGAATACACTATTAGTTAATATGTAGGTCTCGTTTCACCCATGTGTTGATTGTTGCGAAAGTGCGTGTGGCCCGTCTCTTTCTGACGCTCTGGGACAAAATAAATAAATGTTTCAACAAATTTGTTTGCAAAGAATCTTGAGTCACATCAGTGACACTAGAACACGATGCCGCACCTGGGGGCCTCACTCTCACTCTGCCGGCTGGATCTTAATGGTGTATGTAGCTCACGGCCTCCAAGTACAGCATCAGTATGTATACCCCACGTGAACCAATAATTGTTTCCCCCTCGACCTGATAAGCTCTATGACTTCCATGACTCGAATGAAAGTGGGCGGGGCTTGCAAGTGTAGCGACCCTTAACGCTCACTGCAATGCAAATGGTCCCGGCCTTGGCCGCTACTACGTTTGAAAAACGCCCACATCCATGTCGAAAAATACCCAAATACGGACTTAAAACCTAGGGGCCTTTGTAATCGCGTTATCCCTTGGGTATTTTGTGTTAGGACATGATTTTGACGGACCACATGTTCATGGACATTTTGCCCCGGACATTCCTTCGTAGCACCCAGCCTACTAGCACGGCTCCTGCCGTTTCTTAAAAAAATATTTAAATCCCTATTTAAAGAGGAAGCAGATGATACCAACTCTGTATGTTTGCTAGCTTTTACGGGTTTGGAAAGTTCTGAAAAGAAACTCTTAATTGTGTGCCTTGAAAGCAGAACTTATCTTCAGTAGCAAGTTTGTGTGCATAATCAGGGAGAGCCGCAGATATTTGCCGTTCGGGTAGGTAGACAGCAATCTTGCAAGCCTTCCTTTCCCCACCCTGGATGGCTCGCATGGCCCAACAATGCCACGATGCGAAATGCGACGCGGCCGGATGCGGACGCGGCTCCTCCTGCAATGAGAGTACAAGCTAGCTGACACTTCTTTCTTCCACATTAATTAGTTTGGCTAGGCTGCGAGTGTATTGAAAGAGCTATCATCTCCTACAAGTGGGCCGGGGCGGGCTAAAAACTGCTAAGGAAGCAGTATGTTAAACTTAACGATGAGAACCGACCCCGCTCTGCCAAAGAAGACATCATAGGTGCTACTGCAGATGCCAGTGGTCATAGCACGGCCTCCTCCGATGGAAACTGGTTTGGCTCGGGTAGGTTAGGCTGGAGCAGCATTTAATGCGGTAGAGAAGTCCACAATCAGCAAGTTAGAGAAGGGTAGTTGAAGTAAGATTGGAGCACAATTAAATGCGGTAGAGAAGTCCACAATACGGTGTGAGCTGGTACGTCCAGCGGTTAGGTTAGAAACGTAGCGATCCGCGCGCCGCATGAACGGCGCCCTGACTGATAAGCACCGGAGGGTCCCACTCGTCTGGTGACAGCCGCCGGCAGGCCAAGGTTGGTGTAGGTGTACGCCAGGCGTGGAGGGGCGGAACAGTGGTTCGCGGTGAGCGAAGTCTGTTACGCCACGACGCGGTCCGGCGTACGCCTACCTTGTTTCTTTATAAAATCTGTCTGACTCTTTTACTTTGTGTGCCATGTTGAGTTAAGTTAGCTGCACAAAATTTGTTAGTGTTAGTGCAGGAAAAAATAAAAGATTGTTATGAAGCTTCAATAAATTATTTTATTTTCAGTTTCCTAACTTTTCCTTGCTGCTGAAGGCGGCTGTGATGTGGACAAGGTGCAGTAGAATGCAGGCGATATAGGCCTAGGGAGGGGGAAAGGAGGCAGGCTAGAAGGGAGAGGGAGGGAGGGGGGGGGGGGGGCTGCACCCAGATTCTACTTGAAAATCGGGCTGATTTCGGGCCAGCCCGGCCGGATGTTCGGATCTATTTCGGGCTGGTTCTGGGCCAGCCCGGTAGACTCCTCGGATCAATATCGGGCTAGACCGTCCGGGGGAGCCCGCGCGCAGCCCGTAAAGTAGCAGGAGGGGCTACCCCAAAACTGTGTCTACTTTTTAACATTTTGGGGTTCGATTGGGGCTGGCCCGTCGGAACACTTTTCGGGCACAGCCCTGGCGCGGGTTACTTCTGGGGCTTTTCTTTTTTAAACGGGGAAGGCCCTGTTTTGGCCCACAACACTTGCAGCAGCACTTGGGGCTGATTTTGACATCTTGAATGGGGTCTTAGGGTGATTTTAGAGGGGCGGTCGCCAAATTTAAGTTTGAAATTCTGCACGATTTAGGTTTGCCCTCTCGTTCCAGTTCCTGCCCAAGAAGGCCCTTTTGTGACCACCAGCACCTGCAGCAGCACCTGGGGTCGATGTTGGCATCTTTACTGGGATCTTGGGGTGATTTAAGAGGGGTCGGTCGCCATGTTTAAGTTTGATATTCTGCACGATTTAGAATTTAGCCCCCCGTTCCAGTTCCTTCCCAAGATGGCCCTGGTTTGACCGATAGCACCTGGCAGCACCTGGGGTTGATTTCGGCATCTTGACTGGAGTCTTAAGGGTGACAAGATGGGGCGGTCACCATGTTCAAGTCTAAAATTCTGCACGATTTAAAAGTTCCCACCCGTTTCAGTTTGTGCCCAAGAAGGCCCTGTTTTGCCAACCGGCACCTGCAGCAGCACCTGAGGACGGTTTTTGCATGATGTGGGGGTTGCTTAGGCAACTTATGTCGGGGTCCATTCACCTGAAAGAGTTCGTTAAAGTCTGAAATTCTGCACGATTTAGAGGTTCCCACCCGTTCCAGTTTGTGCCCAAGAAGGCCCTGTTTTGCCAACCGGCACCTGAGGTCGGTTTTGGCATGTTGTGGGGGTTGCTTAGGCAATTTCAGTAGGGGTCCATTCACATGAAAAAGTTCGTATCTCGCACTGTCCTATCGAAATATGAACAGGAATCGATGCGTGCGTCACTATCGTAATTGCGTTGTTAATTATTGGCTGAGTTGGCTGAGCGACAGCGAAGCCCTTCCCCAGCGGATGGAAACGCCCAGGGGAGCGGTAGGGGCAGTGCTCGAGCCCAGCGGAAGCGCGCCGAACGGCGGAAGGATGGTTTCAAACGACGCCGGGGCCGTCTCTGACTAAACCAAATTCCTTCAGAAATCCCGAAATTCGAATGAAATTAAACGCCCAAGCATGCAGGAGGGAAGCGGACACTACAAGGGTCCAAAGTAAACAAATTTATTCTGGTATCTATACTAATGTGATAGGGAAAAAACGAAATACCACAAGTGGCGGGCAGCGATGTTGCGTTGCAGCGTCCCAGAGTGTAAGGTTTCTCACCTACAGGGTGTTTCTCATCGTGAGGTCATCCACTTCAGGATGGATAGAGGACACCTAGAGAAGTGTTTTGGGCGTAGGAACCCATGGGCGCAATTACAGCGTTACACGAGGGTTACTTCTGTTCATTGTGCGCCGGGATGGTAGGCAACCCATCGAGCACGGTACGCCATACCAACCCCTCCCAACCCACTGCCGCCTCTTTTTCCCGGCTGAAATGAATTTTCTCGGGAACGGTTTGCCACTTTAAATTGTTGTCAATTCATTGTTGACAAATACTTTAACAAAAACAGAAAACAAAACAAGAAAAAAACTTCTCGTTACTTCGAAAACCACATCTCGATCCGGCCTGCAAGGGGCACATCATCGAGTAACTTGGGTAAAACCTCTTGCAAGAACACCAGGTATCCGTTGCCGCTCAGTCTTGGTACGGCCCCACACTCAGAAAAATCGTTTCTCGGTTTGAGACCAGACCAGGGAGTTTGAGAACACTGCGATTGTATCAAAAGCGAGACTTCTTACTGTTGGGTGCCATGGAGGCCCTCTTGTACGAAACTCCACGAAACTCCACTCTACAAAAGTGAGGAAGATTTGTTGGCGCGGATCGTGATGGCCGGGGAATCCATCCGCCAAAACCCTGGTATGTTTGAACGAGTGCGGACAGCGTGAGGACAGCGGGTCGCAAATTGCATTGCAGTTGGTGGAGGACACTTTGAACATTTATAGCCGTGTTTGTTTTTCTGCTGAGACTGCATTTTGTTTTCGTTGTGACGAAGAATTTTTTGCTCGTTTTGTTTATGTTTTTGTTATGACTTTGCCAAAAAATGAATTGACAGCAATTAAACGTGACAAACCATTCCCGATAAAATTAATTTCAGCCGTGGAAAAGAGGCGGCAGTGGGGTGGGAGGGGTTGGTAGTGCGTACCGTGATCGATGGGTTGCCTACCATCCAGGCGCACAATGAACAGAAGTAACCCTCGTGTAACGCTGTAACGTGACATTTGCGCCCATGGGTTCCTATGCCCAAAACACTTCTCTAGGTGTCCCCTATCCACCCTGAAGTGGATGACCTCACGATGAGAAACACCCTGTATATCCAAGCGTTTTAGTCCCATAGTGCATGCGAGCGAAATGTAGAAGAAGGATGAGGGGTCAGGATAGGAGGTTTCGTTTTGCGATTCGACCTCTCTTTTGAAAGTGCGGAATTTTCAAATGCGAATTCTCAGATGTTGAGGTTATGATGCACTGCTCGTATTTACTCACTCAGAGTTGTTGAACCCGACTTATTCGTCCGGAGAAGTGTCTTATCCCGAGCCAGAACCCTTGCTTGACTCGATAAAACCATGGTATCCACTGTTTATCGACTCGTTTCAGTATGCGAATCAATAAGATTAGTCTATCGAACGATCCGGACCGCTTCGGCCCAAAACGGGGGATGCTTAATCTTTTAAATTAACCTTATTCAAAGAGCAACATACACAAATTCTGAAAGGGGATTTACTATTGCTCCGTATAGGCTACTTACCTTAGTCAGAAACACGCTCGTGTCTTTGTGAAAAATAAAATCCACACCAAAGCGACGAATCAATGCAGACGACCATTCTATCCGTCTGCTGACTCGCCGAGCGGCTTCTGACCGCTGAAGTTTTCATATTCGAACCTAAGGCAGCAGCCGCCCCCAGCCGAGGTGGCCGAAGCCGAACGAACACAAAGAGAAGAAACGCCGGTTGTATTGTTATTGCACCTGGCCGCTCCCGTTTGATTCAATTGGTGTGATAGTGATTGTGCTGCGGTTTCATCGCACGTCGACCGCCCAGGTGATTTCAGACTGATCTCGGCCCGCTCCCTCGGCTCACCAGCGCCACAAACGTCCAATGTTTTTGACCTCGCACTCGGTTTCTTTGGCTGGCCTTTGCAGCCCTCTGACAGCACTTTGTGCCATTTAATCCATTGAATGAAAACTAGCATTACCCAGAACATTTTTAAAACGTTCTGGTCCACTCAGTCTTTTTCTGGCGAGCCGGGAAGAGTTGGTTTTATCCTTGTTTACACACAGGGCACCAAAACAGCAGGTCAGCAGGCTAGGTTGGCTGAGGCTCGACTAGGTTAGGTCAGGCTGAGTTAGGTTAGGTTCGGTTCTCGTGCGGTGCTCACGAACAGCTGCCCCCACGATCATGCAGACCTGCGGTTTCTAGGGACCTGGTGTTTTAAAGGACCTGCTGTTTTGAGTACGCCTCAGCTAAATTACTCATTTTCACAACTGAAATTCTTCTGGTGGAATATAGTTGGGTCTGGGGTTCTTAGCTCTAAAATATAGCTACACCGTTCATCTTATCTTGAAACAGGCATAAAAGATTAGAAAGAAAAATGGAAATAACATGCAGATCTTTTCTAAAGAAACTGTGACAGCATGGCAGAAGAAGTCAAAATTTATTGATGAGAACAGTGAATGGTTGTCCACTGCACAAATGACTTGGGGAAAAGGATCAGCACAGTGTTACCTAAAATAAACTATTTACTTAGATACTTAATTTAAGAAATCAGGTACATTAAATTCAGATTGGTGTTCATAGCAATTGACCCTTTAAATAAATATTAAATAAATATTAAATAACTTGGAACAATGTTGGGGTAATGTACAAAATATGTTGCCCCTCCAAATGTCGGTAGAGCTAAATCAATTGATCTTGCTGCATACACATCAAGAAGAAAAAACTCTAAGTACTGGATTTCAAAAACATTCACAAGTGCACGGACACAACACAAGCGGGATGCAGTCTCCAATATATAGAATATAGAACATATAGAACAAACTAAATACGGCACGAAGAGTGCATATTTTCCAATGCATAACACAATACAACAACTGCCAAAGAAAATAAAGGAAGAAGCAACCCTCAAGAAATAAAGTGCCGGGAGTAATGAATCAAAGAGTACCTAGAGGTAGAGAGTTGACTGCCCAGAAATCTTTGGTTAGGTATTCCTAACTTACTGTTATACATCCCTGAAGCGGCCAAAATGGCCGTTTTCGATTTTCGACGAGAGGTTTTGATGCTTTTTTCAGAGCAGCGAAATTTCCTTCCGTGACTTTACATGATTTTGCCTAAAGCGGCCGCTGCCTTCTCAACCCCCCCCCCAGGAAATGGTACAGGTAGCTTTTCTCGTTCTTAGCTACTTGGTGAGCATTCCCTTCTTGATCACAAGTCTTGCATGACATATCTTCCGCTCTTCAGAATTTTCTGATGGTCGGCGTTCGAATCCCGTGCTCAATCTCCAAAGTCGTGTTCACTTATCCCAGTTACACCAGTTATTCTTTAGCTTAGTTTGACCGACGTATCACGACTTTATCTCGCCTCGTTTGCTCCTCTCGCTCGGAGTTTCCTGCTCTTGGCTTTGAGGTCAAATCACTTTCGTCTTGTTCGTCACAGGTCAGCTGCAGCAGCAGCAGCAGTACCTCAGCCATTATCCAGTACAGTACCAGCAATAATAAGTGCAGCCCCAAGTAATGTACCAGCCCCACTGTGCACCTGCGCATTAGACACCGCAGGGTCATCTTCATGCACCTCTATACATGTACACTGCCTGTGAGTTTCCCAGTGACACAGTAGCTACACTGATAAAAAAAACCTTAACATTTTCATGACATTGTTTGGAAGCTGGTTATAGAACATAGTTATGCAAAAGTTATAAGGTTCATAACAAGTTATGAAAGATAGTCGTTGTTAACGTTTACCGCGTTCTGAAAATTTACAACATGTTATAAAAATGAATGAGCGAGATAAAATGCTTAATTCTCGTCTTTCGGGAGAATCTACACAACGTCTTCCCACCGCCAGAGGCCCCCAGAGAGGGTCCAGCTGCTAAGAGCGCGCTGCATGCCGCCCCGCTCCACCCCACAGGCCTCCCCCTTTTTTTACCATTTCCTCTTAATTTAGTCGCCGTTATGAAAAACTGGAACAGAAATTATGAATGTTCAAAACAACTTCGTGTAAATTTCCAACAGTGTTATAAATACGGCGCTATTATATTTTGTTTTAAACGAGATTCTTCAAGTTCTTGGCGATCACCATTGCCTCTCTCTGCACGTTAGTGACCTGGTCATCGCAGAGAGCGAGGCAAACTAACATGGGAGAGAGGTACCACAAGTGATTGGCAAACTTTTCTAAAGCAGCCCTTCAATGACTACCTTATTTGCAGTTCCTGGACAGAACTTGCAGATAGTTGAGATCATTGCAGGGCGCCTGTGACGCAACTAGAGCAGTGTCGATGGATGGCGATCGACATATATAGTGTTAAGACGTGGATGTTCGGCGCCCAGCTAGATTTAACGACTGATCTAGACACTAAAATGTTCAAACTTTGTGTGTTTATCTGTCGCGCCTATGTGCGCCCCGGTCCTTCATTGCAGCGTCATGAGATGCTGCGCAGAGTGATGCGCCAGCATTTTCCGCACTGAGGCGAGGGGTATCTTCGCAGTCCGACGCCCAGGGTCCCGCACGGGTCTTTAAATCGGAGGTCTAGACATGCGCACGGAGTATCCGCGCTCCTCCACATTACTATGCATGCGTTTTGACAGGCGCAAAACGCAAGTCTGTTATCAAGAGAAGTGTTGTGAGTGCAATTGGATATCAAGTGAAAGCACCAACCAACTGCTTTTTAAGATCAAAGTGAAAAAGTGTCTGTGAGATCGTATTAGCAGTGAAATATCAACGGCATCAACTCTGTCATTTGTGCATTGGCTGAAGGGCATGTGGTAAAATTTTCTGCTCTAAACGAAATTGTGAATTATCGATGATATTATGGGAAAAAAATTTGAAAGTAAATTGGATAGCTCTAGGATAACTTATGGTTGTATTGCTCCCGCAAGGGTTGAAAAAGAAATTGTAATAGAAAATAAAAAGTGTTGCTGCAGTATTCTGTGTCTATACCGTGTTGATACAAGGATCCTCGAGAGGTCTTGTCAAAATTTCGTACGAGTCAAATGGATGAGGTATTCAATGAGTGTTGTTTTTTTTTCCTTTTTTCTATCTTGTAAAGAATGGTGGTATTTGGAAATCTGTGTTAATTTCAGAAATTAGGTGTTATTTTTTCTTTTCATTTATTTGTTGCACTTTATGACGAAAACGTCTCACTTTCACGTTTGCTTTGTGTGTATTTTTTCAGCCGACGTAAAACTTAAGAAAACTGTGTTGGAAAAGAAAAGAACAAATGGGATATTCAATGATGATAAAGTTAATTTGTGATACTTGTGATAATGTAAAGATTGGATTTTTGAAGGACTTCCGTTTTGGTTGTGTCTCTTTTGTTCTGTTGCGATTTTGTAATCTCGTTAACTTTTCAACGATTTCTATTTTTGTCCTACGTGTCATTTTTTTCGGAATAATTGTTTTGGAATCCACATTTTCGGCATATGTTTTGGTATTTCAGGATTTTGTTTTGTATGGCCTTCGTTCATTCCAGATCTGCTAGGAGCTAGAAACATCGAGAGAGATAGGGCTTAGGTTTCCCCTTTTCGCATCAGTCATTTTCATATTATGCTTTATGTATCTAGTTGAGGTTTTGTTTTCGTACCGTCATTTTAAACTTATTGATACTTGTAATCAATGATTCCTTGGAGCTTTCATATATGTCCATCTGCCTTAGTAAAATTTAGTTGAGACGTCAATTTTTTCGGACTAGACGGATGTTGCGGGGCCGGAGAGCCGCCGCAGACAGATGGACATGGACATAGCGGAATGCTTGGCCGCGACTGGCCGCCTGGGGCGACCAGCGGACAGTCGCGCCCCAGCCTCCAGCCAGAGCAGTGCTAACAATCTTTCAGCGTAACCCTTTCGGCTCGGCAAGCACATTGTTACTAAATCCTAGAGTGTAAGTAAGTCTCCTCGTTGTCCCTGTAGTGTGTACAGCAGATCTGGGGGTGACGAAGGCCCGGGTTCCAGAGTAATAAACAGTCAATAATAATAGTATCATTCCACGTATATACGAACCCGGGCCAACACCACCATTTCACCCCCAAAACAGCGCGACCTCTAAATATTGTCCGAAAATTCCGCAAAAAATTTTTTCGTCAATGGGATGAAAGGTAGAACAAAATTAAGGTTCGGCCCCCCAACATTTCAAAAAAAATTCCTGGTGGGACCCCCTACTGCAGCATCCACACTTTATCCGTAAGCAATTTAACGATTCCGCCGGTTCGCAAGTCCTTGACCATGACGTGGAAATGTTCGGCCATCTTTTCTCCACCGCAAAACGCTTTTAACAAGGATAACAGCGATGACGTTCGACTGACGGACGAGACGACTCAACGAACCGACACGCTATTAATTTTAAACGAGAACACCGTGAACCAATCTACATGGCTACCAACCCTGGTGGAGCCTAACATGAAATGTATGAAGTGAAGCGGCGTAGGGACGAGGTCGTAAGATACTTAATTGATCCAGTAGGCGTGTGAAAGTATTGGATTAGCTTTAATTTGTGGTTATAAGATTCTATCGAGTTTGGAAGAGGCTGCTAATACGTAGTTGGTAGGTCTGCCACTACCGGAAATGACCAAATTTGCCGCCAGCTGCTAAAGCGCGCCATAATTTTGCGCACCTACCTTTCGCTCGTCGTCCGATGACACCGCTGCACGTCACGTCGGTGGTGCAATTGGCTTCCTTTGGTGGGATATGGGCCACTTTTCAGCTCGATTATTGCACTACTGGTTGTCGCATCTCACTACGCGCACGCGTGCACACACACACACACACACACACATCACTCCGTCTGGGTCTGAAGTCTGCGTCAGAACTTCCCCATTTTTGTTTGTGTACTGAAAAGTTTGAAACGATTCAAAAATTTCGTATTTTTAAAAAATAATGGGTGCATTTTGGCGTAAGGCAGGACGACGGAAACAAAACACGCCTGCGTCCGTGCTTATTTTAATGTTTGACGAAAATTCATGAGCGGTGGCGTTTATAACAATTGAGCTATCGTATTTTTCCTAGAAAACCAATCTTTACTGTTTGGGATGCTGCAGTTTTTTAACTTCGTCAGAAAGTTGAATTTAGCGCGGAAACAGACGAGTTTCGTTTTGATAAATTTCACTCCCTACCCTTGTTTTATATTTTGTCCGTCCAAAGTATAGAGGGCGCGACGGGCGCGACAGGATTTTTTAAACTTCAATAAAGAAACTTTGTGTTGGGTCAGGGAAAAGGGAATCTAATTAAGTGACATTCGCTTAAACTGCGTAAATTTTATAAAGAATTACGTAGTTTCAATAAAATAACAATAACACAAAAACTCCCCCCCCTCCCCCCCCCCCCCCAAAAGAAAAAAACTAAATCATCTATCTCCATCCGGGGTTACGAGCCAGTTCTGTATGAACGGGAACGGACCCGTGTACCTAAGTCAATTTGTGAGACTAACCTCTAACACTAGCAAGTGCGTTTTATGTGGTTCTGTGGTACGTAGGGTTTCTATCGGCGTCGATTTCTAGTGACAAGAACCGTCAAATTTCGTCGCGATGGAGGACCCGACTCAAAGGACTCGTAGTCGCCGAAAGCGAAAGCTCGTACAGCAGCACCAGCAAAATCATGGAAGTTTTGAGGCCGGTATTGTCGACGAAATCACCGTTTTACTGAGTCTTTACCTAGTTTCCTTTTCTTGATAAATCATGATAAGGCGGAAACTTAATTCTCATGTGATTATTCGTGCTATCATTACTAACCTATTTTAAATCTGATTTTACAGCAACCTCCTCAAGAAATTGCAAATGACAATGTTAGTTCTTATCAGTGGCATTTTGTTGACATTCATGACTTTTGACTTCAGTTCCTATATCAAATCATGATCAAGCTGAAAATTATTTTTCACACGTGACTATGCTCCAGAGTTGACTTAATTTTAATACTTCATTTCAATGTTTTACCACAGCAACCACTTCAAGAAGTTCGGAGAGGAGACCGCGAAGATGGAGATAATGAGCCGCATGAGCCGCATGCTGCTGAAGTTCAAGCTGGAGTTCAAGCTGAAGTTCAAGCTGAAGTTCAAGCTGAAGTGTAAGCTGAAGCTGAAGTTGAAGACGACAGGGGTATCATGAATGAGGTTTTAAGCTCTGATGAAGACCTCTGTGAAGTTGAGCTTGATTTGGTTTATCTTGATGTGCATCCTGGAGAGGCTATCGCTGCAGTCCCGCACTTGGCAGAAGATGTTGTGCACCGACCGAACCTTGGCTATGACCCTGATTCTGATCCAGATGATCCCAGCGATGGTGATTCAGAACGTGAAGATGAAGAACACAGTCATTTCTCCCTCGATGATGTGTCACTAAATACCCAAGTAAAGCAAGATAGTCGAGTTCACTTATCCCAGTTACACCAGTTATTCTTTAGCTTTGTTTGACCGACGTATCACGACTTTATCTCGCCTGGTTTGCCCCTCTCGCTCGGAGTTTCCTGCTCTTGGCTTTGAGGTCAAATCACTTGCGTCTTGTTCGTCACAGGTCAGCTGCAGCAGCAGCAGCAGTACCTCAGCCATTATCCAGTGCAGTACCAGCAATACCAAGTGCAGCCCCAAGTAATGCACCAGCCCCACTCTGCACCTGCGCATTAGACACCGCAGGACCGCAGGGTCATCTTCATGCACCTCTATACATGTACACTGCCTGTGAGTTTTCCAGTGACACGGTAGCTACACTGATAAAAAAAACCCTTAACATTTTCATGACATTGTTTGGAAGCTGGTTATAGAACATAGTTGTGCAAAAGTTATGAAGGTTCATAACATGTTATGAAAGATAGTCGTTGTTAACGTTTACCGCGTTCTGAAAATTTACAACATGTTATAAAAATGAATGAGCGAGATAAAATGCTTAATTCTCGTCTTTCGGGAGAATCTACACAACGTCTTCCCACCGCCAGAGGCCCCCAGAGAGGGTCCAGCTGCTAAGAGCGCGCTGCATGCCGCCCCGCTCCACCCCACAGGCCTTCCCCCCCCCCCTCCCCCTTTTTTTTACCATTTCCTCTTAATTTAGTCGCCGTTATGAAAAACTGGAACAGAAATTATGAATGTTCAAAACAACTTCGTGTAAATTTCCAACAGTGTTATTAATACGGTGCTATTATATTTTGTTTAAAACGAGATTCTTCAAGTTTTTAACTGTTGTAGAAATCAACAATGTGTCATAAATTTCTTATTGTTACTAAAAACCATAACATGTTATAAAAAAGTTCGTTATGAATTTTTATATTTTTTCCAACAGTGTACGGCTTGGAATTGTCTTGGTTTTACCATCATGTGTTAACTTTAAATGTTCTTGACAGCTGCTGGAGTGCCAGGAACGTGTGTTACTTCCCCGGGGCCTGCCAATGTGTGCACTGCCTCACCTCAGTATGTCCGCTACTCGGCACCCACATCACTCGTGAGTGTATCTGGAGGGCCTGTCTTCATTGCATGATTATTTTCAGTTGGCAAGAGGGGACTAGGGCGCCCCAGAGGCTCTGTCAATAGAAAACCCTGCGATGACGAGGATTATGAACCACCGAACACAAGGAAGAAGTCACTCGACAGCAAGTTTAAAGTGATTGATATACTAGCAGTGCATGACTGGGACCATGAGATCCCTGATGCCGAGCTCGCTGCATGCAGCAAATGTAACAAAGCCATATTTCTCTGCAAACCCTGTGTTCACTATAGGTTTTGTGTTGTATTGAAATTCAACACAAGAAATGTAGGGAAAATATGGTTGCGGTCAAATGCATTGCATGTGACAAGGCTGTGGAGGAGTATGTAAAATATTATAGGGCTGCTCATTTCTGCATCGTCTCACTCTGCCGGTGTGTGTATTACATTCATGGTATAGTCTGAATGCAAGTAGCGAGAGGGCTGGAAAGGCGTGCACTGAGTCGGTGCCGGGATTCTTTTTTCTTTTGAAGAGGGGGGGGGCGTCGTGGCCTGTACCCTGGGTGAAGACTGAGGGTGCGAGACTGCCTCGACACGAAATAATTCTGAAACGTTCATTTGCGTTGACGAGGTCTGCATATATTTTATGCTCAAATCTCATTCCCGAAACGATGTTTCATGCAGTTATTTCACTGTCAGTTCACTCTTAGTCTAAACCGACCTGTTGCCTTTGGGAGGGGTCTCATGATCGCTGCGTACCTGTCTGTATTATCCCACTGGCCACCGCGGTGTCCGGGTGGCCTCTGGGGTGGCGCGTTTACTTGCCACAGGATTTACGGTGGGTCTTGAAAAATGCATTGGACGGAGCGAGATGTCACAGCCGTCCGGCCTGTTGTAATGAGGAAGCCGATTTTGTCCATATCTACAGCAAAAATCGTGAGAGTGCGAGATCGGCCCTCGTTCGCTCGGAGCTGCGAGATCTGCCGTTGTTCTTGGGATTCGTCGAAATTCCGAAAACACACAAAAGGCAAGTACTGTATATTCTTGCCGTTTCTGGTGACGCCAGCAGGCGCATTGTAATCCACTTTAAAATGAATTTGTTCGAAATCAGCCACTTTCACACTATGCCAGGTACCTGGAAGAACCACTTATCTGAGACGCTCCGTTAGAAACCCGCCACAATACTAAATATGTACAATATGCACAATTGTGGGTGTATGTAAGCCTCCATTAATTACGTACGGATTCGTACATAATTATGCACTTCTAACACTTAATTGTGTACCAAAAGGGTATCCCGGAGAAAAGCTGAGCCGGAAGTGAGACGAGGGTATGAATCAAAAATAGCAGAAACGGAACCTGGAGGTATGAGATATTGCGCGCGTGGATGTGCTTGGTTCCGGCTACCACCATTACGTGTTTTGGTCCGTGAAAATCGCCGTGATACAACACTCTGGCTCTGAGTCTTGCACTTTCGCAAGCAATGTCTGGATACCAAAGTGTAACTAATGGCTTGCACGACAAATGCAAGGCACTGGAAGCGAATGCAAGTACCTGGATGCACGAACTTACGCAACAGCGCAAGTCTCACACTGCATTCAGTCACAACTAGGGATCGACCTTTCATGCAGTAAGGCAAGAGTGACCTTGTAAAAACAGGGGTGGTAACAGCGTCAAAGAGCCTGGTTCCATGCGGTAGCGAGCTGGAATTTTACGCAAATAGTCCGCATTATCACTATGAGGCCAGCTGTGCTTTAGACCTGCAATTGAAATATTAGCGCAGGTTATGCCTTGGAAGCTGCTAATATGCATCGATATATGAATTTTCACTTGTCCTTCCTGAGTTATAAGGGTCGCAAATCTTGTCTACGTTTCTGCGTTTTCATAGCGATTTGCCATTTGGCACGAAGTATCGAGCATGTTACGCATTAAATATGAGTTAACTAGGTATATAAGTATCCTACCGAATGTAAAACGTACTCCTCTATCGAATGAAACCAACCCGGAGCAAATCGGATCATTAGTTTTGAAGATAATTTGAATATATTAGAGCGCTACCGCATGGAACCAGGCCCTCGCACGTGGTTGCTTCCCCCTGGTAAAAATGCTTGGCCAAACTTGCACTGATGCATGTCTCGATGCAACCCCAGTGTTCCGTGATCCCAACCCCGATCGCACGCTCGCCCGTGCCTAAACGCATGTCTCCTTGCAAATCGCACCTTGCGTCTTACGTTGCCCTCGTGCGTGCCCCACCCTGCACTGATGCATGTCTCGATGCATCCTCAGTGTTGCGTGTACCCAACTTCGATTACAAGTCTGCCGTGCTCAAACGCATGTCTTTTTGAAATTGCGTGGCATGCTGCAATGTTATGGTTGCAGTGAAGTTGAAAATAAAGGGTACAAAACTAAAATTAGTAGGAACATTGCACCGTTTAATAACAGTAAAAAATCAATTTTAGTCAATGAGATAAATGTAATCCTGAGTAGAGGGCAGCGTTGATCGCGATTGAGGCGGCAGCCCATAAACATGCTCTGCAAGGAACCGCCATGCTCCGGTTACATACAGAGGAAATTTGAGGTCGAACAGATACTGCAGGCTAATGGAGCAGGCCACCGCCTCCGTAATCGAGAGTTCGTCATTCCCGAACTTCTCACCCTCAACGATAACAAAGTACTTTCCAAACTCAGGGTCGAGCCACTTTTCTAAGTGGTCTCCACCTTCATAATCGCTCCGCATCCTTTGGGATCCTGGTGGTACAGAGATTTCTGTTAATTTCCAGTCATGCCTATGAGTTAGCGCTTCAAATTTGAACACTTTTAATAAATTTGTTTTAATACATTGACGCAGTAACAACTCACCTGATTTACCAAAATCCACTTGCGTAATTGCTCCTTAGAGCCAATAGCAGGCAGTGCTGCCAGGATATAATCCCTCTTTGGAGATTCAGACAGTTGTAAATAAGTCTTTCATTTAGGAGAAATGCTTGCTCCCGCTTAGGTTTTGTCTTAAGCTGGGATTTTTTAAACTTTTTTTCTTGAATTTTGGAAAAGTTATAGCTTGCCAGTTATTGTGACCTTGGCCATGGCAAGGTAGGCAGTTGTCACAACTTAAGCTCTCTTTGCTCCTCGTGAAATGCGCATCGCCCGGCCGCAACGCTCTTCACTAAAGTAATCTCTTAACATTTCGAGAATGTTTTTTCCAAAAAATCTCTCGCTATCATTTCAGATCTGTAAATGACTCAAGACATGAGCAATTGACTTCAAATTTCAAGCTGCAACACCCAACAAGACACTTACATGGAAAGGGTCTCTTTGTGGAGGGTACATTTGCAAAGCCTCCCTGATGTCAGTTTCACTTTTCGTAAAGTGATAACGTCGGTCCCTAGCCGTTAGATTAAACCTCAAAATTATGATATTCATATTGGAGTGATTTTTCTCCCATTCATTTATTAGAGCCTGACGTTTAGCTTCAATACTCTCAGCATCACTGGGCCCCACCACTTCATCTGCCGGCAGATCTCCAGCAGCAGTTGGAATGATGTTGATGACATCCTGAATACATGACAAAACATTTCTTAGTTTACCGAGGATGCTCTAATCCACCACTTCAGTGTTGCAACCTGATCTTAAGTAAGTATATTACACTACGGAAACGCTTAGCACGGGCACCTACAGTGTCCTGCCGTATTCCTTCTCTAGGCCTCCTCCTGGAGCTTATGCCTAACTTTTCTCCGCACTCCTGCAGTGTAGGGTCATTTCGGCCGTGAGTGCGCCTATAATTGTTGAACGTGTTGACGAGGTCACACTTCCATGGGAACTGCACGAAGGAAACACAAAGCAAGCTGTACAATATGATCATTTGATAAATGACCCTATGAAATGGTCGTGACATATCGTCAGCGCGAGCTAAGCCTTCAAATTTTTGTGTCGGCTCGTGGCTGACGGCGTGGCACGTGCTGAATAACTTTTCATACCGTAGACTTCCGTATCCGCTTTAGTGATTCTTGTCGTCTTCTCGTTTCCGGTCAAGCTCTACTCCGGAATACCCTATTTCACACGCAGTTTTCAGGAATGGGTCAAAATTTATCATTTTTGCTTGCTGCTCCACCGTTTCTTCTGTTCTGAGATTGAAGTGAACTGTGCGCCGGACATTTCTGATGTTAGTATAATCGACAAGGCAGAATCAGGGTTCCGTAACTTAACATAACACGTAACGTCAAAATGTTGCAAAACTTATACTTTTCGTCTTTGAGAAATTACGTTATGTTATTTATTTTATATTAATTGCCGGAGCTATTAACGTTAATGCTAATAACATTAACATTTGCTTTCTGGTACGTTATTACGCTCCGAGTAAAAGAAAATCGTGTCGGCCAGGCGAGTGTCCAGGCCCAGCTGTTGGTACGCCGTTATTTTATATCGTTATTGTCATAACATTTCTCCTGCGTTGAGAGGAAATAACGTTAAATACCATGATATTTGTTTAAGTTACATCTTCTGTTCATACCATTATCGTAACGAAAATCCCTAATGTTACGTTATGCTATGGAACCCTGCGCAGAACCTACAAACTTTACCACTGATGAAGCAGCACTTGAACCCTCCTAAAGCAGGAGCTGATAAGTTATCTGCTGAGATTAAAGCTTGGGAGCCAGTGAAGTGCAGTGTTCTTCCTGATGTTGTGGTGATCTGTCTGCCGTCACGAACCTATGTCTCTAAATCAATAATCAGTCTGTTCAGAAAGACATCATACGAATATTTCTGCACTAACTTCCATTTGCAGACGGCAACTAAGTGAGTACTTTTAAGGGAAGATTGACACTGTGGCCGAATATTGTTAACAATAAAATAAACAACAGCAAGTTTGTGCTTCCGGCTATGCGAGGCAAGAGGGTTGGTAACTGTCAACACTAGAAGGGCCGGCATTTTGGCAACCCTAGAGGGGCCGCAGGTGTCACTTTGACCCCTATATGTTTTGCCGTGTTAAGAGCCGGGTTTTGATGTATTTTCGTATTTAAATGATGAATAATGGTAAAAAATCAATCAAATATGGTGTTTAGAGAGTTGGGTTAGGTTAAGCGGTGCACGAGAGCGTAAGATAGGCAACCCGCAATGCGTTAAATCCGATCTGCCGCCAGAACGACGACTTTTCATGTGGTGCTGCTTTCTCGCCATCCAGAGACGAATGATGGCTTGGTCAAATATATAACGGGCAAGATTCCAGTATTTCTAGCTGAGGACAGCTCGAATTTACTTCGGTTTCAATTTTACCAGGCCAAACTCCCGAGGAACTCCTATCCCAGGACAGAGGCCACAACGACGACTTTACGTATGTGGCTACTTCGTCGCTGTCCAGAGACGAATCATGTACTACATCATCATGCTTTAAGTAAGCTTTCAAAGTGCCTAGTAAAGGAATGTTAAGATATACTTCTTTACGAGAGTCGTCATTATCTGGCTGAGTCTCAGTTGACGTGCTTAGCTCAGGGTCGGTCTCAACAGGCTGATCTATATGTTCATCCTCATCCGCCTATTGTTCTTCCGTGAACACTGCCTCCACATCATCTTCGCCTAGCTGAGCGATCACCAGAAGATTACATGAAGTATCAAAATCAGCAGCTTCTGCTCCTATATCAATTTCATTTGGCTCCACTCAGCCCAAGGATTTCAACTGTGCAGATTCTCTGTGAGTTGACGTTTGAAGAATGCCATGCAGCTCTCGACATGCTATGATTGACACGCTCACTTTGAACTTCATTACTGCCACATTCATTACCACTACCAGATGCATCCCATTCTGCTTTGTGATGACGCATTACATGTATTCGCAGTGATATAAGTATAAAACGCTAATTTAAGTTAATATGTTCCTTGACGCGACTGTAGTTTGAACTCTTCGGTATGCCCTATATCTGTTAATGCAATGTATTAGAGAACGCTTTCGAGTTGTTAGTAAACTCATATGGATACATTTTGGAAAGCTGAAAAACTTTTTTTACCCTCAAAACTCAAAGAACGAGTCTCTCCTCGAACGCTGCACTCGACGCTGCATCGTTTTTCTCTAACCAAAGGGTATAAGATTCAAAGGAGGCCCCCCCCCTCTGGCTTATATTCTGATGCTTACTGTTCGTACGTTTGTGTACGCCGACTAATCGTTCATAAAAATTACTTCAAATTTTTAGGATCAGCTCCTTATTTGAACGTAGAATCACGTGCTGTGGCAACAATTTTCGATGTTTATCGAATTTTTTAGTATTTAAAATATTTATGATTTTGTTTTGTGAGGTTAGAGTTGGCCGCGGCCGCAGAGGGAGAGGCCGCGCAGTGTATCTTTGTACTGAATTCTGCGTAAAATTATGTAGGTAAAGAAACGAAAACGCAGTGAATTTGAAGAAAGTAGTGGAATACTTCTTTGAGTGGTAGCGGTGAGCTAAAGGACATAATGTGCATATAAGTCGTCTATGAACCACCTCTCCACCATTGAAGCAGAGGACCAAATTGTATACTTTCTGTCACCCGAAACTGCGCGCCTGCGAAAGCTAGGGTAGGCCAAGCCGGACGACATGCGCGCATGTAGACTACCCACCAGCTGCTAGATGCACTGGCACTGCCCATGAGAGTTTTCCCCTTCCCACCGGCTTAGTTTAAGTCCCTCCTCCCCTCCCCCTTCTCGCTCATAAAACCCTTTGTGAAATACAGTCTTACGTTTACTGCAAGCATATTAAAAGAGTTACAGAAATCAAAATTTACTTAGAGGAAAGCTCCATCCTTTCCCCCTCTTTTAATCCTTTGCTAAAATACCCGGTATTGATTCTTTCAATACATAAAATTAGGATATCCGAATAAGTACTAACTGAGTTTCAATGTTTCAACACATTTATTTGTTGCCATCAAATTTCCAGTGACTAACATTAGCAAAGTGTCACAAAAGTCAAAAAAGTCTGCGAAGAGTTTCTTTTGGGAAGGGGGAGGGGGGCAGAAAGCAACTAATACAATCATATTATCTTTAGAGTTAATTTCAAAACAAACTAATTTGTTTCCACAGAATCGAAAGACTTAATGAAGTTGAACAGGGAAGTACTAACGGCAGCAATGCCCTTCTCATTAAAGTGGATGCCATCCTTATCACCTCTGGGGTTGTTTCCTGCAAAATAGACCTGATTTAGTATGAAAGCCATTCATTAAACAAAATTTGAACTGAATTTTCTACATCTTGATTTCTAATTACAAATCTTTGCCTAGTCATTACGTACTCCTGTCTCTTCTGTCATTTCTTATGGCACCAGCAGCATCCAAGAACAATTTTTTTTTCGTCAAACACATGTTCTTTTTTAGGTCTCTAATAAGAAAAGTAACAGTGAAAGACCTTGATAAATCTTGAAAGAGCAAGTGTACAAATTAATCAAACACTCGTACTTGTTTTCGCAGCCATCTGCTTTTAGGAATCGCTAAATTCCATCAGAACACTCAAATGATCTTGCCCGAGCCTTGGAATTAGTGGCACAGTAATGACAACCAAGCGATTCAGGCTATCAGACAACAGTGTCAGCACTTAAGTACTCTCTAGCTTGCTTTAGATGGCACTTTTTATTCATAAGAAAAGAAGGACAATAAAATAAACAGGGTTTTAGTTCAAAGGTCCTACAGTTATATCATACCATGAAAATTATTAGCTACGACAGCTGAGACCTTAAATAAATCATTAGTCCCTATGAGGAGCACTGCATTGTCGTGCAGAACAGGGCAGTGATTGCCTGCTAACAACGTTGACAATTGTCGAACTGTCTGCTACTAAACAATCGCCCCTAATTGCTTTGCACTCACTGTAAGGGAAAAAGAAAGCTTAGATCATTAAACATCTGACAATATTGGTTTCTGAAGATGAAAAAAAATGTAGATAGGCAGTAGAAAACAATTACAAGGTAGGCGTACGCCAGACCGCGTCGTAGCGTAACAGGCTTCGCTCACCGCGTACCACTGTTCCGCCCCTCCACGCCTGGCGTACACCTACCTTGGCCTGCCGGCGGCTGTCACCGGGCGAGCGGGACCCTGCGGCGGTACGGCGCCCTGCGGGCGCTGGTCTTGGGGCGCGGGGGTCGCTACGCTTCTAACCTAACCGCTGGACGTAGGTACTCCCACCGTATTGTGCCCTCCTCTCTCTACCGTATTCAATCGTGCTCAAATCTAATTTAACCTACCTTCTCTAACGTAATCTACACAAACCTACTCTAACCTAACCTACCCAGTTCTAACCTAACCTACCAAAGCCTAACTATTTTACTTTGCCCACTGGTACCATCAGCAGCACCTGGGGTCTTCGTCGGCATAGCTGTTGAGGTCCTGAGTGTATTTTAAGCGTGGTCGGTTCCCATCTTTAAGTTTAAAATACTGCTTTTATAGCAGTTTTCCCTTTTGTTCCTGCTCCTGCTCAAGAAGGCCCTGTTTTCGCCCCTAGCATCTGCAGCAGCACCTGGGGTTGATTTCGGCATCTTGACTGCAGTTTTGGAGTGACTTAAGAATGGGACGGTCGCCATGTTCAAGTTAAAAATCTGCACGATTTAGAAGTTTGCCCTCCCGTTCCAGTTTGTGCCCAAGAAGGCCATGTTTTGCCAACCGGCACCTGCAGCAGCACCTGAGGTCGATTTTGGCATGTTGTGGGGAGGGGGAAGGGGGTGTTCTTGGACGATTTAAGTGGGGGTCCATTCACATGGAAAAATTCGTATGTCGCACCGTCCTATCGAAATATGAACAGGAATCGATGTGTGCGTCACTATCGTAATTGCGCTGTTAATTATTCTATTAAATCTAAGACCAGTTGTAAAAATTCTTAGAAACGATTTTTTCTACGGTCCCCCCGATGTGAGGTTGACTCGAAGATGATTGTGGTCCAAATTTGAGCCCTCTACAATGCACCGTTCGCGAGAAATCGCGCGGATACACACACGCAGACACGCAAACAGACAGAACATTTTTGCGCCAGTGCGGTAAGGGCTTCGCTATCGCTCAGCCAACAAAATTGTATTTGAGATTATGACAGAGTTGAGGAACAACTTGCAATGTTTATTGAAAACTCTATGCCTAGGAGGATGCAGGTGACGAGCAAACGCCGACATCAGCTTGTCTTCAATGAGTTGGAAATCATTCCAAATAGGAACCTGAGAGACAGGGAGAAATGCAGATGCAAATTTCATGGAGGAACAGGAGGCACTCTAAAAAATAAGGAGACATTTAGCACAGCGCAATTTAAAAAGTTAAAGATTGTGAGCCGGTATTCAAACCCGGCACGCTAAAATCGAACTAAGGCCGAATGAAGGCCCTCCCCTGGTCTCCAGTGCAGATGCGGGGTATCAGAAAATTTTATTCTGCCTGCTTGCCACCCGTGTCATATCTTTTTAATATTATAGCGCGAAGAATGACTCATTTTCATCATTCTGAATGAGGAGAGGGACACAGATTTAACCTTCGGCAGGGGCGCACGTACGGGGAGGGGGGGGGGGCTTATTTTTCGAGCCGCCGTGCGCTGCGCCGACACGCGGACGCCCTTGGGCTTTGGCTAAGGGTTAAGAATAAAGCGTGTAATCAAACTTAAAATTACAAGTGTAGTATTTTGTCCATCAAAATATTATACCTGCACATCTGCCTTGTTGCTCAGGTCTTTTTTCTGCCTAGTATATCTGTTACTTTTTGCCTTGGCAGCTCCACCTTTGATTTTTGCTGAGAGGGAATAAAAAAATTGATATGTTTACTTGGATGTTCTAGCAAAGCAACAGAAGTCATGAAGTGGAATAAAGTCTTTCATAGACAAGATCAACTGACTTTTTCAGCATGAGCATTATTAGGGAGCCCGCCTGATAAGTAGGCCGCTCCCTCGACTGCGTGCGGAACGCCTGCGAGGCAGGCAGCGCCCCAGGCCCCGCCGTAGGCTAGACACCGGAGAAAAGGGGGCCTGGGAGCGGCGCCGAGGAAAGGCGATCGTTTTGGTGACAGGCGAGAGGGCGGTGATCGGGGAAAAGGAAGGGAGACGGAAACGGAGAGACTGAGACGGGAGTAGCGTGGAGTGAGGGGTAGAGAGCGGACGTGCGGGAGTGAAAGAAGTGAATCGAAAAACATCGGAGTGACGCGTGTGCATTTGGACTATTGGAACTCCAACAGGTTATCCCCCCACTCATAGATACGCATCATGGCATCTGGCGACGGAACATGGGTTAGATCCATGTAGTGATAAAGTTCACAACATAGCAAGGTCAAATGGCGGGTTGCGATCAGGGGGCGGCAACAGCAGGATGGGAGAGTTGCCGGATGCGCGTACCCGGCGGCGTTTGGAGGTGGATGACTGTTAAATCTCCCGCACTTAGTATCGCATGCTTTTATTCGATCTGCATAGCCTATAGCCTAACATGTAAACGATCGCGAGGAATCGATTGGTGACAGCCAAATTCAGTTTTGATTTCGTTTTCGCATCGAGCATTTGAATATAAGTGAAAAAGGCGCGCAGCAGAAGACAGCAGCGTCGCCCGTTGCCGTCGCTTTGCTGCTACCCGTCGCGCATGCGCAGAGGTCCGTACAGTGAATGACGCGAGTTCGTTCGTTTGTGCGGAAGAAATCAGCCGTGCCCGGTTTGGAAATTGAAAAATATACGAGAAATTGTTACGTTGTCGCACAGAACCTAGCGCCGGTGATGATATCTTTGCAATAGGTACAATCTGGGCACTTTCCTAATATCAGGGTATACACCATGCTTCAAACAAAGTCAAACATGTGAAATAGTACAGGAATAATGTGAAAGAGAGACATTTTTAACATAAATATAGAAATACCATCTACACCTTGAGCTGTGGAAGATGTACTCGTTATAGCATCTATAACATCTTCAGGTAATAAATACTGTTCAGTGGAATGTTCACATGTTCATATTTATCTATACATAGTTTTATTCTATTTGGATCGCATACAGAGGGGACAGTGCAGTGTTCATTTAAGTCATTAGGTGGAGTGAGACAAGTGTGATTATCAGTAGTTTTACCGACTCCTATGGTTCTTAGTGATTTCCGTATTTCATTGGGGGTTTTCATATTATCAAACAGTCCACGTGAATACTCAAGTTGTGCATACTTTATTTCTTGCTTACACTGATTTTTTAACTTTTTAAAAGCCTCTCTATGCTCAGGAAGTTTGGATTTAGCAGCCAGTTTTAGAGCTCTACTCGTATGTCCATAAGTGTGAGAATATCCTTATTCGTCCATAGGCTGTCTTTGTTTTTTGAAGTAAATAGTTTTAAGAGAAGCGTGTTCATAAAAAATCCCGAACATAATTTTATTAAACCTATTAACTTTCTCATTTATGTTTTCAAGATAATACACTTCATTCCAATTTACTTCAGGAAAATCAAGATCGAGAGCTTCCAGATTAATGTAACTCCTATACGCTATTTTCCTTGGTTTAAATCAAAGTCTTGACGACAATTTAGACACGTCCTCTTTTCGTAAATCCTCTGGCCTGGGTTATTCACGCACTTCTCGATGCACACCTCATGTAAAACATGACAGCATCGGGTGTTTTTCAACTTCCCTGTAGCTTCCTCATGACAAATGCTGCACACATTACCTGCCTTGTTGGTTTTCTTTTCAGGGTTTTTTCCTGGCCTTCCCCTCTTCTTTGGTGGACCCTTAGCATTGGCACCTGATCTCTTTGCAGTGGAAGGAAGAGAGTATTCCGGAGACGAACGCTCTGATGGAGGGTCATCTTCTGGAATGTCCAGGAAACGGAAGTCAGGAGAAGGGCTCCTCCTTGAGGCAGTTGCACAACTTCTAAAAGTTCGAGACATTTTGTATGACACACTTCTTGAAGTAGCCGGAGACTTTGATTTCTGGGAGCCAGAGACAAATGTAAAGACAGAAGCCCAGGGGAAGGGCTTCTCCTCGTATATGTAGATGGACCACCATGTAGCTCCTGACTCCGGAAACTAAAGTCTAGAGAAGGACTCCTAGATGAAGATGCAGCTGCAGAGGGTCCAGACTGCCCGAAGGATTTCTTGGGAGAGGTACTTCTCGGTGCAGCCGGAGACTTTGACCTACGAGAACCAGACTCCAGCAAAAATAAAAGCCCAGGTGAATAGCTCTCCCTCATGACTCTGGATGGACTGCGTGGCTGACTCAGGAAACTAAAGTCTGGAGAAGGACTCCGCCTCCAAGCAGATGCACCAGTTTAAGATGCTCCACAAGACCTTTGGGAGATGTACTTCTGAAGGCAACAGGTGACTTTGATTTCTCAGAATCAGACAGGAACAAAAGAGGGGGGTGGGGGCCTCCGTCTTGTAGCTGTGGATTGAAGACTGTCCTGACCTGAGGCGAAGTTCACACAGGGTGGCCACAAATGTTTGACAGCGAAATTCCCTGACTTTTCAAGGTTTTCCATGCATTTTTTTTTTAATTTCCAGGTAAAATGTAATTGTTAAAGCCACGTCATCGGACACATGTGGGGGAGCGACGCAGCAAATGCGGTTTGCGCGGTAGTCTTTTAAACGCGTCGGCCGTCATTTCACGCGAATTTCCATGTGAATTTCGGATTTTTCCTGACTTTTCCAGGTTTTCCAGGCATTTTACAAATCCCTGATTTTTTCAGGTTTTTCAGGCCACCCACACTATCCCTTCTTGCAGGGGCGGAGTTGATGAAACATTCTGCTGTGAAGATGACACACCACTACTGCGCACCACACGTCCCATTGACATGCCTCCCTGGCTGGCCATCATGAAGGCATTGAAGAGATCTAAGGCAAACAGTAACACACATGATAAGAATTTCTCAAAGATAATGAAATAAATAGGATATGCAACTTGCAAACATGTAAGCGAAATATGAGCATGAGAAAACCATAGGGTATTTTCTTTTGCCACATACAACCACTTTTCTCTAAAACAAGAACAGTTCATACAAGACAAGCAATGCTTAACAAACACATAAGTTGTTGAATACGCTCATCCTGAAGTGAAATACGAGCCAGAAATAAAAACAACCACCTGTGGTCACCACACTCTATGTAGAGTATGGTTGTGCCATGCTTTTCTACAGGAACTTTAACTCATGTGTAGTGCCCACCACACTTCAGCTGGTGTAGCAAAATCAAAACATGCAAACAGAAGATCATGACTAGGAAAGGCCAGTAGCAGGTTTCTTGCTATAATCTAGAACCATATTGTTACAATTAAAAGCTATTGTATCTAGGGCTGAATCACAGGCAGCAGTGTTGAATAGTTGCTCCATAAGGTAAACATTCTGTTCAGCTGTTGCCTCCACCCATCATCGCTGCCCACCCACAGGACAACGCGACGCGTAGTTTGGCTGTGCACAATGGCACCCAGGGCCTGCTGCCCGACTCGCGGATACATTGCTGTAACAGGTAAAACACAAAATTATTGTAAAGCTATGTTCGAAGAATTAACGGCCATTCTGGTCGTTTTGTAGGGCGGGACATCCTAGGCACTCAAAGCGGGGTTCGCTTTACTCTAGACCCAGTTGGGCTTCTGCTGTGCAGTTGCGGGGCGTACCCAGCCATAATGACCACGGATACGGACTGTCTTCTGGACGTCGTCTAACCTGTAAAAATCCTTAGTTGGACAGGGTCGCCAATCTTTCTGGTCCGGAAGAATACATCCAGCTCATAAGAACACAGATCGGGGGACGCAGACCCTGTGTTACTCTCGAAGGAAGCTTTAGTCAGATAACTTTTCAACTCCAGTACCTTGTTAATTGCTGAGGTGTTGGTCCACGTTTTTCCCCTTTTTAGTATTTTCTGGGCTGCCGATTTCGCGAGCGGAAGATGGATGTGCCATCAAAAAGGTAAGTTTACAGGCCAAACAGCCTTGGCCAAAGCTGTATAACATGGATTCTGGAACTTCTGCAATACCCTTGTGTATGACAGAAGCGCCAGAATCCAAGACTCAAGTAATACAGAAGTACCAGAGTCAGGGCTAACCTAACCTAATAAGGAAAGGACCGTGACCATAGGCTGACCCTCCCCCTGTAATGTGGTCTCGTAATTTAGGAACGTCCTGTAACGTCTCGGGACGATCTGGCACAATTGGGGCATTTTTTTATCATTAATAAATCACAGACGAACCCTTTAAAACTCGCAAAGTATTTCAGAAGCTTTCTTTTTTTCATTTTACTTGATCCAGATTTTAGCTTTACGTACTGAGTGAGTGTTTTAATCAAACCCTCTCTGTGTCCTTGCGCTCCAGCTTCGGGACGGGAGCTGCATATGTGGTCATGAGAAAGTTGATTTACGCAAAACAATTGGAGTAAATTTGGTTATTTTATTTTGTATTCTGTATTAAATACACTCGCGGAATAATGTCGCGTCAAATTTAATGATTGTACAATTTCACAATTTTAACGCGAAATCGCGTATTTCTAAACACAAGACGCGCGTACATACCATTCGCTAGTTCACAGGTTTAATAAATAAAAAAGAAATAAATGGTTACAATGGTTCAATTAAGTCGCGTCTTGAGCTGCCAGTGCGGCCGACATAAGGATGTTGAGCGCGTTCGCGAGCCAGAAATAAAAACAAACACCTGTGGTCACCACACTATATGTTGAGTATGGTTGTGCCATGCTGTTCTACAGGAACTTTAACTCAAGTGTAGTGCCCACCACACTTCAGCTGGTGTAGCAAAATCAAAACATGCAGAAGATCATGACTGGAGAAGCCAGTAGCAGGTTTGTTGCTATAATCTAGAACCATATCGTTACAATTAAAAGCTATTATATCTAGGGCTGAATCACAGGCAGCAGTGTTGAATGGTTTCTCCATAAGGTAAACATTCTACGTTGCATGTGTTCAGTTTAGAAATAATACAGTTGGTTTCATCTGAGCCACTCCCAAATCTAGCATTAATGTCTCCCGTTATAATGTGGATACAGTAGTATAAAATTATACATAGCTCCTACAAATACATCAAGGTTACTTATTTTGTGTGGGCGATAGATACAGGCAAACTTCAGTTTTTTGCAACTTTCTGCGACTTTCAGAAAGTGACAAGATCTTACACTGCTTGACATATACCGCTACACCTTCTCCTCCTTTACAAATTCTATTATTACAAAACACATTATACCCATTAAATGATGATACACACTGCTGGGTTTAAAGAATGTTTCGCTAACGGCTATTACATTAATTCCAGAATGAATAAAAATGTCGCAAAATGCTTCACAATGTGACAAATCATTGAGGGATTGAGCATTGAGGTGTGCTAAAATCAACACCGAAGGCCTATCTCTAACTTTAGTACAAATAAAGGGGGGGGGGGGGGGGGGGGGTGATCGAAAAATATTTTTTGAAAAATTGTAGTTTCCGCAAGCTTTTTTTGTTAGACTTTCGTTAAAACCGCACCCAAAAAAAATTCAGCTCAATCGGATGAACTTTGACCCTGCCCAAATGCTGTTTACCATAGTAAAACACCCCTAATTGACACCCGTAGAGCTCAAATTTCGTCTATTTTGATTTATCTCTTTACCGTTTAGGTAATTATCTAATTTAGCGGCTCCACTGAGTTCAGACACATGTCAGGTATAGTTACACGCATATTTGCCTGGCTGAGCGAACTTAATCCTTACGCGGTTGAGCGCCTCACAGAAATAGTTCCGCGCGCGAGCAAAATTCTTCCGCAGGCACGGCTTTTATGACATTTCTGTGACTTAAATGTGGTAAACGAGTGATGAGGAGCTGCAAGCTTTTTTTCGGCCTTTTTTTTAAGAAGCTTCTATACTGTAGAACGCACAATTTTCCTATCTTCTGATGTGTTAGAGATAGAGGGCTGCACGATAGCTTATTTTCATCGCATTGCTCCGTTCTATCGATCCCAATTTTAAAAAGTTCAAAATCTACCCCCGTTCAAAAGATCATTTTTTTAACTTTCGTGTTTTGGTGCAAAACTTTCATAAGCGAGTCTAAAATGGCATAGTCTTTGTATGCGCCTGTTTGTGGCCGCAAACTTGGGGCACCTTGCCCTGAAACGCAAGGGAACATTTAGTATAATGGCACTGCCCTGGGAAAAATAATGAGTGGCAAACCGGTAAGCAAAAGGTTCGCGGGTGGTGCGCGGGGTGGTGCCGCGGGGGGCACTGGCAGTGGCGTGAGGGTGGCAAGGTGGACCGCTGGGTGGTGCGGGTGGTGCATAAGGAGGTGTAGCGAGTGGCACTGGGGTGCCAATTGGCCGTTTGAGAGGCGCGCAAGTGGCGCAAGGTGGCACCAGGTGGTGCCATAGGTGGTTACTCGGCTGGCACCCGAGGTGCACTTCGGTGGATATAGAGTGGTTCTAGGGTAGTAATATTGGTGGTATGCAGGGGTAAAGAATATGCATAAATAATGTTACAAATGCATTTATTACACACTAAAGACAAATACAACAATGAGTCAACAATACTGACAATGTAAAAAGATAGAAAATACTGAGCACCAACGTGGAGCAGGACTCCATCAGTTCATTATGAGGCGCACACGTCATTATCTTTTCTCAGAGAAATACTATAATTTTTAAATGTGTATGCCATAAAGTATGCCCAAATTTCCCCCAACCTTAAATTGCAAACGGCGAAACAGCGCCTGCGAGTGCTCGGGTAGGCCAACTCGCACGACACACATGCATGCATAAGTTATTGTTCCCTATCCAGCAGGTGCCATTGTAGTGCCACACACTTTGGAACTAATAACATATATAAAATTATGAATAACATGACTGGCTTTAGTATGGATATGAGATCATCACATAAAAGACTGTGAAAACACACACTTAGGAACCATTCACATAAGTACATTTATGAATAACGTGACTTACTTTCTAACATATTGTAAGGTAAAGAAGAAGCAAGCTATGTACACACACTTGTACATGACCAATGCCACGTGAAATCAACCATGGTCTGAACCTTCACGCTTCTTTCAAAATTTTCACAATTTTTTACCAAAGTTTGAGAAAGGCAAGACTATAAATTAAATAGCTCACCAAATGCCCAGAACCCCATGCCGCTCTTTCTACAGCTGTATCCAACTGTTATAGAGTTGACTACAACCAACAAGCACATTCAGTTTTAAATTCTTCAGATAAAGCCAGCAACCAATTCTTTAGGTTGACTTCATGTGATAATTGAATAATTTGTGGCATGAAGGTTCAGACCTCGGTTGATTTCACATAGAATTAGTCATACATGATGTTGCGACAGCAAATGAATAAATAAATAGTGACGAAATATAAATGTTGTCACAGTGTCGTATCACTGTCTAATTCAGGGCCCACATATACATTTTCAATGGCCTCTGTATCAGGGACAATCGTGGAGCCAAAATATTACAAACTGACATTACAATCTAGCTGCATACACATCAGATGACTGATTCACACAAATCATAATCTTGAGTAGGACCTGTAGTAAACTGTTCGAACACGCAAGCACTTTCAAAGACTTGGCACACCCTCTGTAAAAAAGAAAAAGAGAAGGAATTAGAAAAGAACAGAATTACTTTGTTATCATTGAATTGCACTATTAACTTTATAAAATACATACATAAGACTGCAGAAAGGCACTGCAGGCAGATCAGTAAGCAACGCACATGAAGCTGGGCAGTACTACAACAGCAATGCTACCACCAGAATCGGGAGTAATTTTGAATCATCTTCCACAGCAGCATTGGTTCTGAAAAAAATTAATGGAAAGATAAGTCAATTTGTTACAACAAGACATGTTTCTACAGAGATTCTTTTTATTGGTCCCAGCCTTGGACAAAAATATTATAGATTGACTCACCAGATATGTGACATCACCAAGAAGCTTCAATTAGCAGTGAAGAGCCTCCACACAGCATAGTAATTTCCATCGCATTCAAGCAACACCAATATAATCTGGAACATAATAAAAATAGTAAGACAATAGATTCACAAACACAAAACTACTTCAAGAGCAAATTGAAACAATTAGTATTGCATCCTTTATTGAACCACTTATTTCAATAACTAACAATCAAACACACTAAGAAAAAACATCAAGAAGAATCGTTCCAAATCGTACCTCTGCCTGTAGTATTTAGAACTGGTAATTTTGTGGCTGGTTGCGGAAACATCTTTTTCTTCTAGCAGCAGCACGCATCCAGATTTTAGCTAGAAGTAATTGGGAGCATGAATTAGAGGTGTTCACCAACACAACATTTTCAATATAAATAGAAACAGACTGTCTACCTGTGGATGAAGTCTGGTCCCACTGCTTTTCCCTTGGAAACTTGTTTCTGTGAGTCTTTTCATGATAAAACTGGAAATAAGATAGGTTCAGCATTAAATACCATAAGATGAAGGCATTTGTTAAGAAACACCATCGACCTTGATCACAACTTTTACATATAATATAGATAAATACTCACAGTACAGTACAGGTTAGGAGGTTAGGTTCCAGCTCCGATATCAATGCTTTCACACCCTGCATTTTAAAATGTAATGCGAAGTGTATGTAAAATACCGTAGCACTGACACATTTTTACAACTTCACTTCTCATGCAATACCGAAACAATGAGATGAAAGCGTCACTTTTAGTTTATAGGCCACGAAACTTGTCAGCCTTCCACACAATGTACTTTCTGGATGCCTTTTCAGTGATATTTCGCCAGCACTGCACGCCGCATTCATCACCACACATACATCGATGATTGTAAATCACTTGGAACCCATACAATGTGCGCTCACATTTGTCTGCGAGCGAGTAAACGTTAAAAGCATTAACACTAGGTTACGACAGCACTCGCACTCCCGACTCCCGCCTAGCATCGCGCCTCACCTGCACCGGGTAGATATGACGTCGCACACAGTAAACCGGACAACTCTGTGTGCAAGGCAAGGACTAAAACAAATATCAAATTATTTTTACCGCTAAAAAGATAAACATAGTGTTTCTGCCTATCTCAGTTAAATTGAAATTAGAAAACATCATTTTCAGGCAGTACCTAGCATAAACCTGTGCTGAGCAAAGGCAATTATTGAATTTATTGTATTACAAATAGATATAGACCTCACACCTATGCCAAACATTATAAAAAGGAAGTAAGTTTATGTAAATGTCATTATAAAGAACACATGAATTCAAGAAATAACCTATATTACATTAAAATTACATTACAGAGAATTTACGAGTAAGAGCATTGTCTCAAAAGCTGTTTCGCTCTCTGAGGAAAGGCTCGGCTAAGATCAGAACAAACACAAAGGACTACTCTTAATATATTGCTTCCATAAATTACTCATTGGTTTGCAGAGCTAATGAAAGGTCTTATGATTAAGATCGACTCAATTTGAAATGTTTAGTTAAAACCAGGACCAATATAAAACAAGGTAGGCGTACGCCAGACCGCGTCGTGGCGTAACAGGCTTCGCTCACCGCGAACCACTGTTCCGCCCCTCCACGCCTGGCGTACACCTACCTTGGCCTGCCGGCGGCTGTCACCGGGCGAGTGGGACCGAGGGGTCCCTCACTCGAACTCTGTGTGTACAATGACTTAAAATCAATTGATTAGTTTTGACTTGCGTGACTGCAGTGACTTGCAATGACTTATTCGTTTACTTGTGACTCTTTTGAACTTTTTTTTACTATGGTGGTGAATTTTGATTTTTTTTGGGACTGCGTTTACTTTTTCGTGACTTTCCGACCAATTTTAGTGACTTCTTGACAAAACATTTGTATTTGAAGTGGAGTTTTTACAATTTTGAGTTTAGTTTAAATGGATAACTGTTGTGACTTTCGTGATTTCTCACTGACTGGCGTGACTTTTGCGACTTTTCCTTGAATTTTCGTGACTTTTTGTGATTTTTTCCTTGAATTTTTGTTACTTTTCTTGACTTTTCGTGACTTTTGTCACTTTATAAATTTTTGTGAATTTTTGACTTGGTTTTGAATTTTATTTTAAATTTTTGGGGTTTGTACAATGACTGCTCGAAGTGAGGGACCCCTCGAGTGGGACCCTGCGGGGCTAATCAGTCAGTACTGCGCCCTGCGGGCGCCGGTCTTGAGGCGCGAGGGACGCTACGCTTCTAACCTAACCCCTGGACGTACCTACTCCCACAGTATTGTGAACTTCTCTACCGTGCTTAACTCTAACTTAACTTACCCTAGCCTACTCCCACCTTACCTACCCTTCCCTACTCTAGCCTACCCTACTCTAAACTAACCTACACTACTCTGATCTAGCCTACTCCAACTTCCCCTACTCATTGTGGACTTCCTAACCTACCCTTTCCTACTCTAACGTAGCCTACCCTACTCTAAAATAACCTACCCTACTCTGACCTAGCCTACTCCAACTTCCCCTACTCCTTGTGGACTTCTCTACCGTACTCAATGCTGCTCAAACCTAACATGCCCTAGCCTAACCGGTTCCGGTCCAAGGAGGCCCGGCTTTGACAACTGGCACCATCAGCAGCACCTGGGGTCTTCTTCAGGATTGTGATTGAGGTCCTGAGTGTATTTTAAGCGTTATCGGTTCCCATCTTTAAGTTCTAAATACTGCTTTTTTTAGCAGTTTTTCCTTTTGATCCTGCTCCTGCTCAAGAATGCCCTGGTTTGGCCCCCAGCACCTGCAGCAGTACCTAAAGGTCAAATTTGGCATTTTGAATGGGGTCTTAGGGTGATTTAAGAGGGGGTCGGTCGCTATATTGAAGTTTGACATTCTGCACGATTTAGAATTTGGCACCCCGTTCCAGTTCCTGCCCAAGAAGGCCCTGTTTTGACCCCTAGCACCTGCAGCATCACCTGGCGTTGATTTCGGCATGTTGAATAGAGTCTTGGGGTGATTTTAGAGGAGGTCATTCGCCATGTTTAAGTTTGATATTCTGCACGATTTAGAATTTGGCCCCCGTTCCAGTTCCTACCCAAGAAGGTCCTGTTTTGACACCTAGCACCTGCAGCATCACCTGGGGTTAATTTCGGCATGTTGAATGGAGTCTTGGGGTGACTTTAGATGGAGGCGGTGGCCATGTTGAAGTTTAAAATTCTGAACGATTTAAAAGTTTGCCCACATCTTCCAGTTTGTGCTCAAGAAGGCCCTGTTTTGCCAACCGGCACCTGCAGCAGCACCTGGGGTCCTTTTCGGCATTTGAACTTCTGAGTGTATTTTAAGCGGGGTCGGTTCCGATCTTTAACCTCAAAATACAGCTTGTTTAGCAGTTTTTCTATTTGTTCCTGCTCCTGCCCAAGAAGGCCTTGTTTTGACCACTAGCACAGGCAGCAGCACCTAGGGTCGACTTCGCCATCTTTACTCGGGTCTTTGGGTGATTTTAGAAGGGGTCGCTCGCCATGTCCAAGTTTGAAAATCGGCACGATTTAGAAGTTAGCCCTCCCGTTCCAGTTCCTGCACAAGAAGGCCTTGTTTTGACCACTAGCACCGGCAGCAGCACCTGGGGTCGACTTCGCCATCTTTACTCGGGTCTTTGGGTGATTTTAGAAGAGGTCAGTCGCCATGTTCAAGTTTGATATACGGTTTGTTTAGAAGTTTGCCCTCCTGTTCCAGTTCCTGCACAAGAAGGCCCAGTTTTGCCAACCCGCACCTGCAGCAGCACCTGGGGTCGTTTTCGGCATTGTAATTGAAGTTCTGAGTGTATTTTGAGCGGGGTCGGTTCAGATCTTTAAGCTCAAAATACAGCTTGTTTAGCAGTTTTACTATTTGTTCCTGCTCCTGCCCAAGAAGGCCTCGTTTTGACCACTAGCACCTGCAGCAGCACCTGGGGTCGATTTCGCCATCTTAAAATTGGGTCTTTGGGTGATCTAAGAAGGGGTAGGTCGCCATGATCATGTTTGAAAATCGGCACGATTTAGAAGTTAGCCCCCCTGTTCCAGTTCTTGCACAAGAAGGCCCTGGTTTGTCAACCGGCACCTGCAGCAGCACCTGAGGTAGGATACCCCTGAGGTGAGGTTGACTCCGGTATGATGCAAGGAGATTGTGGTCCAAATTTGAGCCCTCTACGATGAACCGTTCTCGAGAAATCGCGCGGACAGACAGACAGACACGCACACAGACAGACAGACAAACAGACAAAACATTTTTGGGCCAGTGGGGTAAGGGCTTTGCTATCGCTCAGCCAACAAACGGCGGAGACTTTTATTTGATGTCAGATTGTCAAGGTACAGAAAGAGACCAAAGAAGGCATGTAACAATGTTACAGATTAAGAGCCATATTGATATTTTAGTAAATATAAGGAGCATATGATACCATCAGTACAGTACAAAATTACATACCTCTTCCAGTTATCCAAACTTCCTCACAGACAGCGAGACCTTATTTAAGACTTATTGATTTTCTCGTAAACTGCCTTTAGTACAGCTTTATTATAATTTAGGTTATTTTCTGACTTTATGTGTTATATTTAATAAACTTTTCTTAAATAAAATTGTCTCTTTGTTATGTTTTGCCTCAGGTATGTCAGCTATTTTGAAAAAAAAATGAAAAAAATTTGTAAGGGGTACTTGTTCAGTATTCATTCTTGTTTTGACATCTAGTAATGCATAATAATGGGTAATTCTACCGGACACTACATTTTGAAATTTTTTGTGACCACCTCAGTCTTTATCTAAACAGTGAAACCAAATTTCAGACCATGGATAACCGCGTGACTTAAATGGAATCGAGGATAGAATGAAAACCAATCTTCCGAGCGCCTGCAATCGCGAGGGTAGGCAACCCACCATGCAGGGGTACCACCCGACATCCAGTTCAAATCCACTTGTCCTACCACCTGCGGTGCTCCTATGGTGCCACTCTTCCAAGCGCCTGCAATCGCGAGGGTAGGCAACCCACCACGCAGTGGTGCCACCCGAAATCCAGTTCAAATCCACCTGTCCTGCTACTCTTTCCTCCTTTGCCACCGCGTTCCACCTTGCCACCCACAACACCTCCTTCACGCCACCATTTAACCCGTTTGCCACCATGCACCCCGGAAGCCAACCACAATCCTTAAATTCCACTTAATAATTACAAGGTAGGCGTACGCCAGACCGCGTCGTGGCGTAACAGGCTTCGCTCACCGCGAACCACTGTTCCGCCCCTCCACGCCTGGCGTACACCTACCTTGGCCTGCCGGCGGCTGTCACCGGGCGTGTGGGACCCTGCGGGGCTAATAAGTCAGTACGGCGCCCTGCGGGCGCCGGTCTTGAGGCGCGTGGGACGCTACGCTTTTAACCTAACCGCTGGACGTACCTACTCCCACAGTATTGTGAACTTCTCTACCGTACTTAATCGTGCTCAACTCTAACCTACCCTAGCCTACTCCAACCTTACCTACCCTTCCCTACTCTAACCTAGCCTACTCTACTCTAAACTAACCTACCCTACTCTGACCTAGCCTACTCCAACATCCCCTACTCATTGTGGACTTCCTAACGTACCCTTTCCTACTCTAACCTAGCCTACCCTACTCTAAACTAACCTACCCTACTCTGACCTAACCTACTCCAACTTCAGCTACTCATTGTGGACCTCTCTACCGTACTCAATGCTGCTCAAACCTAACCTACCCTAGCCTAACCTGTTCCGGTCCAAGGAGGCCCTGCTTTGACAACTGGCACCATCAGCAGCACCTGGGGTTTTCTTCAGGATTGTGATTGAGGTCCTGAGTATTTTAAGCGTTATCGGTTCCCATCTTTAAGTTCAAAATACTGCTTTTTTTAGCAGTTTTTCCTTTTGTTCCTGCTCCTGCTCAAGAATGCCCTGTTTTGGCCCCCAGCACCTGCAGCAGTACCTAGAGGTCAAATTTGGCATTTTGAATTGGGTCTTAGGGTGATTTAAGAGGGGGTCGGTCGCCATTTTAAAGTTTGATATTCTGCACGATTTAGAATTTGGCCCCCTTGTTCCAGTTCCTGCCCAAGAAGGGCCTGTTTCGAGCCCTAGCACCTGCAGCAGCACCTGGGGTTGATTTCGGCATGTTGAATGGAGTCTTGGGGTGATTTTAGAGGGGGTCATTCGCCATGTTTAAGTTTGATATTCTGCACGATTTAGAATTTGGCCCCCGTTCCAGTTCCTGCCCAAGAAGGCCCTGTTTTGACCCCTAGCACCTGCAGCATCACCTGGGGTTAATTTCGGCATGTTGAATGGAATCTTGGGGTGACTTGGCCATGTTGAAGTTTAAAATTCCGCACGATCTAAAAGTTTGCCCACATCTTCCAGTTTGTGCTCAAGAAGGCACTGTTTTGCCAACCGGTACCTGCAGCAGCACCTGGGGTCCTATTCGGCATTGTAATTGAAGTTCTGAGTGTATTTTGAGCGGGGTCGGTTCCGATCTTTAAGCTCAAAATGCAGCTTGTTTAGCAGTTTTTCTATTTGTTCCTGCTCCTGCCCAAGAAGGCCACGTTTTGACCACTAGCACCTGCAGCAGCACCTGGGGTCGATTTCGCCATCTTGACTTGGGTTTTGGGTGATTTTAGAAGGGGTAGGTCGCCATGTTTATGTTTGAAAATCGGCACGATTTAGAAGTTAGCCCCCCTGTTCCAGTTCTTGCACAAGAAGGCCCTGGTTTGTCAACCGGCACCTGCAGCAGCACCTGAGGTAGGGTGCCCCCGAGGTGAGGTTGACTCCGGTATGATGCAAGGAGATTGTGGTCCAAATTTGAGCCCTCTACGATGAACCGTTCTCGAGAAATCGCGCGGACAGACACGCAAACAGACAAAACATTTTTGGGCCAGTGGGGTAAGGGCTTCGCTATCGCTCAGCCAAAAATGCTTACTTGATTTTTTAAATTTTTCGAACTCCCTGATGCACTTCTCAACTATCTTCCATCCCTATGCAATGCACTTTGCTCTTCTGAACATGCAGAGAGAAATGTTTGAATGTAAACATCAACACTTATTGGTAAGCAGTGCAGTGCTTCATCTCATTCGAACCCCATAAAATTGTCACAAGCCTGCAATGAAGGATATTTAATTATGACAAAGTTTTATATACTGAAAGTAAATAGAATGTTAAGATAGGATGACCTTACCAAATCGTTAACAGAACCCTTTCCAACTTTGGCTTTTGCTTTATCCAACCTATCATGTTTCAATTGCAACACTATCTTCATGATTTCATTTATTTGATCATCAGGAATTTCACAAAAGTTTGCTTTTAACTCAGCTTCATTAAAATCAGTAAATGACTCTCCATCCACTTCTTGTACTGTAACAAAAGACAAATAATAATAAACAAAAATGAGACAAAAATGACACTACTTTCCACATATATCCTTCCCAATAAGATAATAATTTTTGTTTTCCTTCTAATCAGGCTGGACTGCTTACCTAGAGATTAGAAAACAGCGTGATTAAGGCAAAGGGCTTATCTTCCCATGTGAGAACCTCCTCTTCAAAGTTTCCATTCCAGGAGGATAGCTTCCACACTCCGAAGGCTCTCTTTCGCTCCTCTAGCTGCTTCAATAACTCCTCCCATCCTATGACTAAGGAGCCTTCTGAAATTTCCACTCTGGTAGCCTCAATAGATTTTTTAAATTTTTCTAACTCCCTGATGCACTTCTCATCTCATGCACTCTCATCGGCCACGTTTTCATCCTAGAAAAATAACAATTCTGAGTTTAGACAGGAAATCTTCATAAGCGTTTCAGTTTGAACAGCACAAATACACCTACTGGAGAAAATGGGTTTGACTCCAAATAATCCGGGGCCACTTCCCCTTGCGTATCCACCCCACTAGGATCCACTAGTCTCAATTTTGTAACCTCTGCGACGGATAGTGAGAAGCGAACCAGCCTGCGCAGGCGTTCCTTCGTGGAGCTAAACTTAGGACACCTTGCCCTGAAACACAAGGGAACAGTTAGTATAATGGCACTATGGGTCATATACCACATATGAGAAACTACTGGGCGTCAAAATTAGCTGTCCACTTGTGGTTGGCGCTACCATTTCTCAGTTTTTTAAGCCAGAACCTTGAAATTTGGTACAGACCTGGTCCCAACATTAGTCAGCCTCCCGAAGCGTCAAGTTCCACCCCCGGCTACAGCCACCCTTTAAGTGTGGCAAGGTCAAAAAAACGCCGTGAAGGGGATCATCAAAACCCATTTCTAGGCCGAAAATTAAGAAAATTACAGTCAGTGTGGCATTATGGGTGCCTAAAACTGCCAAATTTTGCATTTCAACACTCCTCGACCATCTCTTAATTTTGGAGAGGGTGAAGGGTAGATTTTGAGGTAGGGGTGGAACGGTTTCAAAGTTATTGATCGGCAGCGGTAGCGATGGACTCTGGGGTTCCGATCATGAACGCCGCTACTCAGATCAACTCCTTAAAAGTTCCACAAATCCGAAAAAACTGTAAAATTGGACACTTTTTAACGATATTTTCTTGCTTAAGCCGATTTTGTAGGGTTCCAACCTTTAGGGAAAAGATGTCAGACTACGAAGTCGGTATCTCAACGACTTCAACCCCTAAAATGCTGAGGCGTGTACCCTTGCAAGCCATTTTTGAAAACAGTGAATTTTAAAAACGGATTTGTTGACCGGAAATTGTTTGATGCTGAGCGCAGGCGCCGGAAACATCGATAACAAGCTGGCCAAGTCCCTCTGTCGAACCGAGGTGCCGGTGGAGCGCAGCGGAACTGGCACCGAGGTTTGAAAGAGGGAGGCTTCAAAAACGAAACTATACTGCCGCAGGGCGTTACAAAGATTTAGATAAGTTTTAACTTTAAAAATTTGAATTTCCAAAGGCGGTTTTTCTGTCCCCAAAAAGGACTGGCCCGGGCCAGCGACACCATTGTAAAACTAATGGGCCCCACCCCAACTGAAAAATAACGCAAAGTATTATTTCATTTTCCAAATGACTACAACTAAGGAATTGAATAAGAACTGGGAGATGAATCTCACCTTTGCAGTTGCTCCATTGTTTGCTGATGGCAATAAATTTGTATGCACATCATCTTTATCTGGACACAGATGTTTATCCTGGAAACAAATGTGAAGAATGAATCCATGAGAAAGATACGTTAAACTTTATGCATTTGCAACAATTAAACAGGAATGGTTCTTACTTCTGGAGTCAGTACTTCTGGTTCATTACTTTCAAAAAAATCATAACCACAATCAATTTCTGCCATAAGTTTTTGGAATTCAGCATCAACGTCATCATGATGCAACCCAAAAGGTGTCAAATCGGTCCCACATATCTTGGGTTTTTGAAGACTTCATCAATATCGTTAACATACAAGCAGTATAGAAGAGGACCCAAGACAGACCCCCGAGGAACACCGAGATCAATATCTAATAAAGACGATATATTATCATCATTACCAACAAATTGTTTTCTATCGCTAAGGTAGGAGTCAAACCAGCTAAGAACTGATTGTGAAATCCCTGGCATTTTAGTTTGGCCAATAGCAGCTTATGGTGTACGGAGGGAAAGGCATTACTGAAATCGTAGAGTACAGGGTGCTTCAGGTAAAATTGGACAAAATGATAGGGTGGTTAGGGGACGCCTAGGAGATGATTTTTCACCTGGTGGCGTAGTGGGCGCAAATGCAGATTAAGGGTGAAAATAAGCGTTTTGTAGTTAGGGCGCGCTCCGTAAAGGCAGGCAGTCGTTCGCGCGCGCCTGTGCTGTTGGAGCGCTGCGCTGCCGGCGCGGCGGCGCGTTTCGTAGCTGCGTCGTCTGCTTGCTGTCGTTCGGCATCAAGGTAGTCAAGACTCTGTTTCCAAGTTTTACTTTGTAGTTTTATGACGTAAGAATAAACAAAATTGCAAGCGAATTCAACCGTAAACAATAAACAAAAATCCAAAGTCGTCAACGAGAAAAAGAAAAAAAAAAAAGAGGGGTGAATCAATCACAGGGGAGGGGCTGCTGGTGCCAGTCAGTGTGCCGCTGCATGATAGAGATCCTAGTTAGGTTCCACATTTCCAGCAATCGCACCACACGTTTACCATCATTAATGTCATGTAGGAGTAGGCTACCGAAGTGGGCGTTAACATCACTAACCACTACAATATTCTCATACTCAGCAAACAGGGGGTACAGATTTTCCTCAAACACAGATAGATGCCCTGCCTTTGGTGGTCTATACAGACCTTCTTTGACTGCAAGCAAAATAAATACATGTAACCCAATGAAATTGCTGTTATAAACTGCAAATAAAAATGATCTACAGGTATTGTAAATTGATCGCGATGTCATTATCAGATGCAGTACACACCTGACCACCTGCATGATCCGGGCTATCCAGGTCGTCAAAAAGTGCCGTGCCGTCCTAGCCCTGGTACTCCTCGATTGTCATGGTGGAGACGGCGCTAGGCCTCTGCGTCGTGGAGGTCAGCAAGTGCAGGGCCAGCACCTGCGTGGCCCTGTCCCACCTCTCAGTTTTGAGGGTTGGGTCCGCCAGTACCTCCCTTAGGTAAATCTTGGCCCCTTCTATTCTGGCCTCGTCGCCCTCAGCTTCCATCGTGGTTGTAATTGTGTTCTGAGCGAAGCAGTAATTCATGTTTTATATAGGTTTTACGTACAAAATAAAGAAATTAATAAAGTTTTATAGACATAAGAAATACAAAGTCATCTCTTTACCATTGTCCGGTACTTTGTGAGGTACCGTGTGGCCTTGTTTTCCGCTGCCTCGTGCACCTTAGGCTCCAGCAGCCTTTTTCGTGCTGTTTTAAGCCTAATTGTTTGCCGGGCCACCAGGCTGGCCACATGGTCCGCTGACCCATATAGTCCTGGTCCTACGCATAAAAAAAACCGCAAATCGTGTTAAAATGATGCGGTTTGCGGCATTCGCTTCCTAAGACCCTAGAGAAAAAATCTGTCCGAAGACTTCTTCGATTTTTTCGTGTGGGGCCCCAGTATTGAACACTTTTGAACACCCTATATTTTGCATTGATAATGCACGTTTCCTACACATTAGAGCCCTCCCAAGCGGTCTAAAACCCGATAATTTGATCGTTTCGTATCTTGACCTGCATGGTGGTGACACCCATAGTCCTCGGCCAAATTCTGATTACCCGTGTTCGAATTCGTACACTTTGAACACGGAAAAGTTAAACAGCAACAGTACCCGCACAACCCGCACATGCTAGACTGTAATAAACGTATTTGAAACGATACGTTGCCCGAGAAAAGTCAGTGCTGTTCAAAGGGGCCGTCTCCCGAGTTAACGCTGTGTCCGTGCGATGTTCAAAGTTTGAACACTTTGAACACCTGACTAAAAATCAGTCGCTAGCAACGATGTGGCAGTCGTTTTCGGCTTACTTTTTCTAGTTGAAAGCGATTCCGGTGTCGAGAACAGTGCTGGATGCACGCCGCGGTCAGACCTTGCAGCCTTGAACATGTTCAAAATTGAACAAATTGAACACCTAGCAGATAATATAACAAAAACCTCGATATGGGTATCGTTTCCGGATAATTCGAACATGCCGAGAACGATTATGACGTTGATTTTGCGTGTGATTCATTACGATGAGGTTATTTGCTTCTTGAGGTGGCTAACTATCCACGATGCTGAATATCAGCGGAAATGTTTAGTCAAAATTTACGTCAAATTTCGTGCGCATCCTTAATACCAGACAATTTTATCACCGGAAAGATACGACTTTGTTTTTCAACGGCCAACAAAATTGTCATCTTTTTGGGTTGTGCACCGAATATGACGATATCACTGTCTTTGGATTTGCAATACAGATGGCAATAATGCTGTATTGCAAACTGTTTGCGCAATAACGTGGTCGTTTGCACTTCAAAATACAGTGATATTGTGCATTGTTGGGCGGGTGGAGTTCCCATGACCACTGTTCAGCTTCTTGTCGATTGACTTTGCGAAAATCCTGTGACTAAATCTGAAAAAAGAAAAAAACACGAATAATGAGGCGTCACAGACTCCAGGTGTCGAGTACGTCGGCGCCAAAATATTTTTGTCAAAACAGATGGAAAAGTTTATCTTTGTGCAGGACACGTGGGTCGATTTATTCGTCACGCCATACGAATGAAATGTGACGAATGTGATGTGTAAGGTAAGAATGTTGTTAAGTGACATGTCTAGGTCTTTAGTGAATTGTCACAGGAGATAACTGGACATGCACATTCCATCAGGGGTTCGGGTGCTAGCAAGGGGGTCACTGTGTGCAATGAGACATCCAGTCGCTCACACTGCCCTCATCCATGACGTGGACTCCGGGCTGAACTTGGGCAGTCCGTGAAGGGCCTTCCCTCAAATCTAGCCCGCCTCGTTTACGCACACGCAGCACGCAGTGCGTGTTTTGTTAGGGCTGTAGCTGTTGGTGGAATAGTGTGAATGTAGCGGTCAGCAGCATCTGTGAGCACCGTTATCAGTAACATTTTCGCCATCAACGCCACATGCTCCCCGGACAAAATGGTCTCCCCTAGCTACCACTCGAACCCCTGACAGAATATGCATGACCAGTTATTTGCTTGTTTCTCTGTGTCTAAGGACGCTGAAGGAACTTGCAGACGCAAGATGTTGGTTACTTTCCAAGTCTTTCATGTTTGTTACCGGCACGACACCGCGACGCCACCATTTCTCTACCTAAATGTTCGCCATTGAACAAGAGAAGTTGTGACAATTCATTAAAGACCTAGACATGTCACTTAACAACATTCATACCTTACACATCACATTCGTCACGTTTCATTCGTATGGCGTGACGAATAAATCGACCCACGTGTCCTGCACAAAGATGAACTTTTCCATCTGTTTTGACAAAAATATTTTGGCGCCGACGTACTCGACACCTGGAGTCTGTGACGACTCTTTATTCGTTTTTTTTTTTTTTTTTTTTCAGATTTAGTCACATGATTGGCGCAAAGTCAATCGATTAATAACTGCACAGTGGTCAAGGGAACTCCACCTGCCCAACAATGCACAATATATCGTCATATTCGGTGCACAACCCAAAAAGATGACAATTTTGTTGGCCGTTGAAAAACAAAGTCGTATCTTTCCGGTGATAAAATTGTCTGGTATTAAGGATGGGCACAAAATTTGACGAAAATTTTGACTTAACGATTCCTCTGACATTCAGTATCGTGGATAGTTAGCCACCTCAAGAAGCAAATAACCTCATCGTAATGAATCACACGCAAAATCAACGTCATAATCGTTCTCGGCATGTTCGAATTATCCGGAAACGATACCCATATCGAGGTTTTTGTTATATTATCTGCTAGGTGTTCAATTTGTTCAATTTTGAACATGTTCAAGGCTGCAAGGTCTGACCGCGGCGTGCATCCAGCACTGTTCTCGACACCGGAATCGCTTTCAACTAGAAAAAGTAAGCCGAAAACGACTGCCACATCGTTGCTAGCGACTGATTTTTAGTCAGGTGTTCAAAGTGTTCAAAGTTTGAACATCGCACGGACACAGCGTTAACTCGGGAGACGGCCCCTTTGAACAACACTGACTTTTCTCGGGCAACGTTTCGTTTTAAATACGTTTATTACAGTCTAACATGTGCGGGTTGTGCGAGTACTGTTGCTGTTCAACTTTTCCGTGTTCAAAGTGTACGAATTCGAACACGGGTAATCAGAATTTGGCCGAGGACTATGGGGGTCACCACCATGCAGGTCAAGACACGAAGCGATCAAATTATCGGGTTTTAGACCGCTTGGGAGGGCTCTAATGTGTAGGAAACGTGCACTATCAATGCAAAATATGGGGTGTTCAAGAGTGTTCAATACTGGGGCCCCACACGAAAAAATCGAAGAAGTCTTCGGACAGATTTTTTCTCTAGGGTCTTAGGAAGCGAATGCCGCAAACCGCATCATTTTAACACGATTTGCGGTTTTTTAATGAAATATCAGCCGAAGGACCGGGACTAATATCAGGGGTTGATCTGGCAGCCCGTTGCCAGGTGCTGCATGGCCGCCAGATACACATTGAGCCCGGTGCTCAAATTTTGGTCTGCGAAGCTGAAATCACAATCAGAATGGGTCCATAAATCTCTAGCATAAATACGCAGCGGCCGTGAAGTCTCTAGCATTTCAGAGAGCAGTTTTTTTTGTCGAAATCTTTCTTAGGCTGGCTTCTTTACGGACCGCAAGTCTTTTCACAGCCTTCTTCTCTGATGGAGGTGGACTGTTCCAAAACTACTCATCTTTTTCGCAATTTGACGGATGTACAATGTTCTCGTCAATTTCAGAGTTCGAATCATCCTTCACTGATGCTGTTTCCAGGTAAGTCTTCTTCAACTTGTAAGCGTCCGAATACTTGTGTTCTTTCTTTACAAATTTGTTTAGTTTCCACGGTTCTTTCTGCTTTTCTCCTTTTCTACCTTGGTTGATAGAGAAAATTTGTGAGCAGCTTTCATTAATTTTAATACCTTGATTTTCTGTTTTGATACCAAATTAGTTTTTTCTCTATGAAATTTCTCGCGATTTGAATTAATCTCCCTGCTTGTTCATACTATCATGAACATCAGTTTAAAAATTTTAAAATAATCCTCAGCATTTGCATTCGAAGGAGATTCATACTCAAATGACTGTCCGCAGCTACTCATTATTTTAGTCCACAGAGGCACGATTGGTGAGCACCTTGGCAAAGAGGCGTCCTTTAGAACCACTCACAAAACGCATGGTTGTCATCCAATGCAGAGAGTTCTTCGTTGTCCATAGAGTTGTGAATCTCTTTAATTTCATTTTTGACCAGAACTACATTCTCATAGCATAGATGAAAGAAAGGCGAGCTTACGAGGGTGTCGTGTGCGGTGAAACCCTCCTCTTTTACGTCTTCGGGGTCGAGGCCAACGCCAAAAATTTCGTCGAATGTCGTAGTGCCTATAGCTAGGGTGATCCATCAGACGTGATCCAGTAAAAAAAATGGCAGCAGAAGCGCACAAAATGGTTTAAATTTGTCGACGAATTCCTCTAATGGAAAAATGGAGTCTGAGTGCATGTTACCTGCTTCTTCAGTTCAAACTATGTCAGAAGGACTTCAACATCTTCTGCATCTTAATGTGGGTATCATGAAGAAAACAATTGTAGCTGAGCTCAAAGAACTGAATGTAAACTAAAAAGAGCAGGATACTATAGTGACTAACATTTTATCTTCTCATAAGTTGTATTGTTATATTGTGCCCATACCTTTGAAGCTCCTGGCCCTACTTTCAAGACTATTCCTCTAAGGTCTACTTACTATAAAGAAAATTTGAGCTATGTGGAGCATAAGGAAGAGAATCTGTCTGATGATCCCGATGACCGAAGGTGTATTTTTTTTTAGCCCGAGCGGAGCGAGGAGCTCTCTGCATCGACTATTCCGCTTTTTTATTCTTCTCCTCACAGCAAGTGTCGTTGTTGCCTCATTCTGAATTCAGTTTCATTTCACTCTCGCTAGATGGCGCCACAAAAATGGGCGGAGCTATGCCGCGGTTGTGCTGTGGTGCCAACTTTAGGAATTGATGTTCAGTTAATAAATATTATATACTGCTGTTCCTTCATTATACTTAACATATTCTGTATCATACGATGTGATTGAACCCTTGGTAACAAACTGGAAATTAACACAATGTAAATCATCTCAGCATTGCTGCTTATTGTTTCAAAATGACACATTGGCATCGTACGGAATAGGCGGAGTAGGCGGAGAATCTAAAACAATTGTACCAATATACTTTAAAAAAGAATTTCAGTTCATCTACCAAAAGCAGACGTAACCAATCTGCTACAGTCCACGTTTAGGCATGTTATCACATCAAATCCGATTTATTTTAGAATAGTCCCTTGTTCAATGAGGAGGCCTATTGTCGCCAACTTGGCTCCATATTTGCATTGGTCGGCGCTTCGGTTGGTGCCTCGCAACGCGGCCGTGGCTTGTGATGGTCCGCCACGCGAAGTCAAGTAACAATGTAGGTTTGGTCGCGCGGTCTAATAGAGCGGTTCACCGTGTGGCGGGTCGCCGGTTCGAATGTTAGAACAGGAATCGGGGTGAGGCGGTACCGGCGAAGTTCTGCATCGACGTTGGTTATCAAAGCGGCCTCTCTCGCCAGTTCTGCCATCGTCAGGGGAGACCCGGGAGGGCTCGCCTGCATGAACTTGGCGTCGTACCTGACGAGGTGGTTACGGGGGTTGGCCGTGCCATCAAGGCCACAGATGAGGCAAAGAGCATTTCGGCCTCCCATGATGGTGCGATGGCGGGGAGGGGCTCTCCTGCCACGCTCCCCCGCCGTGGCGTGAGGGATCCTCTGGTGGCCTCGCACGCTGCAGCACTGCGAAAATGAAAAAAGGGGGTTGTAAGTAGTAGGCGTTGAATTGTGGCAGCAAGGAGACGGACGCATCTCTCTCTCTCTCTCTCTCTCTCTCTCTCTCTCTCTCTCTCTCTCTCTCTCTCTCTCTCTCTCTCTCTCTCACGATAATTGAACACGGCTGATTAGGTAAGGTGCTTACCCGATCACCTTGCCATTCCCCGAAATCGGGGCAGCTTGTGGCACTAGTGGCCCCATAATTCCACTCAAGGACGGTACCCGGATTGAGGGGCCGAGACCCGGCATAGATGCTGAAAGACTTAAGGTCCCTGGAACGCACGACCTCGATCGTCGAGGTTGCAGTCGGCGCCCAGTTCGAAAGTGATATCGGTCCCCCAAGGTACAGGGGCCTTCCTCCGGACCCCGACAGGGGCGAACGCCGGAACCAATGTGCCGTCGCGTCGGTTTCTGCGACCGTCCGCGCACACCACCCCACTACCGACGTCCGCTTGTCGAATGTCCTGCAAGAAACAAAGATAGTCAGAGAAGTGTTGGTTTAATTCGAACTCCGTCACATCCATTGTCCCTGTGCGACCCCGGACGGCCGTGGAAAATGGGTGCGCGCATACCTGCTATACGTTTCCCCACCCTCTCCCTCGCTCCTAGGGTGACCCGGGTCACCCGTCGATGGGCCCTACGAACAAAGTCCGATGTCGCGCGCTCCCGTTCAACAAAGTCCGATGTCTCAGCGGAGCCTCCTCGCCCCTCACCATCCGATCGCAGGTTCCTTAATTGCGTCAGGGTTTCTTTGAAAATTTTAGGGGGGGTGGGGGGGAAGTCTGATAATTTTCCCGCTCGGGCCATCAGGGTCCCAGTCCGCCCCCTGAACCTTTGCAGACGGTTTCAACGTCTAACAGTATCAGACACTTACCATGGGGTTTCCAGGTCCGGACGGAGCCGGATGCCCATTCCCTTAACAGGGTCGATGTGAGTCTCCAGGAGGTCGGCAGCAGCGTCTCACTTACGTTTGACCTCTTCTTCGAGCAAGTCAAACATGTGCGGCGACACAACTGCAGGGCGGGGCTTGACCCTGCCCACATCCACATTGCAGAGCAGTGCCCTGCCGAAGTGCCGCTTGCACTGCTCTTGATCGTAGCAATAGAGCTCAATGAGCTGATCTCTACTGAGTTCTTTCTGGTCGGGAGCAGAAGGAGAAGATGGTCTCCCACCGACCCTCCGGGGTCTGTCAGACATGGTCACTGCGAAGAGAACGCACTACATCAACTTTTGGCGCCAAACCGTACCCGGCCAACAGAGTGTGGTGTGTGTGTTTAGTGTTAGTAAACATGGTTGGCCTTAACCTGCTGTGCTGTTTGTGCGAGGGTGCACCCTTTCGTCCTACTTCCAATACGATTTTGAGCAGCCACCTGGTGAGGGACCATGCCCAACCCATTTCAGAGGCCAAAATCTTGGCTCAGGAAATAGCTTCAAGTGCAAGGGTTTGTGCTCCCAAGTTGAGTCCCGGGGCCCTCCGGTACATGGCGACATTAGAGCCGCAGCAAATAGTTTCGGAATTTGGGTTCCAACTCTACGTACCTCCGGAGGCGAGTGAGAAGAAACTTATTATACTCAGTGGATTCAGAACGGCTAAGCTTTAGATCTACAAGTGGTTGCAATCTGAATGGCCTCTCACCCTGCGATTTCTATACTCAATATTGTTAGAAGAGGTTAGCTCAAGGACTAATATCTTGAACAATGCTTTGCTCTGTTGGATAGAAAATATTGAATATTTCATCAAAGTTGTAAGGGGTTCTCCTGTCAGTCATAACTTTTTATACTCACAATTTTTATTCTCATAACTCTTATACTCATAACTGAAGGACTCCTATAATTCCTGACAGTCATAAAACAAGGTAGGCGTACGCCAGACCGCGTCGTGGCGTAAGAGGCTTCGCTCACCGCGAACCACTCTTCCGCCCCTCCACGCCTGGCGCACACCTACCTTGGCCTGCCAGCGGCTGTCACCGGGCGAGTGCGACCCTGCGGGGCTAATCAGTCTGTACGGCGCCCTGGGGGCGCCGGCCTTAGGGCGCGGGGTTCGCTGCGCTTCCAACCTAACCGCTGGACGTACCTACTCCCACCGTATTTTGGGATTCTCTGCCGTATTTAATTGTGCTCAAATCTAACTTAACCTACCCAACTCCTACCTAACCCACTCTAACCTAACCTAGACTGACCTACTCATTGAAGACTTCTCTTGACCATTCAATGCTGCTCTAACCTAATCTACCCGAGCCTAACCAGTTTCCGTCCAAGGAAGCCGTGCTTTGACCACTGGCACCTGCAGCAGCACCTATGGGGTCTTCTTCGGCATTGAAATTGAGGTCTTCAGTACATGTTTAGCGATGTCGGTTCTCATCGTTAAGTTTAAATTACTACCTCCTTAGCAGTTTTCCAATTCGATCCAGCACCAACAGCAGCACCTGGGGTTGATTTCGGCATTTTGACTGGGGTCTTGGGGTGATTTTTGAAGGGGTCGATCGCCGTGTTCAAGTTTGAAATACGGATTTAGAAGTTTGCCTCCCGTTCCAGTTCCTGCACAAGAAGGTCCAGTTTTGCCAACCGGCTCCTGCAGCAGCACCTGAGGTCCTTTGCGGCATTGTAATTGAAGTCCTGGGTTAATTTTAAGCAGGGTCGGTTCCGCTCTTTCAGTTTAAAAAGTTGCTTTTGTAGCAGTTTTTCTATTTGTTTCTGCTCCTGCCCAAGAAGGCCTTGTTTTGACCACTAGCACCAGCAGCAGCACCTGGGGTCGATTTCGCCATCTTGACTAGGGTCGTGGGGTGATTTTAGTAGGGGTCGGTCGCCATTCTCAAGGTTATAAACCGATTTAATTTAAGAGTTTGCCCTCCCGTTTCAGTTCCTGGACAAGCAGGCCCAGTTTTGCTAACTGGCACCTTCAGCAGCTCCTGGGGTCCTTTTCGGCATTGTAATTGAAGTTCTAAGTGTATTTTAAGCGGGGTCGGTTCCTATCTTTATGCTCAAAATACAGCTTGTTTAGCGGTTTTTCTATTTGTTCCTGCTCCTGCCCAAGAAGGCCTTGTTTTGACCACTAGCACCTGCAGCAGCACCTGGGGTCCATTTCGCCATCTTGACTAGGGTCGTGGCGTGATTTTAGAAGGGGTTGGTCGCCATGTTCAAGTAAGGAACACGGCTCGATTTAGAGGTTAACCCTCCCGTTCCAGTTCCTGCACAAGAGGGCCCAGTTTTGCCAACCCGCACCTGCAGCAGCACCTGGGGTCCTTTTCGGCATTGTAATTAAAGTTCGGAGAGTATTTTGAGCGGGGTCGGTTCCGATCTTTAAGCTCAAAATACAGCTTGTTTAGCAGTTTTTCTATTTGTTCCTGCTCCTGCCCAAGAAGGCCTTGTTTTGACCACTAGCACCTGCAGCAGCACCTGGGGTCGATTTCGCCATCTTGACTTGGGTCTTTGGGTGATTTTAGAAGGGGTCGGTCGCTAGGTTCAAGTTTGACAATCTATTTAGAAGTTAGCCCTCCTGTTCCAGTTCTTGCACAAGAAGGCCTTGGTTTGTCAACCGGCACCTGCAGCAGCACCTGAGGTAGGATGCCGCCGAGTTGAGGTTGACTCCGGTATGATGCAAGGAGGTTGTGGTCCAAATTTGAGCCCTCTACGATGAACCGTTCTCGAGAAATTGCGCGGACAGACAGACACGCAGACAGACAGACAAACAGACAAAACATTTTTGGGCCAGTGGGGTAAGGGCTTCGCTATCGCTCAGGCAATAAAATAAAAAAATTTGATACTCATAATTTTTTTACTCATAATTTCTTTTACGTATAACAGTATTCGATTAATATTTAATTTACAATAATTTGTTACATAACTCATAACTTAATCAAATATGGCAATTATCACAATTACGTCTGCACGACAGACTGGGCAAGTGGAATTCGGCGTCGTTTAGCACACTCGCCGTAAAATATTCTGTGTCCGCATGGAGCGGCAGCATGCGTCCGTGCCGCATCGCAGCAAATCATGCAGGACGTAGGGCCGGCCGGTTCCTGAGCAGCTGCTGCAGCACTCCGTGCCCCTTTCGCCCCGGTACCTGCTGCGCCTCCACCGGACTGGACTGGATACAAGTAGGGATGTCGGGAGAGCCCCGAAGGGAGGGATTTGAATTCCCGCGGGCTTTTAAGAGGAACGAGCGACCGGATACCGCGGTGCAGAGCATTCGATTCTCTGCCTGCATCGCGGGTGTCGGCCCCTGGCGACCGGACACCTGGCCGCGAGGGGAAGCCGCTGCCGGCGGAGCGGCAGATGCGTCTTGGTCCCCTTCTGTGGAACACCTCAGCGGATACCGCAAAAGAAGTAAGTGCTTGGTGGTCACCAACTACTCCCACAAACCTTGATTCCTTATTCAAAGAATCCCCCATCTGGGTTACATTCAGCCGCAACGGCGTTTTACTCAAGAAGAGTAAGTACTCGTTAGTGGCAGATCACTCTGGGAAAGCGCAGTTGCGACTGGGGACGACTGACAGCTGAGCTGCTGAGCCGTCTCTCCCCTCCCCTCTCCACATCCCGCTCCAAGGCCGGCGCAGCTAGTGCCGGCGCAGCTAGTGCCGGCGCACAGCGCGCGATTTGAAATTATGTGTCAGGAATTATGACTGACAGATTTATATCAGACAGGAATTATAAGTGTCGGAAGTTATATCTGCCGTGGATTATGAGTGTCCAGAGAGTATGAGTGTCAGGAAATACATTTTATAAACATTTATTTAATAAATATAATAAAAAAATATAAAAGGTATATGTGAGGTTGGGGGCACATTATGGCTCATACATTTCATCACTCATAATCCCATCAGATATAATACTCATAATCCCATCAGATATGATATCATCATTCATAATTCGAGATTTCGCGCTCCGGTCGCGTCGTCTGCTGATTTGCGCATCTGCTCCCCGTCGTCTTCTTAGCTGCGCCGTGAGCTCTTCCGGAGAGGGGAAGGGAGGGCAAGGAGAGGAGGCGGCTCCCAAGACAGTTGGCCGGTGTAGCTCCTAGCCGCTCCGCACCGCTCTGCTGTCAAATCCGCTACATGGCTAAACGTCAAGTCCCCCTGCTGCATTTGCTCAAAACGGAAGGCCCGGTGGGTTCGTCAGGATGCGCGAATTAACAAGCTGCTGAACGACCTAGAAAAGGGCGAAACGACCGTTCTCGGGTTTTTTTTCGTGTGGGCACAAAGTTTTGTGTGGGCTATGCGCCAACCGTAGTCACGAGGAGGGTTTCTGCCCCATATGCCGGGCAGAAGTACTGATGGTGGCCGAGATTTTGGAATAACTTTTTATTGTATTGTATTTATTTTCTTATTTTTCATTGTATTTATTTGATTTTAATTTTATTTATGTATTATATCTGTTGATATTATATCTGATGGGATTTTATTCCATGACACTAATTTCTTTTACTTTATATCTGATGACACTTATATTCCATGACATTATGACTGATGAAAATTATGACTGATGGGATTATGAACGATGAAAAGTATGAGCCATGAAGGCGACTCGTGAGGTTATTTTATGAGTGTCAGGGTTATGCGTATCAAAAGTTATGACTGACGGGAGCGACTCAGTTGTAAGTATTTCCATGGTGTATGAATAGTACAGGTTTCTTTTAAATGTACATATATCAAACTTGATGATTCATCTAAAATTACTAAAAATATACATAGCACAGTGCACATAAAATTTATAACAAATACAAATTCATAAAATACTGGTAAAATTTTGGTAAAAAACATTACATAAAAATCTTTTTAAGGCCAATGCGCCTGTTAACGGTGATCTTTTTGTTTCTTTTTCAGGTCTGAATTTTTTTCATTCCATCTCTTGACAATCAAATGCATCCTAGTTATGAGAAAAAATTTCATGATGCTTTTGGTCGAGTCATGTTTATGGCATTCACAGCCAACTTTGGTGACTGATGCATTTTCCAAATTGCTGAGCACAGTAAATAATAAGTTTTATTCTAATTCATTAGAAAGAGCTGCACAAATAACTTGAACTTCCAGACTTCTCATTTAGTCCTGGCGGTACACCAAAACATACCGCAAATCGTGTTACAAGTGTGGAACTTGGCATGCTTGTTCCTTAGGGTATTTAGAAAGATTTGATCCGCTTTCCTTTTTGATTTTGGCATAAGGGTTCAATTTTTGAACATTCTTAACAAAATGGCGGCCAAATTTCGAAATATCTCCATATGTGCCCATATATTAGGGTGGCGCCCTAAATATCTTTGTTCGAAAAGTTTATGTGCTGTTGCGTTTATGGGTAGTCTCTGGTACAAAAACTTCCCTAAAAAAATTTGGGTCGGCTCGGACCACTTTTAGTGGTCGCCCGAGACCCTCAAAGTTGCGATATTTGGTGCTGGTTGCCTACCCCGTGCCCCTGAAGGCGTGCTTTTACCGGGGGCCAGCATGCTGAAGTTTCATAAATTAAATCATCATATAATACGGTCGCACACCAAATTTCAACCCGCTCCGATAATTTTTAGTGGTCGCCCGGCAGCCTTTTGTGCAGCGCCGCGCCGCTCGCCGCCGACACTAGTTCGAACCGGGCTGCCGCCGGCCGCCGTAGAGCCCGCTGGCCAACAGCGCCGCCACCTATCGGCCTGTAGGCGAACCACGTCTTCCCCCCCCCCCTCCTCGGCACCTGTTTACCCGCCCGTTTGACTGGCGAGCGACACATTCGCGCCGTTTTTGGGACTGTCTTTGCGCGCCGCGTGTTTTGTTTACGTTCGCCAAGTTAATTGTGTTTGCAATCAGTTATCATGCCTTTCGTGCGCTGTCGGAAGTCGCGGCATTACTTTATGGGGTGCTCGCCGATCTCTGCGATTGTGTCGGGGATGAAGCTACCATCGAATCGGCAAGTCTTGGGGCTGTTCCTGCACCACCACCACGAGGAACAGAAGACGCTGCGCGAGTCAGCGACCATCGTGGCAGCCACGACGCTGGAGCTCTGGAACAAGGCAAGCATTCCCGCCAGAGACCAGAAGAATGTCATCCCGATGGTCGAGAAGATGTTCAGGACGTGGAATGAGCTCAAGAAGCACGGCGGTGAGTCGAGACAGAAGTCTGACACCCGCGTTATGAGGGAGCGCGCCTTTTAGGAGTCCCTTGACGACCTGTTCGACGTCGCTCGTAAGGACGCCATGACCACCATGACCAACGAGGAGGATAAAGAGTTCCTTCGGATGCAGCGTCAGAAGGGACGGCGCGGCACTATTGCTGCACTGGACCGGGCCTCTGTCGCCAAGGAGCAGAAGTTGGCTGCTCAGAAGGTGGCTGCCGACAAGTACCGCGAGCGCCACCTCCGCGAGAAGGCTGCCCTCCTGGCCACCGTCAGCTTCGATTCGACGTCCTCCGCCAGCGACGGCGACAGCGACAGTGACTACGATGTGCCGCTAGCCAAACGCGCCCGCCTCGCCCGCCCCAAGAGCGTCGTGACGCCCGAGCTCGTCGGTGCCCTGGACAGGACGGCCACGTCGGACAGGTCGGCGTCGCACATCCTGCAGGCTGCATGCGCCTCGATAAGTCCCGAGGCCGAGGGGCAGTACGTCGTCAACCGCCGGTCCATTGTGAGAAGTCGGCAGCAAATCCGCCAGAAAATCTCTGACGAGTACATGGCCACGACGAAGGACGCCCTCCAGGGTAAGCCGCTGGTCATCCACTTCGACGGCAAGCTGTTGCCCGACACAACCGCCACGGGCAGCACCGAGAAGGGCAAGAAAGTGGACAGGGTGCGCGTAGTCGTGTCGCACGGCCGTGAGACCTTCGTTCTGCACGTCCTGAAACTCCTCAACGGCAAGGGTGTAACTCAGGCGAGGGCGATCACCGACCTCATCAAGGACCAGTGGGGTCTCGTCGATGAAGTGGCGGCGGCATGCTTCGACACCACTCTTTCCAATACAAGTAAGGCACAAGTCTTCAGATATTTTTTTGTTTTACCATGTTACACATTTAAATATTTAAATATCAAATCTATTTGGCAGGTGAAGAAGTCGGAGCGGCGGCAAAGCTAGCCGAGTTCTTGGAGAAGGTGCTGGTCTGGTTGCCGTGCCGTCACCACATCTACGAGCTGATAACGGAGGCCGCATTTGAGGCAGTGATGGGCAAGTCGAAGTCCCCGGGCAGCCCGACGCTGAAGACGCTGATGGACAACTGGGACAAGCTCGATCTGTCGAAGTACGACACCATCTACACCAGCAAGGCCCTCGTTCGGAAGATCGGGGAGGAGGACATCAAGAGGACGCTGGACTTCTGCTTGACCACCATACGGGTATGTATTTTATGAAAAAAACTGCGCAACGCGTCATGACAAAAGTTATACCGTACGAAACTAAATATAGCAAGCTTTTTTCCTCGACAGGAGACTCAGCCACGCGAGGACTACCTTGAACTATTGGAGGTAACCGTCATGTTGCTGGGTGGGACGCCACCCCGCTCGACGCGGCAGGTCGCGTTCAGGAAGCCGAGCACCGACAGTTTGGTGCGATGGATGGCCAGCAACCTCGGCTCGCTGAAAATATGGATGCTGAAGAAGCAGCTGCCCTTCAGCTCGGAAGATATCAAACAAATTGAGCGTATCTGCGTATTTTTAGTGAAGGTGTTCGTACAGGCTTGGTACCAGTGCACGCTTGCACCCCAGGCACCTCTGAACGACCTGGCCCTCCTGCAAAAGCTTCTGAGGTACATATTTATTAACTAAAAGTGACAAATGGAGTGTTAACTAGCGCACATTGTTCTCACTTTTTTCTTTTTATATAGCTACAAGACCACTGACCGAGAAATATCGGAAGTCACCGCCAAGAAGCTGGCACACCACTTGTGGTACACAAACGAGGTGCTCGTCGGCTTGGCCTTCTTCGACGAGGACGTGTCGGTCAAGTGCAAGAGGCGCATGGTGGACAACTTGACGAAGCCCAAGAACGGCGTCATTCGCCCCAAAGTCGCCGCTGCCGATCTCCCAGCTTACGCCCAGAGGGACCTGGCGAGCTTCGTGACGGCCAACACCTGGCAGCTGTTGCTCTCATTCCGAGTGGACGGCAGCTTTCTGCTCCAGCAGGACCCGGAGTTGTGGCCGGTCAACCCCAGCTACCTGAACGCCCGCCACCTCTTCCGCAACCTTCTGGTCGTCAACGATGCTGCAGAGCGAGGAGTCGCTTTGGCCAAGAGGGTGAACAACATCCTCACCATCAAGGAGGACCAAAAACAATGTGTTGTGCATGTGATACAAGAACACATCAAGGCGCACCCGCACCCAAAATAATATCAAATGCCCACAAATAAAATAATTGTACAAAATCGATAAAAAATTTAATTTCAGCACTCCCATCTCCTTTTAAGTTAAAAAGAGTAGGCAGGAGAGGGGGGGGGAAGACGTGGTTCGCCTACAGGCCGATAGGTGGCGGCGCTGTTGGCCAGCGGGCTCTACGGCGGCCGGCGGCAGCCCGGTTCGAACTAGTGTCGGCGGCGAGCGGCGCGGCGCTGCACAAAAGGCTGCCGGGCGACCACTAAAAATTATCGGAGCGGGTTGAAATTTGGTGTGCGACCGTATTATATGATGATTTAATTTATGAAACTTCAGCATGCTGGCCCCCGGTAAAAGCACGCCTTCAGGGGCACGGGATAGGCAACCAGCACCAAATATCGCAACTTTGAGGGTCTCGGGCGACCACTAAAAGTGGTCCGAGCCGACCCAAATTTTTTTAGGGAAGTTTTTGTACCAGAGACTACTCATAAACGCAACAGCACATAAACTTTTCGAACAAAGATATTTAGGGCGCCACCCTAGCCCATATATAGAATGTAAGTGTCGTTTCCGTATGATTTGAGGGCGCTCCGTCTATGGGCAAGGTCCCCCTACCCCTTCGGCACCACGTTGTGCCCCAAATCCGCAATTATTTTTCCAAAATGGCCAAAATGGCGGCGTATTTTGCATACTTTGTTATTTATCGCTACGGAGGCGTGTTTGGTGTCGTTTCGTAGTAAATTGGGGTCACTGAATCCATAACCTGTTTTCGGCAACTTCTGGTCGGGTTATGTATTCCTTCGGTGCTGTAAATGAGACCAAAAGAGCCTGCAAACGCACGTAAAAGGCAGCGGCGAGTGCGAGCGAGCTGCGGCGCAGCCCGTCGCATTGGAAGTAACCGTTGGTCAGTAAAGGAAATTTGCTTATTATTCCGAAGTCCTTAAAACTATAGTGACACTATTATTAGGACCCAAATTTAACCAAAACCATTTCGTTTAGCTCTTCGACCATTAATGATCTCAAACATTTAACACGGGCTTGACATCGCGATCCGATACCTCTAAAACCGCATATAAGGTTTGAACCGAAAGTGAACTTCTTCTGGTACCCGATCAATGTCGTCGCAACAATTTTTTAAGATCAGAATGGATTCAGTGACCCCAATTTACTACGAAACGACACCAAACACGCCTCCGTAGCGGTAAATAACAAAGTACGCACGATACGCCGCCATTTTTGCCATTTTGGAAAAGAATTGCGGATTTGGGGCACAAAGTGGTGCCGGAGGGGTGGGGGGACCTTGCCCATGGACGGAGCGCCCTCAAATCATACGGAAACGACACTCACATCGTATATATTGGCACATATGGAGATATTTCGAATTTTAGCCGCCATTCTGTTAAAAATGTTCAAAAATTGAACACTAATGCCAAAATCAAAAAGGAAAGCGGATCAGATCTTTCTTAATACCTTAAGGAACAAGCATGCCAAGTTTCACACTTGTAACACGATTTGCGGTATTTTGCTGCATCTGGCTGTGTACCGCTAGCACTAATTAGTTCCTTGAGTATGTCAGAGGGATTTGTGTAAAAGCCTTTACTTTTCAATGCAATGAGCATGTCAGCATCAGTTCGCTCAGAATCTGGCTTGGTCAGAGACAACTGACAAGGTTCACAGCCCTTGATGATTTTTTTTAATAACGGGCAACATATCCACTAACATAGGTGACTGCAAATTCATCTTTGCTTTCCATAAGATAATCATGGTCAACATCATGAAGAAGTTCTATGTGTTCTAAATTTTCTCCTGCAAAGGTAAAATTTCATATTCGCTTATGAGATAAAAGTATGCGTTTACTTACCGTTGTTTATTATTTCATCCAATTAGTCGGAGAGTGTTTTATGTCTTTCTTGTTTTGTTTTCAGCTTTAGATCGTCAAGATTTAAAAGCGTAGTCACCATTTCACCTCCTGTCGCATTGCTACCTCGGATTGGCTTCACAAGTGAATATACAGAGAGAAGGCGAAAGAGCTGACTGAAGACTCGCGGTTCAGGGTCAGGGTTCCCACCACATGATTGTCTGACCAACCCAAAGAATCTCTGAAAAATGTATGTATAATTAAAGTCTATTCTGTACTGTTAATTTTGTTTTTACACTGAAAATTTTATTTACTTACTTCTAGACCATCCTGGTGAAATCTGGCTGCCATGACATATTTAAATGCACATGTCTTGATAAGAAATGTAATCAGCTCCTTTGTATTTTTCAGGGATACAATGAGTCCTATATCAGTGGAATCTGAGAAGATGAAATCTTCTTTATGTAGTGACTTTTCACCTTTTCCCCTGGGAGTCCTGCCTCCCTTTTTCAGCTGCTATAGTCTTGACCTGCTTTGCTTTATGGTGTTACTCATCAGACCGATGCAGCGCTCCGAGCCACACTGTAGCTAAACTCGACCATTTTTTGCACTATTTTACGCTTATTCAGAGTTTAGTACTGCCCTCGCGAACAGCTCCCGGTGGTTCTGGGGCGTAGTATGCTGTTATAACTTACCTTTAGTGACCGTGACGTCCACCCAGAGCCCTCTTATCGGTGTACGGCGGGTTGCCTATCTGTCACTGTTTTTGTTGTTTTTTCGGATTTTCAAGGCGTTATTGGACCCGGAAGATGAAGTCGAAAAAAAAAAAGCTTTCGCACCGTTAATCACCTCTACTAGTAGAACATTTTCCAAAGTGAGCCAACATCAATTTCTAAAATAGTGGCTTTTCGCTGCACCTTAAGCTCATTAGCAGCATTGAGTGGCTTCTGTTTTCTTTATTTTGTGAATATTTTCCGTTCTTCATCATGCTTTGTTTACTTTGTTCACTGTTTGCATGTGTGACATTGGTTACAAAATTGTTCTTTGCTTATAAAAATTATAAATATCTCACATCTCATTGACTTTTCTGCAGATTGCATCTCTAAAAAGGGAGCTGACCCTGTGGTGTGTGAAGAACCACCTGCTGCCGAACCAGGACCTGCTGCAGAACCAGGACCTGCTGCAGAACCACGACCTGCTGTTTTAAAAACATTTGTAGTAAATCTACCTGCTAATGGTTTTTTTTATGTTTTTTTTTTTGTATTTTAGTGAATTATTCAAAAGATTATTATTCCACTAAGAATAAACTACGGAAGGGTCTGTTTATTTGAATGTGGGTTTTCTCTTTCTAAAACAGCGCTCTTTGTTTTATTTCTTAAAGTCATCTACATTGTTTCTGTTCTAGTGCTCTCTACTGTGTTAGATTGGATCAGTAGTTATGAAGCATATTGCAGTAGGCGTATCCTTTATCAATCATCCTTGAACTCTTGATCTCGTAAAAAAAATGCTCTCAGGCGTGTGTCAGTATGATGGGGCGCTGCACTGCCTCCCTACAATTGTTGTTATTTGTATTTTAACTTCTATTCGGAATGTGCAGTAAACCAAGGTGCTTTGCATAGGATGGGTGAAACAATCCCTCAATGATTTGGTTAAGTTCAGTTTTAACTTTGTTTGTAAGTTAGGTCAAGTCAAGTTGGATAGTTTTTTAAATGATTTATCTAAATTAAATTAAAGTAACTATCTTCCATCCCTATGCAATGCACCTTGCTCTTCTGAACATGCAGAGAGAAATGTTTGAATGTAAACATCAACAATTATTGGTAAGCAGTGCAGTGCTTCATCTCATTCGAACCCCATAAAATTGTCACAAGCCTGAGAACATACTTTTTATGACATCAAAAGTTCAAGGATGATTGATAAAGGATGATTATGCTGCAATGCAGTATGCTACATAACTCAGCTGGTCCAGTATAACCAGGTAGGGAGCACTTACACAAATAATACACTTGACTTTCAACAAAAATATCGGAGAGCTCTGTAGAAAAACAACGGGGGGGGGGGGGGGGGGGCAAGACTGCTGTATTTTAGGTACAGAGAGGGGTGTAGAACTTTTAATCTTTGTTTTGCTGTTGAGGCAGTTCTTGAAAAGTTGCAAGGGCATTCATTTTTAATCCAACTCTGATGTTGTGTTTAAAATGACAACACACTTAATGGACCACGCAGCAACAGTCAGAAGGCCAGGCGGAAATTATTCCCTGATGATTCCCTCTCATCTGCTGGCAAATCTTGTTCAGGTAAAACAATTAGAACATTACATTAAATTTAAAATGTTACTGAAGCACATTGGGAGACTGACATTCCTTTTTTTTAAAGGTTCTTTTTCCTTTGACCTGTCTGCTACAAGCTCATCCTTGAGGTTGATATCAGAACAATATGGCTCTTCAGATGACTCTGATATGGAGGGTGAGTTGGTTGCCATTCACATTTTGACAAGTACTGTTCTGTCAAACTTTTAATGGCTTGATAATGCATATTTGTGATGAACAAAACATATTCCTGCTAGTCAGTGAACTTGTCACTAACTATTTTTTTTCTTAATTTCAGTTGGAGGGACTGTTACTTCTAAAGAGACGGCTGTTGGTGCTATGGGGAGTGCTGTACAGGTTTTTGATGCTGATGAGAGTGCTGGAGAAAATGAAGATGCTGTATGCTCTTTTGTTGGAGAATCTTTTAAAGTTCTGCCTAATGGAGTCTTAGAGGTTGCAACACCAAGTGTTGGTCCTAATTTTGCCTCCCCCAATTTTAAATGTGAGGAAAATAATATTTTAAAAATAAATTCTATGCCTGCTTACATGTAGCGGTAAATAAGGCATTTTTTGAAAACTGTCCTATGTAGGTCTCTTATTTTCTATTTACTGCTTGCTGTAAAATTCACTAAGAGGAAAGCACAATTTTATTATTGTTTTTCTTTCAGAAAATGACTTCCTCTCAATTTTGACACCAACATCTGCTGTGCTACCTGCTGGAGGTAAACATCTTTTAATTAATTAATTTTTGAGCTGGCTTTGATTACTAAATCAATCAGGAGAAATTGTATACTCCTTGCCTTGTCTGAATTTTTTCTTGTCCTGTAATACTATTAAAATTTTAAAACTATTGTTTTTACAGGTGATGTTTTTTTTTACACTGAGACAGTACTGGAAACACCAACTGATGAACCTTCACCTGACTTTGAAGTAACAACACAAGAGGTGATCACTCCGCCATTAAATGAAGGTGCCCGCCCCAAACGTAAAAGAACAAGGCGTGCTGCTTCTGCTTCTAACAGCCCTGCAAGTAAACGGTCCAGAAATGAAGGCCTCTGGAAACGAAATGTTAGCAAGGCACTCAAGAATTCTGGACAGCCTCACACATCTTCAAAGGGAAAAGAATTTGATGGTGCCAAGATGAGAGAACCCTGCTCTTGCAGTCTAGATTGTCGTCACCGTATTTCTAAAGAACAGAGGCAAGAAATTCACAAGACGTTTTGGCAATTAGGACAACATGACGGGCAGTGGGAGTACATCAGAGTTAGTGCCAAATGTTCTGCGACTAAACCTGCACAGGCTAACCAAGATTCGAAGCGTAAAGTTACTCGCTATTACTATTTCACTGTTAGTGGTGTGCCTACAAGAATATGCAAGCAAATGTTCGTGCGGACTCTGGGCATATGTGACAGTTGGATTAATTCTGCCTACAATCATTTTAATCCAGAAAAAGGACATACTGTCTCGCCAGATAAGAGAGGGCGCCATTCCATCAATAGAAAGGTCCAAATGACTCCTGCCAAAATTGAAAATGTGAAAGAACATGTAAATTTGTTCCCACGTGTTCCATCCCACTATTGCCGGAAAAGAACCAAGAGAGAATATCTTGGGAGGGGACTTAGCATCAACAAGATGGCAAAGCTGTACACAAAATGGGCTGCTGAAAATAATTTGCCAAAGTCCTCCATTGCAAGTAGAAGACAATATAGAGACATTCTGAATTCCAATTTTAATATTGGATTTTTTAAGCCTAAAAAAGACCAATGCAGTCTTTGTTGTTTAATGAAAAATAAAAGCAATACTCGAGAAATTCGTGAAGCAAAGAAGACAGTGTGGGTCACTCACTTGAACAACAAAAAGAAGTCTCGTACTCTAAAGGAAAAGGACAGAAGTGAAGCAGTGAAGGATAAAAGTATAGCAGTGTGTTCATTCGATCTGCAGAAGCAACTGACATGCCCAAAGTCTGAAGACTCTGCCATGTACTATAGGAGCAAGTTAAATGTGTATAATTTAACAGTTTTTAATCATGTTCAAACAATAGGTAAATGCTTTCTGTGGCATGAAGGTGTAGGAAAAAAAGGATCATCTGAAATTTCAAGTGCTCTGGTTCAGCATATAAATGACCTTGTGAAAGAAGGGCACACTGACATCCGCTTCTATTCAGATAATTGCGCTGGGCAAAATAAAAACCGTTTCCTTTTTGCCGTGTATCTGCATCTTTCTGTCAAACATTCCATCAAGATTACGCATAGGTATTTAGAACCTGGCCATACTCAGATGGAAGCGGATTCAATACATGGAAATATTGAAAGATCAACTGAAAAAACAGATATTTATGATTTTGACGGGTGGGTTCAAGCAATAGAGGAAGCGAAAGAGGAGCTACCTAAGTATGAAGTCAAAAAACTCCATCAAAAGAACATAGTGAGTTATAAGTCTCTCGTACAAATGCAAAACTGGGACATGGCCCTCAAACGCCAGCCTATCACCTGGAAGAAAGTAAAAGAGATTTTTATCAATGGTCAAGAAGGACTGGTCAGGGTCAAGTATGATTATGATAGTGTAGCCTATGTGACAATGAGTCCTAACAAGAGAGGCCATCCTGTCAACTTGAAAACCTATGAGCCCCCTGGCGTATTTATCTAATATACCTTTGTCAACAAATACCATACCATCAAAGATCTCACATATCTGTGTGATCATTTTCATGTGCCACTTCAGAAGCAAACTTTCTTGAGAAACGTCCTTAGTGGTGTCAATCCTGTTGAAGAGGAAGAAGTTTCCGATTTAGAATTTGATTCTGATGAAGAGTTGTGCAACGCGGATGCTGCAAATGATGCAAATGAAAGTGGGGGCAAAATAACACAGATGAAGAGGAGCGCAATCTAGAAGAAGTGGAATAACTCACCAAAGTCCTTTTATAGTAGTGATTCTTAATTGTGTTTTGAATGCCTGTTTTTTTTTTTTTTTTTACAACTGATTGCAAGACTAGTCCACTTTCCTGTAACTGACAATGTAGTGTTGGATTGCTTCTTTATATTATTTATTTTACTGTCTTGTTTTAAACCAAACATTTGTTGTGTCCTTGTTCCTTTTACGAAAATGTTTGCTGTATTCTTGTTAATTATATTGAAGTGAGATTGTCACACCCTTGTGGTTGACTGATACATTGTTTGTGCTTGTTTATCAACACAGCATTGTTTTTCTTATTTTTAATGTTTGAGCTCTGAAATATTTCTGTGCTACATCATGTACTTATGCTTGTGTCAATTTCTGAGCTTTCACTAGTCTTTTATTCAAAGTATTAAAACTGATCGTTCTTTTAAAGACATGCAGTGTTGCAAAATTTCTAAACTTTTCCTCTGCAGTCATGACATGTAACTGAAGAAACAAAAAACACAATATGGTGTTTTGAGCTCAGGAACAGTAAATTTGTTTCGGAGTGGGAGTAGGAGCGGAGTGGGAGTGAAAATTTACATACAGAAAACAGTGGTAAAAGTGAATTATATTTGGGAGGATTACAGTATTCACAACAATTTACATTGACAATACAGTAACAGGGTAATGTTTCCTTTAGCAGAAAATGTTAACAAACTTGACAGAATTGCTTCATTTTGACAGAATTGCTCTGTTAGAGCCGTGGTCTAATTTCATTAGGTTAACATCGTACACAACACATGAAAACATTCAATCAAAAACCATTTTAAGACTGCAAGCGTATGTGGTGATTACAATCTTATTAGAACTCCGTCTTGTGTCCTCTTGTTGTGGACCGTCCTGCAAACAAGTTAAATTAAAATTAATTGACTAAGCCTTATTCAGACATACCACAGGGCCACAAGGACATTTCTTTTAAAAATAATAGAGAATATTTAGACTTACCATTATATCCATTTCACTGCGAGAAATTTGGACCTGCAGTGCTGTGATGTGCTTTCATTAACATTCTGACAGTTTCTTTCTCCATTAAAGTCAGAGATAAAACTGCTAACTATTTATCTCTGTCAAAGTTTTATTTCATCCTATAGATTCTATTTTTGTTACTATTCTCTCGCCTAGTTGCAAAGAAGGCCTGGCAAGGGTCCGTGCAAACCCTGAGACCATTATATGGATTCTCACCTAATCAAATCAGGTAAGATGATGGTTTAATGTTTTTAATACATAGTAATAACAGCTGAAAGTCCTTAAACACGAGCAAACTGTCCTAATTTAATGGCAATCAAGGTAACAATCGAAGAAAACTTCAGGCTAGATGACAGCTATCCCACCTGCGCAGTATTTGAATTATTTCAAAAGAAAACAACAACAAACCTAGAACACTGTTTACATAATTCGAAAGGTAATATTCCAAAGAATCCATATGGTTACTAACATCATCCGTAAAACGCACACATGATTTGTGATCAAGTGTTGAACTTCATGTAGGTGTTACTCCGAATCGTGCCTGTGGCACTTGAGCGAGTTTGAACAGCGACCGCGCAGCTGAGCGGTTGTGCTTGGCGGGGGACCGAGAAGAGCGGTTGTGTTTCGGCGGCTCCCAGCTGAGCGCTTGTATCTCGCTGCACCCCTAGATAAGCGGATTTGTTTCGGTGTCAGGGAATTGAGCGTTTGTTGATAGGAGGTACCGATTTCAGCTCGTGTATGTATTATTAAATTATGGGGCAGCTACTTTTATTGTTATTTGTGTACCACTCCCTGTTACCTTTGTTTATTATACGCTAGTGACCAGAATGGAAGGGATTTGGGCTGATGGGTGACTTCGTCATGGTACGTGTGGCCAAGCAGTTGGGAGTACCCTTAGGAAGTGAGTACTACATTTTAATCATTTCAATTTTTAAATAAATGAAAGGCTTGGCATAACACGTTTGATTTACCTTTTCTAGAATCTTCTCTGTGCCAAGGAGGACTCACAGCACATGAGTTGCAGTGCAAGGTGTTAAGAGAAGAAAAATGCCCCTAGAATGTCATAATCCTAGTTGGCATAAATGATATAATGCGAGTACGTTCAAGAATGATACTAGCCAAATCGGCTTTCAATATGGAACAACTTTTAATTTACCCTTTTTTAAATTTTAATTATTTCAGGGCTCATCTAAGTATAGTGTGGTGCAGAACATAAGAAGCATCATCCATATCCTACAGAAGAAGGGCTCTGTAAATATAGCAGTGTTGACACTGCTCCCAATCCTGAACTTCAGAAGTTTCCAGAATGTGCAAGGGCTAAAATAAAAAGTTGAGAGAAATGGCAGCAGGTAAATATGTTGCTCATAATCTGTCATTACTCAAACTGTTACAATACATGGACACTGAGCTTTCTTTACTTTCTTTTAGATGGAAAATTAATGCTAATCGACACAAAGAAGCTACTTCTTGAAGAAATTAAGGATGGAAAGATAGGCCCGAATGGTGACCTCTATGAAAGGTAACCAGAGTCAAACTAGGTCCTTCTATTATGAAACTTAAGTTATTTTCTTTTTAATTTTATAAGGATTTTGCGGTTACAGATCTCGTCCAAACAGGGACATTCTTCATCCCAACAAAGTGGGTTTGATGAAGATTGCTAATCCTAACTTCACTTTTTTTTAAAGTTAGCTTTGTTAGCAGTTTTGTATCTTGCAATATAAGTAATTACAGTTTTTGGTAGGCAAATACAAATAAGTATCATTTTGTTACCAATTTTATCTTATAAAATTTATCAACTACATACACTTGTTACTGGTGATTTCACATCATCCTTTCCAAAGATCAGTCACAAGTAGAGAATACACCAAAGTTCGTCCCAACTAATGACGAATGCTCAGTCAGCACTCATCTATTCAACATCCCACCTCCAAAGCAAATACGATGATAGGGACACAAATATTTCAGGTCCAGTCACGGAATAATCGTAAAGGTTATGAGAAATTGGGAATAAAATGCAGAGGCATTCAAGAGGTTTGAAGCATATTGAATGAAATTAGAACCAACAACTTCCGTCGCCATTAACTGGACTAGTGTGACAGCAATCTGTAGGTGGAGAAGCAATACTAGGGGTACGCTCCGTTTTTCTGCGCGTAATGTGGCGAGCGTAGCGTATCATTTTTTTTTAAATCTATTGAGCTTCTCTGAGGCGCCTGCAAGTGCGAGGGTAGGCCGACCCGCTATGCACGCGCCCATGAAGGAGTCATAGTTGCCTACCTTGCGGGCGCCGTGAGGCAGGACGCACAAGTGCATGAAAAACGTGTGGGCCTGTAGTGCCTGTGAGAGTCCAGGGTAGGCCAGCCTGCAAGGCTCAGGCGCAAGGGCGGTTTTAGGAGGGGGGGGGGGCAACAGGCCCTTATGTCCCCCCCCCCTGGCGCTCGAAATGTAGAAAACCGGCATAACTTTTCCGCCTGTAAGTAGGCAAAAAGCGGGACATTGCCCCCCCCCCCCCCTTAAGCCGATCCTAGATCCGCCCCTAGCACAGGCGTATGATGGTGTCACTGGTTTGGTCTTCCTACCTGCCCTGCCCGCCTCACTGATATCCCCATCCCCCGCAACTATTACCTACCACACCGGATATTTGAACCCGACCTCTGATAACCTAACCTTACGGGGTGAAGGTCCGCTATTTGCTGCTCTGCTGGTAACACAGGCGGTCATTTAACTCACGTAAACGTTCGTATCTCGCACTTTTCGCCCCATTCCAGTACCGGTTCAAGAAGGGCCTGTTCTGCTAAACGACACCTGCAGCAGCACCTGGTCTCGCACTCCGTACATTTCCGGGTATCACTCACCGCTCCACCCATTCGAGCAGGTGCGGATTAGAGGGGGGGGACTGCCGTTTTGCCCCCCCCCCCTCAAGCCGCTCCCAGATCCGCCACTGCATTCGAGTCTCCGCCCAAGAAGGAGGCCCTGTTCTGCCCAACGTCACCTGCAGCATGCACCTGAGCCCCCGGTTTTGGCAACAGGCAGTCGGCAGTCCAGGCGTAGAATATTCATAATATCTAACTGGATGTTCATTCTGATTCCTGGTCTGATTCTGCTCAAAGTTAAAGAATTGGCATCTTGCATGATCTAAAACTAAAACCAGTCTCTATTTGAAAGGTTGAGTGGAAGTGTGAAATTTATTTTTAACTTCGATCTCCAAATAACTTTTTTGGTGCCTTTATGGTGTTTTCACATTTGCTTTTAGTACTCCTTAGCTACAGCTCAAGTGTGCATAGCTTACCACACTTATTATTTGAATCAAATGGGCACCACTGGTTTTTCTAGAGCACTGTCTAAGCTTTGATGAGAATCTTTATATGTAATACTAATACAGATTTTAAAAGGAATAAGGTGAACAGAAGACAAATTACTCGATCACATTTATTTCGCACCTTGAGAGAAAAGAATTTAGGTGAACAGAAGACAAATTACTCGATCACATTTATTTCGCACCTTGAGAGAAAAGAATTTAAGTATGACCATCACAACAGTTTAAACCAAGGACTGTTACAGCCCCACACGTGAGATTCCTTTTCAATCTAGTTTTAGTTCATAAATGTTTTAGATTGGAAATGAAAAGAAGCAAGTTGCCACCAAGAGCATGGAAATAAGGTGTAGGAAACAGCATTCCTGTCATAAAATTTGATGCTGGATGCGATAATATCTGCTCTACTTCTGCACCCTTGAAAACAACCTCGAAGAACAAACAAAAACAATGTTAGCATTTTTAGTTGAGAATTGGCAAATGTTTTTGGATCAAGTATGTCTGAATTGATATTTGGGCAGCTACTTACAAATGAAAGCAGTACATTTGACGATAAATAGATTCCAGTCACAAACAGGAGGAACCTCAGGATGCCAAACCGCACACGATGATAAATAATTAAGTGCTGAAATGGAAATATTGAAACAAGTGTGAGTGGGGCTGTACTCAATAGCCGGGATAGAAAAGGAAATTTAAATGAAATAAATGAAAAATTGTAGCAGACACATTTTGGTCATGGCAAATCACATTTGCAAAAAAAAAAAAACAACAGAAGAGTGTTTCAAACTAACTAAACAGATACTGTCTGCTATTACATGTCAACTAAACATTTACCAAGTCAGAAGTTGGTAGCAAGACTTCAGCGTCGTGAAGTGTCCAGCATGTACAGCGTGTTTAAAACTTGTCATTATCTGAAATAAAAATGAATTTTTAATTAAACAGATAAAGATCTACACCCAGAATACTGATAAAATATCTTCTTGAGAGCTTACCTTGTGCACTTACGAAAGTTGAGGTCGCTCCTTGTCTAGTCTTTTACAACCAAGCAGAAGACACAGCGAAGCGGCTTAAGAATCCACAGATATACATGCACATGAAACTGTAACACATCAAACAGACTGTCATTAGCAACAAATTTGTAATCAACGACACTTGTTTTCACATATTCTTTGGTGACATAGTATCCAATCCATGTTTAACTCGCCGTGTTGTTTAGACCCAATGTTCACTTGGCAATGGTAGAGCACAGTTTTAGGTTAGGGCATACAGCAGGGCAGGAATTAACTTGATTTGAAAGGAGAGATGATCAAATGAAGCGAACACCCAATGTCAAATCTGTTTCAGTGCTACATGCTGCACTATCTTCATAAACCTTGCGGACCACTTAACCTCTCAACCACAGATAATAAACAAATGTTGTTTTTTCCCTAGGTAAGAAGGACACGGTGCTCTGACACCTTTCAGAAGTTACAAATAAGCTTTGGAAGCGCAATGTTCCTTACGTTATAGGTAGTCAACGAATATTTTCTTCAAAATTACATTCCGGCAATCCCAAACGAAACCAAGAGCAAACATCAACAAACTGGAAGGGGGCGGGGCCGGGGGAGAAAGAAGGCAGACGTCGTCACAGAATGAGCACAGTTGATAAATTCCTACATCGCAGCTCACCTTTCATCGAAGTGGACTCCATCGGAGATAGGCAAATTCCTTAAAAATAACTTTTTCAAGATCACGCGGGTTGACGACGAGCAAAAGCTCGTGTCGCTGCGACACAACCGAGACGATACGCCTGGCCTGGCCGTGCCGAGCTGAGCTCAGCCCAGCTGAGCCGCACAGTGGTACCAGCTGCGCGGCTTTGAAATTGAATCATTACAAAAATATTTCAAATTCCATTGATCGAAAAAATGGCTCGTAGTGTTCTCCACCAATAAATATACATTTGTAATCGGGAAGGTAAACCTAATCTGTTGCGTGGCGTTTTTGAAAAGTCCGTGAGTGACGGACAGACAGACAGACTCACGACGAGTGTCGTCGCGTGGTCCGTTTGGGAATTGGGCTCGCTACGCTCGCCAATTAGAGAAGGGTAACAAGATGATTGAAAAACTGCGAGAGACCAGAGACACAAGAACAGAGGGAAGGGGGAATTCAGGGGTTTAAGGAGGAAGATGAATGCATAAAGAGAACTGAGACATTGTTTTGCTCACCGATTGAGGCCGCCTGGGTTGTGAGTGTTCAGGTATTCTAGAGCTGTGGTAATTCAGTGGGCGGAAATTGTAGGAAGCCATGGCCACTCAGCCGCAATCTGAAACACGCATTTGCAAGTTGCAATACAAACTTACAACATAAATTGTAAAGTTTTGTCAGTGTAGGTTCTTCAATGTAAGTTGCTTTAAAAACCATTATTACATAGCACAACACACATTTTTACATAAACATACTTGTGCTGTCATTTCCAAATGTTAGGTAGGACTTGTATTCTTCCAATTCTTCCAGTTTTCTTTCAGCGCACCAGAAGTATCACTGCACGACTTTGGAAAAAAGTTTGAAGATGGAGAAGCCAGTCTATGTACTTGATATCAACAACCAAAACATGACAATTCCGAACACTGCACAGAACAAACACAACAAATTATAGGAGAAAGAGATAAATTGAAGAGCAAGACAAGTTCACACCATCTTCAAGAATAAATGACTTGTGATGCGGCGAGTGGTTGGCTGCAGTTAAAACTACAACGAAATGATCCAGACAATACTGGTTGGTTGGGCTGGTATCCAGTTTGCAGTTGCCTTCAAGACCAAACTAGCAAATGGATAGTAACAACAGAAAATTTATTTTTCAGACACATAATAAACAGCTAGAGAAAGTTACTGTTAATTATTTAAGAAAATAATGTACCCACCTCACAAATATACTTTGAAAGTAGAACACGTGATCCCCTGTGGTGGAGAGGACATAAAATTTTCACTTGTAAAGGCGTTCATAGGTCAGTTGTTGTTGACAAAGCCATTGTCAGGCGGTACCAGGTGATAACAAAAATTGAGCCAATGGTTAACAAAAATGTAGTGATAGAAAACAAAATACAATGTTTTACCTTACACATGAAGACAGATAGTTACCAGATTTTAAAAACAGGTTTCTTTGACCAATCTGGCCCATAATGAACAGATCTGCTACTGTCTGAGACGCAAACCAGAAGCCAAAGCTCCATAGCTGCCCGTCCCCGAGCTTGAGATGCTTAACAAAAGCATAATAAGTGGATAAGAGATGAGACGCATACTAGAAGCGAAAGCTCCATAGCTGCCCGTCCCCCAACTCGAGATGCCCCATGAAAGCGTAACAAGCGGATAAAGAGATGGGACGCAGACCAGAAGCACAAGCTCCATGGCTGCCCGTCCCCCAACTTGAGATGCTCCATGAAAGCGTAACAAGTGGATAAAGATATGAGATGCAAAACAGAAGTCAAAGCTGCTTGCCTGCCCATCTTCCAACCGATTAGGTAAGCTGCTTCCTGTGACCAAGAGGTATAGCATAATACCTCCCTTTAGTCAGGATACTGAGAATCCTATGTGGAAAAATCAATTCATCTACTGAGATAGCTACTTTTTAGCCCGTCCCGACACGTTTCTTTAGAAACGGCAGGAGCCGGGCTTATAGTCTGATGCCGCATGTTCGTTCGGGCGGACGTATGTTCGCCGACTTATCGTTCATAGAAAAACTTCAAATTTTGAGGATCAACTACTTTTTTAACGTAGAATCACGTGCGGTGGCAACAATTTTGTATCGCATTTTTGATTAATGAAAATTTGTCTGTTTTTGTTTCTTGAGGTTAGGGTTGGCCGCCGCGCGCACACTATTGCCATCGCGGCGCGCTCAGGGACGGGCTCAGGTTAATGATTTTAATCGTAACAAATACATCTGCTATCGGGCACTTCTGGGGAGACTTGAGGCGGGGGCCGAAGGCCCCGCAAACGCCGCCGGCAGGCCAAGCTGGCCAAGTCCCCTGTCAATCCGAGGTGCCGGTGGAGCGCAGCGGAACTGGCACCGAGGATGACGAAGGGACGGGCCAGCTTGTTGGTTGAATGTTGACTTCACTTCGTAGGCATTCAACTTCTTATCAAGACTCAGGGTTTGCATTTTATGACAGACTAATATGAACTTCTTATCATCAACCACAAAGATGTTGATGATTCTGGCAAATTCTGGGAATGGCCGTGAAGTGTCACTTAAGAGAATCAGGCCATCTTCTCTGTATGTGTTGCCATTCATTTCAAGTGGACCTGTCTTGCCAACCTTCACAGCATTGGGTTTTTTCTGCCTGACCATCTGTATCACCGGATCCCTAGCACCACAAGGAATTTCAACTTTGACAGAATACTTAGGTTCTTCATAAAGAAAATGTTCTTTCATCATCAGATGGCATAATCTTGTTTGGTGACGTTTTGAAGTTGACATAAAAATGTCAATATAATTTCGAATGATACGAGCCATCCTCTTGAAAAAACTGAAGTGCCCTTCAAATCTGTAACAGGCATGCTGTCGGATCGGTCCAAACAAGAGTAATTGTTCCCAGAAGTGATGCAGAAAATGAACTTTAGCCATGGTTAAATTAGGCTCAATATCTAAAATTTCTTGATGCAACTCTTCAACTTTCTTCTTAATTCTGTATGCATCGCTTTCATGCAACTCATACACCATCATCAGATTCATAAGTTTCAAATCACTCAGGAGAACAGAGAGAAAACTTGCTTCACCCGTGAACTTCCCATCTTTAACTAGAAGGAAGGCCAGCAAAATGGCAAGATTCCTCATCTGAGCAGCACTTTGTCTGACCCCCCTGTTCAAATGGTCATCCTTGATTTGACAGTTTGGTCTGTCACTGGGCAGGAACTTTGACAGGGTCTGAAGCTGCTCATTTACTGATTGCAATGCAACAACACCACTGTGAACAGCATGTGCCAGCACCTTCATGCAGATCATACCCTCAACTCCCTCAGGTCCATCATGCATCAGATCTTGAAGCAGACACTTGGTCACATCAAAGTATGGCACAGACATCAGTTCACTTCTATGGTTTACACCATATTTCACAGATGGATCCTGCACACCAGGGTTGTCACTCCTTGTAAACCCCTCCACTTCAGCCACATGTGCTTCATGCTTGTCTTTGGTTCTTCTTTCAAACTCAGCCTCCAAACAATTCATATACACTGCGCTGTAAAGAATTTTCAGGCGAGTAAAATAGCAATTCGTGTAATTTCCTTCTGGTCTTCAATTTTTGAACTGGGTTTAACACATAGATGGATAAATTTATTGTTGAACTGTCATGGCCACCAGGGGAAAAAGTGAATGCTTAAAAGTTTTCTACTGTATTAAGGAAAGCTGTGACTTTAGATCCCCTTAAACATGAAAAACTAACTGTTTTCTCACTTACAACAATCTCTGCTTTCTCACTTTTGAAACAAATAAGTAATATGCTGTGATATATCAATTCACGAAGGGATCCACCATACTTAATATAGCTTCAGAAAAGAAGAGTAATATTTATTAATTTTTTTAGAAAAGAAAACAATGCCATTTTTATGTCTTAATTATTTTTTTGTTTCAAGCGGCTGGAGGAGGTGGAGGAGGAAACTGCAGCATCTGTGATGAGAACTGACAATGTCCTGTCAGTTGAAGCTGATCACATCAAGGATACTGCAACAGAAAATGTAACAGCTGTAAAAGATAGAGAAAAGTCTACTGACAAGTGCACAAGAGATGAGGTAAGACTAATCTCAATACAATTGGTATTATTTATAATTTCCAACTTTTTACATTCAACATACAGTACTGTAGTTGAAATGAAAAGTCACATTCTGTACACCATGAAAAATTATTGATCATAACAATGGGAATAAAATATGTTTATTTTGATTCACAGCACGCCCCCGTCAACACAAGCTCCCAATACTGCTCAAAAACCGTAGCTGATTTCAACTACAATGAAAGGTTGGACAGATGCTAATCAATTATGGTATGGCATAAATTACTAGAACTATGTGGCTGACTCTTCTTTCTTGCTGTTAGGGAGGTGACTGTTAACACAGGAGATGGGCCAATCACAGCAGTCACAATGCCCTCTGATAGTCACTGCCTTTTTAGCGCCATAACAAATCAGCTAAGACCGGATCTGGAAGTAGGCTCATGGGCCTTTGTGGCTTGTGCCGCAGAATACAGGAAACAAGTTGTCAACTACCTCACTACAAGGCAGAAGGATGCACTAGTGAAAGAACAACTCAAAGCATCTATAGAGGCCTCTTCGAGAAAGTGTAAGCAGCGCCGCCTTGCTCTGAGAATTTCAGCGTTCTTGAAAAATTTGGAGGATGGATCAGAATGGGGTGGTGGAGAAAGTCTTCATGCTTTAAAAAATGTCAAGAATGTAGCAATTAAGGTAAACAATGAGACTGAAAATGGGGCTACGGATGGGGCTACTGGCTTCACATACAATTCAACGGACTGCCCAACTACTAACACAATAGCAGTGGTGTACAGAAATTCGCTATTGCCACAGTCCACAGGGAGGAATCACTACGATTCATTCAAGGCAGTCAGGTACAAATAAATACAGAACGGATAAAGTATCACAGTGCAGAGGCACTGTCCAATGTCTGTGTTGCATACTTACATGATTTGGATAATGTGTTGCAGGCCTCCCACACCCATCAATTCTTGTTCCACTGCAGACCCCGTTCCCATGGAAGATGCTGGGTGAGAAAATGAAGTGAAATCATTACAATGGAAATTGAGATGAATCTAACTAATGCTGTATAGTTCTGGAAGCAATGCAAAATCTTTTATTATTATTTTTTTTCAGAGACACAATCCATTTACAACCTAGAGATGAGAATTTTTTGGGATTAGCAGGATTTTCCTCTAGAGACCAAATAAATTATAATTCAGATTCTGAATCATCAGTGAAATCTGAAGACTTAAGGAATGTTCAAGAGTATTTTAGACCAGATATATGGGACTCTTTGAGCAACTATGAAAAGTTAGCTTACGCAAGGAAACTGGAAAATTATGAAAGAATGCAGGAGTCAGGGAAGCAACACTAAAGTGAACGATCAGTACATCCACTTAATGCTCTAATACTTAAACCAATTTTCATAATTTAGGATTTATGTCAAATGTTCCATTTCAACCTTCGGAATTGCACCAGCCAGCACATTATAACAAAGTTAAAGAGCCACAAGTAAGTTTTTGTTATTGTTTTGTTTTTCTTTTTTTAAATCTCAGAAATTTTTCCAAAAAAATTCTATTTTGTAATTTCTGTAATTTTTAAACATCTATCTTATAAATTTCAGTCTGCTGATGGCAAGGAAAATGCAAAGGTATGTGATTATTTATCACATCAGCCTCATGCAGTACTAACACACAACTTACCACTTAGTAATTTATTTTCTTTTTAACAGAAAAGGAGAAGAAGGGCCAGTCTGAACAGCAATTACTGTCCATCATCTGGAGATGAGGAAACATCTGAAGGGGAATCTTCATCTGAAACGGTAAAGAAAACATGCCACATTAGTAGACGTAAATCAATCATCCTACTCCACTTTTACTCTTCTACATTTCATTATTTTCAGGATAAAGAAAATAACAAGCTGGCCCGTCCCTTCTGTCATCCTCGGTGCCAGTTCCGCTGCGCTCCACCGGCACCTCGGATTGACAGGGGGACTTGGCCAGCTTGGCCTGCCGGCGGCGTTTGCGGGGGCGTCGGCCCCCGCCTCAAGTCTCCCTAGAAGTGCCCGATAGCAGATGTATTTGTTACGATTAAAATCGTTTACCTGAGCCCGTCCCTGTGCGCGCCGCGATGGTAATAGTGTGCGCGCGGCGGCCAACCCTAACCTCAAAAAACAAAAACAGACAAATTTTCATTAATGAAAAATGCGATACAAATCGAAAATTGTTGCCACCGCACGTGATTGTACGTTAAAAAAGTAGTTGATCCTCAAAATTTGAAGTTTTTCTATGAACGATAAGTCGGCGAACATACGTCCGCCCGAACGAACATGCGGCATGAGACTATAAGCCCGGCTCCTGCCGTTTCTAGAGAAACGTGTCGGGACGGGTTAAAAAGGGGAAAAATAACAGAAGCAAGAAGGCAAACAAACCGGTACAAAATTGTACAAATGACAATAACTCACCCTCGACCACTTCCAACATCTCATGACATATCTTTTTTTTTTCATTTCAGCCGATTCGCTTGTTCGGGAAGGTCGGCACCCCAAAGACCTGCATGCCCAGCTTTAGCGTACTAGCTGAAGCTGAACTGAAAAGCAAGCAACCAAATAGGAGAGTAGTGCTTCCGGAAATCAGGGCACACATTGAAGGCATTCTTGGCCCTGATGTTCTCCCAACAAAGAATGAGTACAATGTTATGAGTTTTGCTCTTTGCACCAAGTATTCGTCTCTGGCAGACCCTGACAGTTCGGGTGGCTATGTAAGCAAACTTCTGACTACTGTGCAATGAGAAACGAACCATACACATTTCAAACACATCTGTGGAGTTTTGAGTTAAGCAAGATCCCTGAAATTACTTTTTTTTAATTACAGGAAAAGATGAAAGGAAAGATCAGTGCTTCTTTGAGAGAGGCAAGAAAAATAAAAAAGAGAAAGGTTGAAAAGGCAAAGCAAAAATTGGCTTAACTCCAGGGAAAGAACCAGCCTCAAGTTGTCATGTATGTTTCTTACCAAAGAAAACTGTAGTTGTCTATTAATATCTCCAAGGTTACTCTTACACTACTTAAAATTTAATTGCTTGCAGTGATCCATCCGGAGAGCTCAACGAAAACAAGGCCAACGAGGAACTGAAAACTGTGACAGATGTAACATCTACGAGCCCTCACCTTCTGCTGCTGATTCAAAAGACTGCACACATGCGAACGCTAGAGTTCAGAGAAGCAACAGACCATTTAGACAATCATGTGAGAAAAGAAGCCATCAAAAATATCTGGAAATCTTATCCATTTTATATGAACTCTAGAATGGTAAGGGCAGGGGCTATGATGAATTTTACCACTACACCCTTCACATACTTGCTATGAAACTGCAATGACTGAGTCATTCCCAAATAGCAGCTACTGTGCATGTTTTTGTTTTCAGATGATCTATGAATTTTGTGCCATTCTAAACAAACAAAGAGCTGATTTGATTAAGAACTTTAATGAAGCGTTAGTGCTCACAAAACGACATTTCCAAATTGAAGAGGACCTGACAGCTCTGGAAGAAATTAGACTGATTTCTAGAGTTTATGATGAAATTACACCGTACCAAGTACGAAACACTGCAACTCCAGTACTCCAAATTGTAGATGTAAGTGAAGAAATAAAGATAGCATGAAGGTACATAAGTTATTAGATTACTCTCACAGAAACGAATTGATAATTAATCAATTTCTTTTACAGGTTGCAGAAGCTCAGGGCCCTAAGTATGTTAGTACAGAGCATGAGTACCACTCACCATGTGTTTTAGTGGTCACAGACATGTGCCCCCACACCGAGAGAGAAATTCCAGTCAAAAGTTTCCTGAAGGGCTACGACGTGGTGCTTTCGGAGATGGACAGGCCACGTAGTGCCTAGGAGGTTGCTGGCCAGCTCTTGGCCCCATATTTCAGAGCTGACATGCAGTATCCTCCAGCATACAAAAGTTTTCTTCGTTTGCTGGAGAAGATGATGATGAGGCAGCTCTCCCTGCAAACATTAAGGCAGAGGTGCCATGAAACGTATAACAAGTTTGTCAGAGAGACTGGCTTAGATCAGGTAGAGAAAAAAATATCATCTATTGACAGTTTGATACAAATAATCCAACAAGACCATAAAATTATGTTATGTTTGTTTCCATTACAGCTCTAATACGAATTTCTTACTTTCCTAATTTATTTAATTGTGATAATTTTCAAGTACCTATGAATTTGAGTACTATTATTGTATTATTTACAGAATAAGTTTATCTTTTATGTTGCTGACATTTTGTTTTATCAAATTTTCTATGTCTAGCTATCAGTACAGCTAGTGAAGTTTTGAATATGCAGTATACACTTTGCTAACAAACTTTGCAAAGAAAAGTGTAAACAAAATTAAATACATAGGTTATTTTCTAACATCTTGTCTGATTGTCAAACCTAATCTTTCAATGGCAAAGTAGATGTGCGGAGATTCGGAGACCCAATAAAATTAACATGATACCAAAGTTCGCCAAATAATGCAGAGCGGTAAAGCTCTGCTTACGGTTTACTAAGTCAATCGAAATAGAAACATCGTTCTCCCCTCCCTCTCCACCCTCTCCCCTCGGACTTCCACAGCTTCCACCCACTCTTCCACCTCCATGGAAGCCCGGCAGAGACACGGTAAAAAAGGAAGAGGCTAGGGTATGACCGTAGGGTCCTTACCTTTATTCGCAGTCAACTCGAACGGCGCCGAAAACGAACAAACGCGGCGACGGCGACGCTTATGTACGCTTACGTATGAAGTTGACGACAAACTTGGGTAGAAAGTGCGTTTGCAAACGCGAAAAGTCGATCGTTACATATTTCTCGTCAGATGCGTTGGGATCATTCCATTCCAGCAGGAACCTCACGAACCCGGGGATGCCTGTTTGGAGAGTGGAGCGGCAGACTAGGCTAAACTGCCTCGTCTGCTATGGTGTTGTGATGGAACACTCAAGAAAGTGGTACGAACACGAGAGGACTGTATTAAACTGCATCATTCGATAAGATGGCGAGTAATTCTCACCAGGTAACATGTTCTACTGACAACCATGTGTTCGCTTTTTTAGCTGTGGCAGTCTGACAGGCTAGTATTGGCCAGTATCCAGATACTAAAACATAACCTGTGTGTACAAACTGCTTCCAGAAGCTGGTAGCAATACGTTCATGTTTTGCATTGTTATTTCAGTTCATCGTCATCCTCAGGTTGTTTGGCTTCTCATTTTTATGCATTCACATTTATTAGTGACAGCGACAGCCATTGAAGTGACACTTAACAGAAATGCAAGCTAGAATACGGAATCGTGTTTGGAAAGGAGCCATTTAAGTGGAGCAACCACAAAATATTGATTAGCCTTATAGCATTCAAATGCCACAAAAATTAACATGACGATAATCTAATATCTGTTGCATGTTATGAGTAGATATGCGTCACATCAACCGCACTGAAATGTGGTGAGATGTCAATGTGAGATATGCGTTACATCAACCGCACTGAACTGCGGTAAGATATCAATTTCAAAATTATCACCACAGTTTTCTGTGTGCTAGGAATTGTATGAAGAAGTCTGCGGTGTTCACCGCAGTTTTCTGTGTGCTAGGAATTGTACGCAGAAGTCTGCGGTGTTCACCGCAGTATACATGGGGTCAGAAATACACCGCAGGTCTTCTGCAGTGTACACCGCAGTTCAAATGACAGTGCTGCCTGCCTCCGCTTGAGAGTACAAGCCGCTGACACATTATCTTTATATTATTGTTTCTTTTAAGGCGTAGGCGTAGCTGATGTATCATCTGCTAAAAATTGGTCCGATCTTGGGTGAAAATATAAGGTCACTCCGTGCTTTCAAAAGATGCCCAGGGTCACGGGCCGCGCGCTCAGACCGGTCTGATGCCGGTAGCCGTAGGCGAGCGAGAGTGGGGGTCGGGCATCGGACAGTCCGGTCCGCGCCATGTTTGGGCACCGCGGCCCTCAGTATGACGAGGTTATCGCCTAGGACGATAGGAACTGTGCCAGCAAGATAGGAACTCAGTCAGCATCTCGCTGTCGGCCGTGGCGGTACGGCTGGTCGCTGTTCGGCGTGCCTGTGTTTCTTTAGTGTATCTCTATCGTCGCAGCAGCGTCCTGCGACACGATCCGCCCGAGTGCCCGGGACCCCGTTACCGGTATTGGACCTAAGAGTGCAGCGCTTCTGGACATGCCATAGCCAGATAAACAGGTGCAGTTCAATCCGAAGGAAGCCCGAGTAACTCAAGGCAAGTCCCTTCTTCCACACGCGAGCTTGTTCTAAACACCCACATTTTCGTGGCCAACGAGTGATTATGAAAAGCAATGAGCTGGTGTGAGAGAGCTGCTTGACTTGAGAACTTCCTGCGCTACTGGCCATGTTTCAGGATGCCGCTGGAAACAGTATGGGTGGCCTGCCAGGCTGTGCTGCTGGTGGCGGCAGTTCTAGTTCCGATACTCATGGGGACAGTGGTGGCTGGCATATACTACCTCGAGCCCTCGTTCCGGCGCAATTTTTATATCGCCAAGGCATTTCCTCAGCCAAGAGGGCTCCCTTTCTTGGGCAACCTGATGCAGCTTGTGATTCCGAGAGGTAATATGACAACAAGAATGACAGCTTACAAACCTATGGCACAGTACGTTTACTTCGTGCTCCAAGGGGAAAAATTGTTTTCGAATTGGTTTCGACGTTATTTTATGGATTTAAAAAAAAAAAAAACACAAACTTCAAGTGTGTTGTGTTTTTGGTCGCAGGAAACCTGTTTAAGCTACTTCGTCAACTAAGGAAAGACCTTGGCAGCCGCTATGTCATCACAATGTTCTACCTGACCTTCTATCATATTTCGGAACCAGAGTCAATCGAGGTATGACCGTAAACTCCCTTCCGTAGAAATTTAGATACTTTGAAAGCGTTCGCACAAACGTATGCAAACTTATTCGCTTGTCTCAAATAGAATTAAGTATCTCCACAGATCAGTTTGAGAAAACAAATAACGTACACTTGGCTCTGAGAAAATGCGTTTAACTTTCAAGCGCCAAGGTGAGTTTTACTTAAGTCTCAAATGTTACGTACAGTGTGCGAATGAAATTCACACTTACTGAAGTCTATCAATACCATGCATGCGTTTTAGAGCATACGGTTTTCGCATAATTTGGTTAGTAGTTGTGTTCCTTCTAGGAGGCACATGAAAGTTACTTGCTTTCTCAAAGAGGCCTGAAAACATGCTCAGTTGTAGTAAAGGAGAGACAGGGGGCGTCCGTGAAGGATGTCCGGGTATTTTCAGGCAATTTTTACTCCCGCCCACCTCACGTCCACCCATGTCCGGTTTGTTGCCCCCCCCCCCCCCCCTAAAAACCCGGACATCTTTTATGGACGACCCCCAATCTGTGCGCACCTGTGCGCAAGAGTGTGAGAACGCACGAAATCAAATCCCACGTTTTTGTAATGTTTCGTAAACCTCAAACTTTCTAATTCAACGGCCGACGGGCGAAACGGCGAGGAGACTCGGGAAATGTTTCGTGGTTAGGTAGCTACTAATTTGCAAAATGAAGTGTGTAATAGAAACGTGTTCGGCTGGGATTACAGAAATAGTAATAAGAAACGGAGAGGGTTGGCTGGTCAATTTCGTGAAGGATGTATTTGCAATATCAAATGAAACCACAAAACGAAACGAACAACTGAACCTCAACTTTAAGGATACAAGTGGACAAAACAATAAGCCTTTCCCAGTGATTGTGCCGCCACGTTTGCTGACCTGATCGCGCACCATCCAGCACGTCTACTCCCGTTGCAAGCCGGTCACCTCTTTTCTGTGTGTCCCCGGGTGCATCTAGCGGGGTCGCCCAGGGCACCCTGGTCTACTAAGCGCTGGTGCACCCCGGTTAAATCGGAAACAAAAACTACTTGCTACGGTACTTTATAGTAAATTACATATTAAATGTACAAAAGTTGGCGGCAATAGTTAAGCCCCACTGCTCTCCAGAAGTCCGGCAGGGCGACTCCGGATTAGTGCGTGGCCGAGACCAGCACTGGACCGGCTGTCCCCTTCACCCGGGCGGCGGGAAAGGGTCAGAATTCAAACCGAGCGCAAAACAGTGCACTCGAGACAGAAAACTCTAAAACGCGCTGTTGGCGACTTTATCTTGCCCACACGCTGACAACTTTGTAGGATGCTAAGTTTTACAGTTCAACCCAAAAAGGCCAGCCCTGTTGATTTTAAAACAAGCTGGCCCGTCCCTTCCGTCAACCTCGGTGCCAGTTCCGCTGCGCTCCACCGGCACCTCGGTTTGGCAGGGGGACTTGGCCAGTTTGGCCTGCCGGCGCCGTTTGCGGGGGCCTTCGGCCCCCGCCTCAAGTCTCCCTACAAGTGCCCAAAAGCAGATCTATTTGTTACGATTAAAATCGTTTACCTGAGCCCGTCCCTGTGCGCGGCGCGATGGTAATAGTGTGCGCGCGGCGGCCAACCCTAACCTCAAAAAACAAAAACAGACAAATTTTCATTAATGAAAAATGCGATACAAATAGAAAATTGTTGCCACCGCACGTGATTCTTCGTTAAAAAAGCAGTTGATCCTCAAAATATGAAGTTTTTCTATGAACGATAAGTCGGCGAACACACGTCCGCCCGAACGAACATGCGGCACCAGACTATAAGCCCGGCTCCTGCCGTTTCTAAAGAAACGTGTCGGGATGGGCTAAGGACAGCAAGAAGAAATGCACTGGAATGCAAACAAATAGATACGAACGGATGCGGCCAGCATCGCTTCACCGCTTACCACATCGATGCCATCCCCTGCCGAGCCGCACCGCGCCGGGACGCGGTCCACGGCGACGCGAGTTGGACCGCCCGGAAGCAGGCAAGCCCGCGACGCACCGCTGCGTTCACCTAATAGAGAGAAGCCTACCTCCCAGGCTGAGACCGACCGCCGCGTTCGAAACGCGTGGCCTTCTTTCTCTTTTGCTCACACACAGGCAGATCGGGACGAGAAAGAGAAACCGCGTGATATTTTAGCCACGCAGACACTGTGTGCGACAAGAAATGAACGAGAAAGAGGCCCGCCGGTTGTGCATGGGAGGCAGCGGCTGCGGCGGGATGTGGCGCGACGGGTAGGAGAGTATAGGTTAGAGACAGAGCTCGAGCTGGCCTGCGAGCTCTTGGCTCGGTGTTGCGGTGGTAGTCAGGCCAGGCGGACGGAGTGCTGCTGGCCGGCAGCTATAGGCGGTATCCAAAATTCGACACCGCGGTGCGGTATTAACGTTATTCGCGGTATCGAGCCCGGTATTTACCGGCGATACCGCGACGGTATAATACCGGCGATACCGCGATATTATTCGGTAAAATACCGCGATACCGCGGCGGTTAAAATAATTCGCTATGGCGATACCGTTTAGTAAAATACCGCGATATCGCGGTTCAAATACAGCCAAACCGATGCATTAAAATACTGCGGTGGCTGTAGGACTCTGAATGCCAAATCACAGTGGTATAATTGTGATATAATTGAAGTGTTATTTTGGAACTGTGGATATTGAAATAGTTAAATCGGTATCGAAAGTTGTAAAGTGATATGGGCATACAATTTTATTTTTATTTAGGCGGATAATCCACAAAACAGAGAACAGAGATACAAATCATTTAGTAGGAAGCCGAATATTCTCTTTTGGTTCATAGCAAGGAAAATCAGCATTTCAGCGGCAGGAGCACGCGTCCGCGTGCTGACGTGGCATTGTCACCGTAACGCGGTATCCCGGTATCGCGACGGTATCGCGGTACTTTACCGGTACGGTATATCGATATTTGAAAAATCCAATAACGTAACCGCGGTATAAAAATTACCGCGGTATTTCACGGTATACCGAAATACCGCCCAGGGCTAGGCAGCTAGGCGCAGCGAGACGCCAGACCGGGCTGCCTCCGGAAGCGAGCGAGGTTGACACTTTCCTCACCCCGCCCACCGCATTAGACGCACGTCTGCGTATGCAACCGACTCTGAGCTCTTCCGAGCAGGTCGAGCGGACTCGATTCTCACTGAACGGGCTGGGCCGAGCCCAGCAGGCATCGGGACTTCTGTCGTGCGAGCCACGGCTAGCCCGCTCAAGCCCCATCTCTAGGATAGGTTGGGTTAGGTAAGGATATGATAGGCTAGGATAGTTCAAGTAAGGTTTGGGTGGGTAGAGTGAGGACCACGAAAGCACCCACAAAGTGGTAAACCCGAGGGTAAACCAGACGCAGCAACCGCACCCCTGACAAAAAAAACATACCGGAAAAATTCCCTAACACAAACTAATATACAACCAGACGCAGCAAATTCATCCAAAGTTGGAATTCGACCATCTCATCTGGCTCAGCATCTGAAGCTTGCTTCTTCCTAGTATTCTTGAACACTTTTAGAGTTCGCGTTCCTAGGCTTGAAGCAAGGATTAGTTTCTCTGTGTGCAGCTTTCCAAGGCGTGTCTGAGGAGACCTTTTGCGCATGTGCTCATATTTTCCACCTGAAAGTAAGCAAACAGTAGTGCCCCCCCCCCGGCGTTTGGGCCGCTACTGGATCTGCGCCTGCTTAATGGCAGTAGAAACTTACTCGGCGTGGTTTTTGTGACACTCTTTACTTCAAGCCAACATCTTTCAGAGTAGCACGGTATAGGGCGGCTAACTGACGGTCTGGGTGGCGCAGGCCGTGCTATCCAGCAGCAGGCACATCTCCAAGGGGCGCGCCTACGACTTCCTACGGCCGTGGCTCGGCCAGGGCCTGCTGACCAGCGGCGGCAAGCTCTGGCACGCGCGCCGCAAGCTGCTCACGCCCGCCTTTCACTTCCGCATCCTGGATCAGTTCTCCGAGCACCTGCAGGACCACGCGCTGCGGCTGGTGGACGACCTGGCCGCGGCACGCGCCGCCCTGGAGGACGGCGCCAGCCTCGACGTGGCGCCCATCATCTCCAGGCTGACACTGCGGGCCATCATGGGTACTGTACACGTCTCCGTAGCCGCCGGAAACTGACTCTTACGAGGTGGGGTGGTCTTCGCTCCTTGGCGCGCTCATCTCGAAGCCCTTCTTGGTGACTGTTCAAAATGTTACGTCGCGCTTTTTGGTAGCATCCCCCCCACATTGTCATAGCTGGTCACGATCTCGCCCTAGGTCCAAACCCTATTCCTCGCTTTACGAATGGAAAATTTCACAGCAAGTGTATATTTCTTGCTTAGGTGGAATGAATTTTCACTTCAACTGGGATCCCGATGTGCCTGTAATTTATAACCTAAAATACAGCTCGACTCCTAGCCGGTTTACCAGCACAGGCATCAACTATAGTTTGGAATAGACTGCGGATGTATGAAAGGGCGCTGACCCCCCCCCCCCCCCTCGCGGCCTGTATGTGGCTAATACAGACCGAAATTTTCATTCACACGTACTTTCATTTTTCTTCTGGAAAGCCAATCTCGGCAGGAACGGAAATCCGGGTCAAGTTGGTTTATATATTCTCGGGATGATCCATGTAAAACAAATTTCAAGCAACGCAAGTTTCTCTAGTTTTCCTCATTGATTCCAGAAACGGCACCTTCCTGGCCAGATGGAGTCAGGATTGGCCGAAATGAGATGGAATAGAGTAGCAATCCGCCTAGAACGCATTACAATGTTCAAGACGATGTTTCCGAATTCTGCGCACAAATATGGGTCAAATCGCCCGGAGGAGGGGGGGGGGGTCGTAATCATAACTGAAAATTCGTAGTAATCGCCGAAATCACTACCGCTTGGTAATCGTGTGTACACCCTTACTGGGAGCTATCAAACCCCCGTTTAAAACGCATTTCCGTCTCGTGTTTTGATTGACTATCAGAATGGACGAAGTGGAAAATGGGGCTAAGTTGAGATGTCCTCATTTTTCTCATTTCAGAATAGTTGAAAAGGAGCTAAGTCCACTTCCTTTTCCAAATGTTTAACAGTAATAATCTCCATTTGCTTAAATCTGACATGACTGATCACCTTCTTGCGCTTGCTGGATCAATGTGTCATTTCCGACGAAAGGATCACCGGAAACAATATTTAGACAAGTATAACAAAAGCAGATACGGAACCTTCCGGTATGACCAGTTACGCAGGGCAGTACTCGCCACGCCGTCAGCAACTAACCAACGTCAAAAAGTTGTAGCCTACGAAATGACCGGATCATTCCACCCAAGCGAGCTAAGCGCCCAAACTTTATTACGTCAGTTCGACGCTATCCGCTTTTGTGATTCTTGTCTTCTTGTTTCCGCTGAATATTTCGTCGATGTTACCCATTCAAACAGCAGGTCTATTTATGGGTTTCTCCTCCAGTGACGGCGATGGGCAAAGTGGACTTCAGGACTGACGCTGATTCTGCTGCCCTCGAAAGCGAACATTCCTATTTCGAAGCCATTCACAGGTACACGGAATCGTGCAAGTGTTACCAGTAGTTTTGGCGGATATCTCTGAAATTTGAGATCTGAGCACCAATAAAATAAATATCTTTTTTTTAGCTTTCACAATTCTAAACATGAGGTCACATGATTGATTCCGCGGTAGATGTTATAATTTTGTTACTTCATAAGACTTAAAGCAATTCACGAGCATACGACTGTTTCCTTTCGAGATTCTATGCTAAAAGTGAATTCAAATCACGACCGATTGCATGTCAGGTCAGCTAACATACGCTCTATGCCAGGTTTCACTAGTCCCTTCGACTACACAGATTATTCTCTTTTCTTGTGTTGTGTGTCCTTGTCTTTCAGTTGATACAAAAATGGCCTTTGCTGTCGGAGTAATCCACATAGTTGCGTCCACAGGGTGGGTGCTGCAACAGTTGAACGCGGGCTTCGGCCTTGGTTGTGGGTGAATCCGATATTTCACCTAACGGCGTTTTATAGACGTCTCCGCAAAGATCTCGCGATACTCCACGGCTTCACCTCAAAGGTAACAATAGCCCCAAAATTGCACATTATTGTTCACTTCTAAGCGATGCGTTGTAAGCGATGCGTTGCTTCTGTCCTGTAAATTTGTTTGTAAGCAAAAGTTTTCTTCGTATCTTAATGGAGGTTTCCAATCAGACTTGGTAACGGAAGCTAAAGAACAAAAACACTTCCAGACCGGAAACTCCCGAGAGCAGGTATGAGAAACTTAAATGGCGTTTAGAATGACTTTAGAGGTGAGGTCCCGTATACGCGGCTCTTGTGCATCGGTATTTCTCATACCTGCTGTCCGGTCTAGAAGTGTTCTTGTTCTTCAGCTTCCTCTTACAAGTTGGAAACCTACATATAATTTTTTTTCTCCTCTAGGTCATTGCTGAACGCAAAATACTGCTGCGTCAAAACTTAACAAACTATGCTAGCCAAGGTGAGTACGGCATGAGAAATTGATAAACACTGGGTTAATTCGTATTGTAGCACTTAACTAACTTTGGCCACATGACTAAAACAAGGTAAGAATAAGCCAGACCACGTCGGGGCTTAACAGGCTTCGCTCATCACAAAAGGACTGTTCCGCCTAGAGCTGTGCGGTTAACCGGTTAACCGGTTAATAACCGGTTATTTTTAGAACCGGTTGCCCGGTTATTTTATTAGAATAACCGGTTAATTCCCTAACCGGTTATAAACCCTAACCGGTTTTATACCCTAACCGGTTAATCCGGTGAAGCGGTTAACCGGTTAATGCGGTTAACCGGTAGCGACAAAACAACAGGTTTTTCAATTAACCGGTTTTTAATTAACCGGTGCTTCAATTAACCGGTCATGCAGTTTTAGCAGTGGCAATTCATGTTCATAGTAACTAAAACCGTACAATACGAGCGAAAGGGATCGTACGTTGTAGGCACGCACGGGCTACGGGCATCGGATCAAGCCTGGCCTTGCTGGCCTGGCTCATGGCTGGGCTGGCGGGCTGGCGGCTGGCTGCTATGTCTCCGGCCGGTGGGGTTAGGGTGGCGGCGGCGGCGAGTGGCGAGAAAGGAGCTGATGTGACGCCGACGCCCGCCTGCCTACCCCTACCCCGCCCCCGGCCCTGTTGGCTGTTGCTGTTGGCCGGCTGTGGCTGACTGCTGACTCGACTGCACTGTGCGCTGGTGCTGGTAGTTTGTATTTTTGTGAAGTGAAATAAGTTTCATTGGCGCGTGGTCATTTATTTCACCGCAGTGTCTATCGCGCATCGCGCAAACGCTTCGCTTCTCAACATCAAGGTGAGTAGTGTTCGGGTTTTTATTTGAAGTCGGGTGAGTCTGACTGTGTTGGCAAGTGCCACGAGCTAGGTTAGGTCGTCGGCCGTCGGCCAGCACGCGTTCGCGTTATTGCGCTCTGTGCTCGTTCTTATTTCCACCATAGTCCGCGCGCGCGCCCGTGACGTGATGCCACAGTAATTGTTTTTCTGGTTTTCAGGAGAGTTCCTTTCAAGATGAGTAAGAGAGCGAAAAGCAAATGGTGGGCGTACTTTGATACCGGCGAGGGCACTGAGCAGGGCAAGGCGAAGTGCACTCTGTGTGGGGCCAAACCAAGTGTGACAGGTGGCGGGACTACGAACTTGAAAAACCACATGAAGACCCACCACTACTCAGAGTACTTCAAGCTCAACGCGATGGGGACGGCCGAGGCCGAGAACACCGGCGGACAGGGACAGGGAGATGATGTCGACGAGGATCTTGGGGATTCGAGTTCGAGGCCATCGTCCAGGACGTCGGCGTCCCCATCCCCATCTTTACCTCCATCTCCTTCTCCAATGTCTCCTCCACCGTCACCCACGTAAGTCACCAACATTTTTTTTTTTTTTTGGTCATACTGTCCCTTAAAAATTTCGCTGCAGTCGGATTTGGATCTCCCATTACGCTTTCGTTTTTTTTTTCACGTGAGTTTTAAGTTTGACTTACACCCGACGGGTGCGGGTGCCTGCCAGAAACCTTGCCTGTCGGGGCAGTGTGTGCATGCGAGCACAAGGCGTGAGGGCGTGGGCTTGACCCGCGAGGGCGTGGCGTCGTCGTCGTGAGCCTGGGCTGAGCGTGGGAGTGTCGCGCCCTTGCGCTCGTACACCATGCTCCCCCGCGGTAAGGTTTCTGGTCCTGGTTGGTTCCGTTCCATCCCATCTCGCTAGAATCCGCCGCGTGCCCCACGTCCACGCCGCGGCCGCGGCACCCCGCTGCCGTCCCACCCCGCGGCCCTCGGCCTCGGATCGCTTACAACCGTGGCTTGGCGGAGCGAGGCGGTCCGCGGCCAGTGCACTCTTTAGGGTCAGGATCAGTCCTTTAGTAACGACTGCGCCCATTTCTTCTTGCAGACCATCTCAATCACGCCCTCGTCAAAGGTCTCTGGCTGACTTCAGAGCACCCGATTCCAGGACGAAGGAACGGTGCAACATGGCCCTAAACTACTTTCTAGTTACATGCAGCCTACCCCTGAGCTTGGTGGAGAGGAACGGAACTAAAGTGATGTGCGAGGTTTTGCGGCCTGGCTTTGTTCCTGCCGGGCGGAAGGCGGCGACGAACAACTACACCAAGAAGCTGTACGAGGGGACGAGGGACAATGTGAAAGCCTTATTAAAGTCAGCAGACCACTTTGCCTTGACGTCGGATGCGTGGACTTCAAAAGCAGACGACAGCTATTTGTCTCTGACAGCGCACTTCATTACTCCCCAATGGGAGCTACTAGCGCTCACTCTAGCCTGCAGGTAACGTTGAGCAGATTTTTTTTTTTTTAAATACTCTTTCTAGAATAAAATTATTACGCATTCCTTCTATTAAAATTAACTCTTTTTCTCAGGATTTTCAAGAAAGATGAGACGGGGCTGAACATGCAAAAATGGTTTGGTGACGAGGTATTGAAGGAGTGGGGAATAAGGCTGAAGAATGTCACATGCTTCACCATAGATAATGGTGATAACATTCGTTTGGCCGTCGAGCTGTTGGGGGTGCCCGCAATGCGCTGCTTCGGCCACACCACCAACAATGGCACGGACCTTGTCTTCAAGAAGGGTGCCGTAAAGAAGATGAAAGCCAAGGCTCACCGCCTACAGCAGCACTTCAGCAGCAGAAAAGTCAAGATCAGGTGAGAACGTCTGACCGCGGAGGATAAAGGCGGGGGGGGGGGGGGGATTTTGTCAGGAGCGAAATGGGGTGAGGGAGGGCAGGGGTAGGCTCGGGGGGGGGGGGGGGGGGGGGGGGGGGGCGCACGCGCAGCGCAAGCTCGCAGACAGTAATTCTGACAGAAAAGAGCAAACTAAAATTTAAACCACAAACAAACCATTCCAGTCATTTATAAAAAAATTAAGTTTTAAACGTACTGTTATTTTCTATTGCAGGTACAGAGACTATGTCAAGAGAACGCACAACGAGGAGGCCAGGTCACTTCCCAGCCCTGTATCCACCCGCTGGTGGAGTGAATTACCCCTCTATCATGTCCTCCGCGACGACGAAGAGCGTCTGTTAGGCTTTCTGGCCCACAACGAATCAGGGAAGCACCTTGATCTCCGTTTAACCCAGGAGGAGATGCACACGCTTAAGGTGGTCCTGGCCACCTTAGACCCTATCCAAGAGCTGTGCACTGAATTATGCGGGTCAAAGTACGTCACTGCAAGTGCCGTGCTGCCGGTAATTTACCTGCTGGAAAAGATGGTGAGCAACCTCGAGACGGCGCAGACCGCGGCAGAGGCAGCACGCGGTGACACAGAAGGCGATGAACATGAAGTTGTTGAGGTACGTTACGTTGTACGTTTAATAAAGTCATTGTAACTTTAAAATTTTCACTGATAGATTTCAGGTTATTTGCATCTCTAATTGTAATCGTTAATTCGATCCTAAAAGTATTTCGTTAATTACATTCACTTATTTATTGTTCGTTTGGGCTCTGTAGGTTCGACCCGACCCGAAGATAATCAAGCTGATCCTGGCAAGGCTTTACAAGCGTTACTCGCCTCAGGGGTATGCTACTGTCGGTGAAGAATTAGTGATCGATTCGGAAGACGAGAACGGCCATGGCGGACAGGTTCAGGTGGAGAGGTCACGCCAATGTGACGAGAAAGGACGTGATGACGCGTACAAGCTACTCCTCAAGTGTTCCTACGTGGACGTGCGCTACCGCCCCGAACTGAAACCTGAAGACCTGCAAACTGCTCGGCAGCTGATTCTTGAGGAGATCGACACTATCTTGGAGACAGAGTCTGAAACTGCGCAGGGTGGGTACAAAGCACAAGCCTGTATCAAAGGCTGCAATCAGTCAAACCAATTTTGTTTAAAAACAAATCATTCATTTTTATTTTATTTTTATTTATTTATATTGTTCAGGAGATGATGCGTCCCGTGCCTCTACCTCTACAACCCGGGTTCCATCTCATCCCCCGGCTAAGAAGCGGAAAGGCGGAATGGCCAGCCTCTTCGCCAAATTATCGGGGCAGGAGGGGCAGGCTGATGCCGACACCATACCCACAACTCCCCAGGACTCATTGAAAAAGGAAATGGGCCGATTTGAGGGTCTCCTCGCAGTCCCAAAGGACGAGTGTGTCCTGGCGTGGTGGAAGTTACATGCCCAAAATTTCCCGTTGCTGGCCAAGCTTGCTCGCAAATACCTGGCTGTCAGTGCCACATCCACTGAGTCAAAGAGAGTATTTAGCAAAGGAGGTATTGTGATAAACCACCTTCGCACGTGCCTCACAGGGGAGCACGCAGAATGGCTGATATTTATGTCAATGAATGAGTGTTTTGTGCCCAAGCCCTAATTTTTTCTTCCCACTAGGAATTTTTTTACATTTGAATACTTCCTACTTTGTACTTCAGTTAATTTACTGTGAATCTGCAGAAACAACAATTAAAGGCTGCTCTTACACCTCTCATATGTTATCATTTGCTATTCTGTACATTTTAATAAAACTTAACCGGTTATTTTGAAATAACCGGTTATTTTGAAATCTCCGGTTATTCTGAAATAACCGGTTATTCTGAAATAACCGGTTAATTTGAAATGACCGGTTAATTTGAAATGACCGGTTAATTTGAAATAACCGGTGGAAAAAAAATAACCGCTAACCTGTGATAACCGCGGTTATTCCAATAACCGATAACCGGTTTTGAAATTCAATAACCGCACAGCCCTAGTTCCGCCCCTCCAGGCGCACCCCTACCTTCCCCTGCCGGCGGCAGTCTTTGGGCTGTCTGTAAGGTTCTTGGACGCGCCCCGTTCGCTCAGCAGACGACACCGTGTTGTCCGCTGGCGCTGCCTTCGCTGTCAGCAGACGACGCCTCTGAGAGACAGCACGGTGTAGTCCGTTGAGCGTACGGCATGTCCTGGCGTGGTATTTGAGTAAAATATGCGTCTCCGATGCATGTGAGACTTGCAGAATGCTGCTAAGTATTTTCAAGATTCAAAACTATGGCAAGCGCTGGAAAATTATAGTCGCGCGCATGAGCTGCGCCGCGGCCCGGAGTCTTCTATCTACTCACTGTTAGAAAATTCGAATCGAACAAGAAAATTGAAAACTGAAATGCTCAGTCGATTCGACGGAAAGTCAGACGTTGTAGCCGAAATGAAGTCGAAAAGTCAACCGACCCTTAGTCACCTGTATTTTCTTACTCGAATCGATTGCTTTTCCGAACAGTGCTGTTCGAACGAGCCGACATGATTTTGACCGATCGGAGGATAGTGTTTGTGCCCGAACTGTTGACCTGCAGCAATCGGACCTTTGAACTTCCACACCAACAGCAGGCTGCTTGCCCCTTTACAGACGACGCCGGCACGAGGAAGCGGGCTTTGCGGCCCTTCCTGGACGTGTTGCTGACCGCGCAGAAGGAGGGCGCTGACTTATCGGATGAGGACATTCGCGAAGAGGTGGACACGTTCATGTTCGAGGTCAGGCTATAGTCAGCCCGAGACTGTCACGCGTGTAAGGTTCCTAAAGTGGGCACAGTTGGGCACGCCCCCCCCCCCCCCCCCCCCCCCAAAAAAAGGAAAACAACAACAAAAAAACAAACTAAGCTTTGCAGTTAGAGGGCGGCTAAATGCTCGAAAATTGTTCTTGTAAAGAGCATGTCCCTAAAGATGTCGACTATGCTTGAATCAATTGGAATACTAAACATGGCATTTTGCAGCTCGATCTGCCCGAAAGGTGCCGTCGATCGGAAATCGAGTCCCTAGTTGTCAGTCTCGTTGTCAGTGCTGGCGTCCACAACCTTAAAGCAATATGAATGTGCATTTTCACAGCGAAGCGTTTATTCAATCACTTTTTGCTGCTGGCAGGGCCACGATACAACGTCTGTGGCGCTGGGGTGGGCGCTGGAGCTGCTGGGGCGCCACCCGGACGTCCAGGACTCACTCGCCGCGGAGCTGCTTAGCGCGGGGAGCGACTGGGATGTGGTGTCCAAACTCCCCTACCTGGACCGCGTGCTGAAGGAGTGCCTGCGGCTGCGGCCGAGTGTACCATTCATATCGCGGTACACCGACCACGACGTCGTTCTCTCTGACGGCAAGGTGGGCAGGAATGAGCTCCTATGGGATTTCAGCAGACCGTCATGCATATATACAGTTTTCTCTTCAAACTGCAACTTTTGGTAGCTGGAAAATCGCCAAAATTTTTGTTGATTCTGGTTGCCGAACTTATGTTTTATTACAGATACTGCCTGCCGACGCGGTCGTTAACATTCTCATCTACGACCTGCACCGCCACCCGGACTACTACCCGGACCCGGAGCGGTTCGACCCGGACCGCTTCCTGCCTGAGAGGGAACAGGCGAGACACCCGTTTGCATATGTGCCCTTCAGCGCGGGCCCCAGGAACTGCATAGGTAGGGCACTCCATCCTTGAAGGTCAAAGTTGCTGCGATTTTCGGCGCCTCACGAATCGTTTACCAAGTAAAAGACTGAAACACAGAAATAAGGTTTGAAAGGTGTGCAGCTCGTAGCTGGTTTGATTTACGAGTAGCACCGAAACTGAACTGTTCTTCGCTTTCCACGTCGCCATGTTAAGGTAAGGATGCACGCACAGTCTAGTCGATATAAATCAGGAAAGGTGCACGGTGTACTTCGAAGTAGGGCTGTGCGATTATTGAATTTCAAAACCGGTTATCGGTTATTGGAATAACCGCGGTTATCACAGGTTAGCGGTTATTTTTTTTTCCACCGGTTATTTCAAATTAACCGGTCATTTCAAATTAACCGGTCATTTCAAATTAACCGGTTATTTCAGAATAACCGGTTATTTCAAAATAACCGGTTATTTCAAAATAACCGGTTATTTCAAAATAACCGGTTATTTCAAAATAACCGGTTATTTCAAAATAACCGGTTAAGTTTTATTAAAATGTACAGAATAGCAAATGATAACATATGAGAGGTGTAAGAGCAGCCTTTAATTGTTGTTTCTGCAGATTCACAGTAAATTAACTTAAGTACAAAGTAGGAAGTATTCAAATGTAAAAAAATTCCTAGTGGGAAGAAAAAATTAGGGCTTGGGCACAAAACACTCATTCATTGACATAAATATCAGCCATTCTGCGTGCTCCCCTGTGAGGCACGTGCGAAGGTGGTTTATCACAATACCTCCTTTGCTAAATACTCTCTTTGACTCAGTGGATGTGGCACTGACAGCCAGGTATTTGCGAGCAAGCTTGGCCAGCAACGGGAAATTTTGGGCATGTAACTTCCACCACGCCAGGACACACTCGTCCTTTGGGACTGCGAGGAGACCCTCAAATCGGCCCATTTCCTTTTTCAATGAGTCCTGGGGAGTTGTGGGTATGGTGTCGGCATCAGCCTGCCCCTCCTGCCCCGATAATTTGGCGAAGAGGCTGGCCATTCCGCCTTTCCGCTTCTTAGCCGGGGGATGAGATGGAACCCGGGTTGTAGAGGTAGAGGCACGGGACGCATCATCTCCTGAACAATATAAATAAATAAAAATAAAATAAAAATGAATGATTTGTTTTTAAACAAAATTGGTTTGACTGATTGCAGCCTTTGATACAGGCTTGTGCTTTGTACCCACCCTGCGCAGTTTCAGACTCTGTCTCCAAGATAGTGTCGATCTCCTCAAGAATCAGCTGCCGAGCAGTTTGCAGGTCTTCAGGTTTCAGTTCGGGGCGGTAGCGCACGTCCACGTAGGAACACTTGAGGAGTAGCTTGTACGCGTCATCACGTCCTTTCTCGTCACATTGGCGTGACCTCTCCACCTGAACCTGTCCGCCATGGCCGTTCTCGTCTTCCGAATCGATCACTAATTCTTCACCGACAGTAGCATACCCCTGAGGCGAGTAACGCTTGTAAAGCCTTGCCAGGATCAGCTTGATTATCTTCGGGTCGGGTCGAACCTACAGAGCCCAAACGAACAATAAATAAGTGAATGTAATTAACGAAATACTTTTAGGATCGAATTAACGATTACAATTAGAGATGCAAATAACCTGAAATCTATCAGTGAAAATTTTAAAGTTACAATGACTTTATTAAACGTACAACGTAACGTACCTCAACAACTTCATGTTCATCGCCTTCTGTGTCACCGCGTGCTGCCTCTGCCGCGGTCTGCGCCGTCTCGAGGTTGCTCACCATCTTTTCCAGCAGGTAAATTACCGGCAGCACGGCACTTGCAGTGACGTACTTTGACCCGCATAATTCAGTGCACAGCTCTTGGATAGGGTCTAAGGTGGCCAGGACCACCTTAAGCGTGTGCATCTCCTCCTGGGTTAAACGGAGATCAAGGTGCTTCCCTGATTCGTTGTGGGCCAGAAAGCCTAACAGACGCTCTTCGTCGTCGCGGAGGACATGATAGAGGGGTAATTCACTCCACCAGCGGGTGGATACAGGGCTGGGAAGTGACCTGGCCTCCTCGTTGTGCGTTCTCTTGACATAGTCTCTGTACCTGCAATAGAAAATAACAGTACGTTTAAAACTTAATTTTTTTATAAATGACTGGAATGGTTTGTTTGTGGTTTAAATTTTAGTTTGCTCTTTTCTGTCAGAATTACTGTCTGCGAGCTTGCGCTGCGCGTGCCCCCCCCCCCCCCCCCCCCCCCCCGAGCCTACCCCTGCCCTCCCTCACCCCATTTCGCTCCTGACAAAATCCCCCCCCCCCCCCCCCGCCTTTATCCTCCGCGGTCAGACGTTCTCACCTGATCTTGACTTTTCTGCTGCTGAAGTGCTGCTGTAGGCGGTGAGCCTTGGCTTTCATCTTCTTTACGGCACCCTTCTTGAAGACAAGGTCCGTGCCATTGTTGGTGGTGTGGCCGAAGCAGCGCATTGCGGGCACCCCCAACAGCTCGACGGCCAAACGAATGTTATCACCATTATCTATGGTGAAGCATGTGACATTCTTCAGCCTTATTCCCCACTCCTTCAATACCTCGTCACCAAACCATTTTTGCATGTTCAGCCCCGTCTCATCTTTCTTGAAAATCCTGAGAAAAAGAGTTAATTTTAATAGAAGGAATGCGTAATAATTTTATTCTAGAAAGAGTATTTAAAAAAAAAAAAAAATCTGCTCAACGTTACCTGCAGGCTAGAGTGAGCGCTAGTAGCTCCCATTGGGGAGTAATGAAGTGCGCTGTCAGAGACAAATAGCTGTCGTCTGCTTTTGAAGTCCACGCATCCGACGTCAAGGCAAAGTGGTCTGCTGACTTTAATAAGGCTTTCACATTGTCCCTCGTCCCCTCGTACAGCTTCTTGGTGTAGTTGTTCGTCGCCGCCTTCCGCCCGGCAGGAACAAAGCCAGGCCGCAAAACCTCGCACATCACTTTAGTTCCGTTCCTCTCCACCAAGCTCAGGGGTAGGCTGCATGTAACTAGAAAGTAGTTTAGGGCCATGTTGCACCGTTCCTTCGTCCTGGAATCGGGTGCTCTGAAGTCAGCCAGAGACCTTTGACGAGGGCGTGATTGAGATGGTCTGCAAGAAGAAATGGGCGCAGTCGTTACTAAAGGACTGATCCTGACCCTAAAGAGTGCACTGGCCGCGGACCGCCTCGCTCCGCCACGCCACGGTTGTAAGCGATCCGAGGCCGAGGGCCGCGGGGTGGGACGGCAGCGGGGTGCCGCGGCCGCGGCGTGGACGTGGGGCACGCGGCGGATTCTAGCGAGATGGGATGGAACGGAACCAACCAGGACCAGAAACCTTACCGCGGGGGAGCATGGTGTACGAGCGCAAGGGCGCGACACTCCCACGCTCAGCCCAGGCTCACGACGACGACGCCACGCCCTCGCGGGTCAAGCCCACGCCCTCACGCCTTGTGCTCGCATGCACACACTGCCCCGACAGGCAAGGTTTCTGGCAGGCACCCGCACCCGTCGGGTGTAAGTCAAACTTAAAACTCACGTGAAAAAAAAAAACGAAAGCGTAATGGGAGATCCAAATCCGACTGCAGCGAAATTTTTAAGGGACAGTATGACCAAAAAAAAAAAAAAAATGTTGGTGACTTACGTGGGTGACGGTGGAGGAGACATTGGAGAAGGAGATGGAGGTAAAGATGGGGATGGGGACGCCGACGTCCTGGACGATGGCCTCGAACTCGAATCCCCAAGATCCTCGTCGACATCATCTCCCTGTCCCTGTCCGCCGGTGTTCTCGGCCTCGGCCGTCCCCATCGCGTTGAGCTTGAAGTACTCTGAGTAGTGGTGGGTCTTCATGTGGTTTTTCAAGTTCGTAGTCCCGCCACCTGTCACACTTGGTTTGGCCCCACACAGAGTGCACTTCGCCTTGCCCTGCTCAGTGCCCTCGCCGGTATCAAAGTACGCCCACCATTTGCTTTTCGCTCTCTTACTCATCTTGAAAGGAACTCTCCTGAAAACCAGAAAAACAATTACTGTGGCATCACGTCACGGGCGCGCGCGCGGACTATGGTGGAAATGAGAACGAGCACAGAGCGCAATAACGCGAACGCGTGCTGGCCGACGGCCGACGACCTAACCTAGCTCGTGGCACTTGCCAACACAGTCAGACTCACCCGACTTCAAATAAAAACCCGAACACTACTCACCTTGATGTTGAGAAGCGAAGCGTTTGCGCGATGCGCGATAGACACTGCGGTGAAATAAATGACCACGCGCCAATGAAACTTATTTCACTTCACAAAAATACAAACTACCAGCACCAGCGCACAGTGCAGTCGAGTCAGCAGTCAGCCACAGCCGGCCAACAGCAACAGCCAACAGGGCCGGGGGGCGGGGTAGGGGTAGGCAGGCGGGCGTCGGCGTCACGTCAGCTCCTTTCTCGCCACTCGCCGCCGCCGCCACCCTAACCCCACCGGCCGGAGACATAGCAGCCAGCCGCCAGCCCGCCAGCCCAGCCATGAGCCAGGCCAGCAAGGCCAGGCTTGATCCGATGCCCGTAGCCCGTGCGTGCCTACAACGTACGATCCCTTTCGCTCGTATTGTACGGTTTTAGTTACTATGAACATGAATTGCCACTGCTAAAACTGCATGACCGGTTAATTGAAGCACCGGTTAATTAAAAACCGGTTAATTGAAAAACCTGTTGTTTTGTCGCTACCGGTTAACCGCATTAACCGGTTAACCGCTTCACCGGATTAACCGGTTAGGGTATAAAACCGGTTAGGGTTTATAACCGGTTAGGGAATTAACCGGTTATTCTAAAAAAAAATAACCGGGCAACCGGTTCTAAAAAATAACCGGTTATTAACCGGTTAACCGGTTAACCGCACAGCTCTACTTCGAAGTGTGCTCAACGGTTCAGATGTGCTCCAATACTACTCAGCCGACCCATGGAGATCCTTGTGTCAAATACTAGGAGAATGCAGGTAACTTGGCGTTTCTCCGCTAAACACTGACACAATTGGTTTGATCTTATAGGAAAACGGTTCGCGGTGATGGAGTTGAAGTTGCTGCTGGCTGCGGTACTTCGTCACTTCCACGTGCGCTCTGCCATGCCTTGCAGCGGAAACGACATGTTCACCATAGACCTGGTCCTGCGGCCCAGCACTGGCGTCTTCCTGCACCTCACGCCCCGCTGACAACGCTCCTCGACTTCTTCTGTTGATACACTGCCAGTGACACGCTAAAACTGTCAAGAGAAAAGCCTAGCCCCATCTCTGACCTCGGCTGGTAGAGTGGATCATTCATCTTCCCAAGCTGGAATTACAGATGGGGAAACTTGTGCGCGGCGTCAGGTATAGAGGAAATTCAAATGTAAAAGGCGGTGACTTGGATCGGGAACAAAAATTAATCTGTCAGAGAACGTCAGAAACCAGTGACACTAAGAATTTTCTTCAAATTTGCCGCCAGATTCTGGCATTCAAATTTCCGAATCGGTAACTCGACAGACCCAGGTGAAAGGAGTTGTATATGGGATCATATACGAATCGTAAATTATTGTATACAATTGTATACACATTGTATATAATCGTATGAGACCATATACGATTCATATATGATCCCATATATGAGCTGTATATGAAGTCGTAATTGGTCATATACAGCCATATTCACATATACAACCATATATGAATTGTATACAGGTTGATATATGAGTTGTAGAAGGTCCCGTATACGATCCATATACACTTGTATACGGCCCATACATGATGTGTATCCATTTTTTATACAAATTATATATTGCCCCATATACAATTATATACGAATCGTATATGGTCCCATATACAACTCTTTTTACCCGGGGAGAAACTAGTTGGACACGATGACGTCCCATACAGCCGAAATCAATAACGTATCATAATAACACATCACAATTTTCAGCGTTTACGCCGTTCTCTGGATGTTGATTGATCAATCGAACGGTGTCACGGGGTCAAGGGTGTGTCCAGTGCAGGCCTGGGCGATGCCATTTTGCGCATGAACCCGCACAGTAAAAACCTACGCAGGAAACGAAGGCCTCGTCCAATCTTTTGTATTACGACGTAGTTCGAAGGCATCGTTTTATCTTTCGTATTACGACGAGCGTCGAAGGCTTCGTACAATCTTTCGTACTACGACGAGGTTTGTGAAAGACTATACAAATCTTGCGAATACTCCTCCGATTTCGTTTTCGCAGCCTACCAAGAACTTTGTGGCAAAGATTAGCAGTGGGCGTTCCTGGGTTGGAACAAACGTATTTTGGTATCACTCGTTCTCCGTCGTTCTGCATCACTCCGTCTCAAAACAGGGCCTTCTTTAGGGTTTTAAATGCCGGGAAAATTCCCGGGAAGATTGGAAATATTTCACGAATTTTTCAAAATTTCCAAAGCGCCTGGAAATTTTGGAAATTTTGGCACCGTTTGGTTGTCAAGCGAAGGCATCTAAGTTACTCTTCCGCTCCGAGTTAAAACTCAAAATAAAGCCGGTTGTCGAAATCTTCTCTTGCTTGCTGCCGGAGCGCCACCTCAGCGGCGAGCGCAGGAAATACCAAGGGAAAACAGTTGAGTGTCAAGGGCACGGCCCACTGGCCAAACACTAGGAGGGATGCTTGCAGCACTAGATAGTTACAATTGTACAGTAACTGTACCACACTGGTGTAAATGCTATCAGGAAAAGCTATCAGAGTTTTGCTAACAGACCTGAACTATCGAGATATTTCTGATACATTCATTATCACGCACCTCTGATAGTGAATTTCTGATGGCATTGCCCTGCTAGAAAATTTCTGATAGCTGTAGTTGAGTCTCTCTGAAAGCAATATGCTGCTCTGATAGTACTGTCTGATAGTTCAAAACATTTTTAGAGCATTTTATCAATGACATGTTTACTGAAGATTCAATAAGAACTGAAAACCGAGTCTCATTAAAGTCCGCGGGCAGATTCGAGCTAGCGGCGTTCATGAGATACCAGAAAAAAGTGTCGGATTTTGATAAAATAAAAATGGCCCCAGTAAATTAGCACACTGATGTCGCATGCCAAATTTCAACCAGAAACTCCAAGAAGTTTCGGTTTTACGGTCCCTTCAAAATCAAAGTTTTCAGAACATCCTGATAGCGTTGTGTTTGAAAGCAGACTTCTAATAGCTTACGCTGGAAACAAACTGCTTTCAGGCTATCAGGAAGCTATCAGCATGAGCTATCAGAGATCAGAGAATAGCTTTCAGAAATCAGAAAAGCTATCAGACTGTAAGGAATACAATCAGGTCTGCAGAAGAGCTAACAGGCAATCACGAAAACTATCAGGTAATCAGAAATCCTATCAACCAGTGATTTTGCACCATATTACGTTCCATTTTATTATTAGTATTTAGTTTTTTGTTGTTTTTTTTGTATAATATTTTTGAGCGTTTTTGATTGTGCTTGTGCCATATTAAATGACATTTTTTTTTTTTATTTGAGAAAAGGATTGTCCAGAGGGCAAGACCCTGTTATGAACTATAAACACGTATATACACACACAAATGTGTTTAAATGACAGTGACTTGCACTTGTACGATTTCTTATTTCACCCTCCTTCCCGCTCTTCCATTGCCTGCAAACTCCACATCTCATTATTGTTACTGAAATAGTAGACTAAAAAGCAATAATTCCTTCAATTTCATAATATTTCCAAAGTTTCCGGAAATTTTCCGAAATTTTCGGAAACTTTGAATCTGCCCAGGAATTTTAAAACCCTAGCCTTCTTGGACAGAAACTGGAACAGGAGGCAAAACTAGACGGTGCGAGATACGAACTGTTCCCCGAGAATGGACCCCCTCTCAAATGACTTCAAAGCACTAAAGAAAACTGCCAATAACGACCTCAGGTGCTGCTGCAGGGGCCGGTGAGCAAAACAGGGCCTTCTTGGACAGGAAGTGGAACGGGTCGGAAAACTGCCTGAGGGTGCACTATTTCAAACTTGTGCATAGGAGCCAAACCCACCTTAAATGACCCTGGGAACCTAGTAAAAATGCTGGAAACGACCCCAGGTGCTGCTGCAGGTGCCCGTAGGTCAATCAGGGCCTTCTTAAGTGGGAAGTGGAACGGGAGGGCAAACTGCTAAAATGTGTGAAATTTCAAACTTGAACATAAGAACCGAGCCCTGCTCAAACAACCCTATGACCTTAGTTACAGTGTCAAAACCGACCCGAAGTGCTGCTGCAGGTGCCAGTGGGCAAACCATGGCCTTCTTGGACAGTAACTAGAACGGGATGGTTCCTGCTGAGATGTGCAGTATTTCAAACTTGCACATGAGAACCGACCCTGCTAAAACAATCCCAGAAACCTAGTCGACCTCCGGTGCTGTTGCAGGTGCCGGTGGGCAAAACAGTTGTTTTTTATTCTTCCGTTCTTTGCCGCACCACTGGACTGCTGGAAATTATAAAAACTGCCAAATATAGTACCAAAGGAAGAAACAGCAGGGCGTAGCCCTGCAAGGGGGTCTGGGGGCGGAGCCCCCAGCGAGCAAAGCGAGTTGGTCATAAAACCCCTCCCAAAAAACTTTTAACCCCCTCCGTTTAAATTCGGCCAAGCCCTGCCAATTTTTGTCTTTCCCGTAAGAAATACATGGGGTAAAGTATGCAATTTCGCGACTGCCTTATGCGGCGACCCGAAGGTGTCTATTCTAAATTGTATTTCTGAATCTGGTCTTCATAACGTCAGGAACGAGGTAAACTTGTCACAGTGTCGATATCTGGCCCCTAAGAGACGTGGCGCAGTATGAAAAATTTGTCAGGTTTCCTCAAACCTTAAGGCCTAAAAACCAGGTTGTTGCAGAAATATCACTCCGGAGCCCCGTTTGTATGCACGATCGATCCGTTATCGTAAGAGTCGAAAGGTAAGGTTAGGATCACCGGAAGGTTAGGTTAGGCCCCTCAGTATGGCCGGAAGTAGTTTGTAGGTGAAAGTGGCCGTACTAAGGAGCCTAACCTAACCTTCCATCCCGCACAGCACGCCAAGATTGAAATAGCCCAACGACTTCCTTGCGTCAACGATAAGAATGGGACGCACTCCTCTCAGCCACCACGGGGTCCGTGGTGTTGCCCGGCGCCAACGACGGGGACGTGGGAGTGCACTAGCGCCAACAACTTAATTAGCAATACATTGGAATACAGAACATAAAAGTATAGTAAGGCACAGCCTAAACAAGCTCGCACTGCCACACAAAACATTAGGGTGTGCCATACTTCATTTTTTTCGAAATTCGTTGTACGCGTTACCTCAATCGAGGCTGTTTTTCATGCTGATTGCAAGGAAAAAAGGCAAAAAAATTTGGAGGCCGTTTAGGGGGTCCGACTCGCCTCGGTTGGCAATCGATTATTGCATTTTCAATACCGATATCTCTGAAACCATAAGAGATACGACGTTTTCCTTGAAATTTCAGCCCATAGGGCCCTACTTTCGTCGATTTGTGTTGGGGAATCTTTTTTCGAATTTTTTTGACAACATTAATTTTTTGCCCTGTAGAGGGGCATTTAGGCCCCCAACCGAGGCGAGTCGGACCCCCTAAACGGCCTCCACATTTTTTTACCTTTTTTCCTCGGAATCAGCATGAAAAATGGCCACGATTGAGGTAACGCGTACACCGAATTTCGAAAAAAATGAAGTATGGCACACCCTAACAAAACATCACCTCACCGCTGTTAAAAGTTATACAAATTGGTATGGGTTGAGCGCTTGTGCTGTGCCCGATGGCTGCCACTGACAAAGGCTTTGCCGCACACATCACACTTGCACGGCTTTTCTCCGGTGTGGAGTCGCTTGTGGTTAATCAGGACGTTGCTTTGCCGGAAAGCGCTGCCACACACGTCACATTTGTACGGCTTTTCTCCGGTGTGAAGGCGCTTGTGTCTAATCAGACCACACTCTAAAAATTCCTTCGTCAAATTACGGGATAATACTGAACGAAAAATTAACAATGATACTCATAAAATATATTTACAGGTATTTATCGTAAAGTTACGAAAGATGAATTAATTTAGAAAATGGGACTGGTTCATTGATAAAACTTACATGATGTTCTCGTTATTTTACGAAATCACTGAAGGTTTCGTGACATCAGCCTAGAATTGTCTGAGCACCACCAGCACTATGAAATTTCATACTCCACAAGCAAAAGCGATTCATTTTCTCAATTCTTCGTAAAAAATACCATAGTTCAGCATGGTATTCCTCTGGCAAAAGTACTACACCCTGATGTATCACTTCAATTTAAGAAATGATAAAATTTACCACTGTGAAGCTAGTTACACACTGACCCACATTAAAATGCATGAGCTGATAAAACTATAAAGTCATGCTGATATGCAGGCACAGTATCGGTAATAGTAACTTTCCATATTGGAAACGAACACAATTTTAAAGAGATGAAGACATGAAGAGGCAATTCAACCACCAACGAACTAACCTCATTGGATTCCAACTGAGCCGGTGTATCCATTGGCATTAAGCATATTACGAATCAACCATTTCCTATGACAGGAATAACAACGAAGGAGAGCTTTCCGGCATCGAACACCTGCTGATTTCTTACTGTCTTCAAAGAAATGCCCCCAAACAACGCAACGAACTGCGTTCTTGGCCATGATCAGTCAACAACAGAAGACAACAAATCAACAACAACAGAGGGGGGGGGGGGCAGTACGTCGGGACACCACATTCACGTTCAGCCTACGCCTTCGATGATTTGTGAGAGTGAGAGGTTATGGGTATGGGGTGGCTGTGGTGTGGTGGCTGCCTGCTCTGCTGCTGTTAAGTCTGGTGTTTTGGTTTTCGCTTTCGAAGTTTATCAACTTCAATTCAACGTTGCGTGTTCACCAGAAAGTTTTCTGCGCTTCTGTGCTCCTTTCGGCTTCCCGAAGAACAGAAAAAAAAATCGTCTAGAGGATGTGCTGTTTACACAGTCAGAATCTAGTTAGAGAATGAATAACTTCTTATTTCGTTTTTGGCTCAGTATCTATTTACCAAAAACATGTCATCTTAGGCTGTGAACACAAAAACCTAGTATTTTGTAAAATTATTGAATTTTGTTTCCAGCAACCCTGTTAAAGACTGAGCACTTGATCATGAAACCAAATTTGATTGACAACAGTTTTTGCAAGGAATCAGTTGTAATGCTTCTGGTGGACAGTCCACCTTCCACCTTTAAGAATGTCAATCAATGTTAGTGCTATCAGTGTAATTCCAACACCAGTGCACTTTAGTTCTTCATACACTTGTGACTTTTGTGTTCAGTCCAATGTCCTCAAATTCCCATTTTTTTAAAAAAGTCTTTTCGTATTTCCCTTGGTTCCACGTCACAGACGGGTATCTACATCTGTTGATGGCAGTGAGGTGCGGGTAATTCATAAGAAAGAGTAAAGCTCATTTCATTTATTTGTTGTGCTCATGTTTTCTGTAGTCTGAACAGTAAAGCACTATTACATATTTTGATAAATCACAGAAAGATTTTTTTTTCTTAGCTATCACAGCAAAGAAATCCTGCCCCCCCCCCCAAAAAAAAAGGCAAATAAAAAAAAACCCAAAAAACAACAGAAGAAGCAATACAGTGTAGGATGTACTAATAAATTCAATATACAAAATAACTTTGAAAACTAAAAATTATTCCAACCCCCCAACAAGAGATAGTAGTTACAGACAATATTACATATAATGAGTCAACCTCAGCATTTTACTTTTTTTTTTAAATTGATTAATAATCTCCACTGAGCATAAGCTCTTTGTCAGAGGAAGGTCAAGGAAAAGAATTAGCCTATATAGTCCTTAACAAGTAATTAACATTAGAGTTGTACAAAAAAAGGAGGGAATGAAGATACAAATGTATCTTGGAGAGGAAGCAAGTAATCATAAAATTTATTAACCCAAATGCTCAAACCAAAGGAGATAACTACTTTTATGCCCCTAAATTTTCATCATCATTGAGTTCATCAACATCATCTTCTCTTTCACCTAGGGATTGCCTCCAAGCTTCAAATTTACTATTTAATTGTAGTACTTTGAAAGCAATTTGTTTTTTCCCCCTTGACTTGCCTGGGGCCTTTGACCCCTTTTCTGGATTTATACCCACCACACATCTGTTTAAACAGTATATTATTTGATTTAGCTATCAGTTTGGAACTCTATGGTAGGTAATGAAAATAGCTAGTAAATTAAGTGGAGCTATAACATTTTTGTTTACCTCTGAATGAAGTCCAGTGTTTTAGCAGCAGTGGTAACGTACTGAATGTTTAAAACATAGTAAGAGCAGAAGAGGAGACCTAGTGCTCTTGAGAATGACGAAGCAGTGCCCCGCACCTGACTGTCAATGGAGACGTAAAACTTCTTTACATGGAACCATGACTTCCCTGCAATGAGAAAAAAATAGGTAAGTTTTCCATGCTTTCAAGCATGGTGGTAGATTGGATTGATGGTAGAAAATCCACCTTCTCCAATTATGAGGGGTTCAGCTGGTAATGTGACAAGTCTTGGTATTTGTTCAATGCTTGTTGGACCCTGAAAATAATCCAAAGTTTATGAACATATGGTATTGTTTAAAAAATACAAGAGGTGATTTTGAGATTTATAATGAAGTTTGATACTGACCTGGATTACTTTCATAATAGAGTCACGGGTGTCTTTGAACTGATCAATCAGTAACAACAAAATGCAAGTCAGTTCCTGGTCTGTCCCTGTCTTATGTTTTATGGCTCTTTTGTAGTCACTTCTAGTTTTTTGATGTTCATGCTTTAGTGTGGCCATGAAATCCATGAACTCATCTTTGACTTCTGGTAGCCATTCTGCCAGTTCTGTCTTGAAATTCTTCCCAGTCAGAATATCAAAATGGTGTACCATACCTTCAAATACAAAAAGGAAAGGCCACTGCTCTGTAATATCAGCTGTTGTCATAGGTTGGTCCACGATAGGAATCTCTGCTCCCGGCCTCTTTTTGCGTTGACTTTGACTGTTAATGTCACGCCTTTGAATGGCATAAGTGACACTAAGCAGATCTCTAATCTGCCCTCGCCAGTCCCAATCTCGCCTTCTTGTGGTAAGGAATATTTGTTTCAGATCATCTCTTTTTGCTTCGAGAGTTTCTATTGTTTCTCCCTCTGGGATTTTGAGGACCTGCCATTTAATGCATCCGTAAGCTTCTTTCCTGCGCGGTGCCTCAATCTCTAATTGGGATCTCTCAGGCTTTCGCTTCTGGTTGTCAAAGCGATTTACCATCTTTGACCCTAGTTTTTGTGCTGTTGTAAGATTCTCCTTATCTTTCCCTCTTATTATGATGTCTTTGAAAGCATTTTGGTACTTTGCTGCCATGTCCAATGCCACAGGAGTCATGCATCCCCTTGAACAATTGGGAATTGTATCTTTCATGTCCTTGACAACAAGCTTTACAACTGTATTACAATCCGTCTCATTCAAAACTTCACCATTTTTCAGGCACGCAAGAGCAGCTTTGGACAGCCCAATGTGATTCCACGGCACTTCGTATGATGATAAGCTTCCCCGTGGTCTGTTTGGTCGTGACGATGAAGCTATAGAAAAAAAGAAAGTGCATCCTGTCAGAAGTCAGTGGGTGGGTACTTAGGTTAAACTGTAAGGGTTGCATACATACCAGCAGTTCGTTCCCAGTAATCAATGAGCTTGCGACTGTTCCCAACAGAAAGAATCTCACGCAAGTCTTCAAATTTCACTAGCTGGAGGTCCTCAACGGTCTTAAAATCGTTAGTAACTAAATAAGAAGCAGCTTGTGCTGCAAGATCATGATCCATGTCTGGTACACCCCTCAGTATACTCTGCTTTATCAGAATTACACTTTCCTGATCAGCATCCATTCTAGTAAGAGAAAATAAGGATGTCACGAAATAAAACACTGCTTTCGCTTTAGATTTCAGTCGGACAGATTCTTTACCTGAGTCAATTTCTTCCAAACAACTTCGAAGAAAAGTTATTGTCGACGGTTACAATTCCTTCTCACTTTCGGTCAAATCCCGCCACCTGTTTGAATAATGACGGGTACAACCAATCAGAATCAGCTGACGGGTACAACCAATGAGCTGACTGCATTTCAAAGCGGCATTGCCAACGCAACAGAAATGACATGACGTGGTGGTTAAAGCTTTAACTACATAATTTTTTTATATTTTAATTGCTTTAAAGAGGTAGATATTTAAGAAAATATTGATCTAGAAGTAAATTTTGAAAAATTTGTAATGGCATCGGCAAACAGTCGGCAAACGCTGGCAAACGCCAAGGACCCCTCTACTCCCCCCCCCCTTCCCCCCCGGCCATCTTTTGTTTTTATGTGGGATGTGATGTGGGCGTAGGAACAACAACAAACCGGAAGAATTCGCTGGAATATGAAAAGCTGGGCAATAAAGGATGAGGTTGATGCCATCAAAATCGCCCTTTTGCTTGGCTACGAAGGTTTGAACCGCGACTGGACAAAACCTGTTCCAAAACCTGAGGGAAAGAAGAAAAAGTTGAAACTAGGAGGTCATGCAGTCCAGAATTGGACTCTGCTAAGGCTGTTTCCCTTCATAATTGAAGGTAGAATAGAGGACGTTCATGACAAGGTACATATTGACTTCCAATTTAATCACTTATTTAAAATGAAGTACTGTTGAATACCATGCTTTTCTCATACAGGTTTGGAAACTGTATTTAAAGTTGAAGAATCTTGTGGACTGTGTGTGCAAACCCTTCTTTACCAGTGATGATTTAAATGAGCTGCGGTACCTAATACAAAACTATATGACAGAAAGGGAAAGTTCTCTTCCTAATGTGTTTGTTAAACCGAAGTATCATTTTCTGCAGCACTATGTGGAAATGGTCTCGCTCTTTGGTCCGCTCTTATATGTTTGGACCCTCAGGTGAGCTTTCAGTTCACAATTTCAAACTTAAATTCGCAACTTTTGGTTTATTCATTTTTATTTTTTTTTTTGCCTTTGTTTGCTCATTAGATTTGAAGCCAAGCACCAATTTTTTAAGAAAGTTGTTTCAGCTTGCAACAATTATATTAATGTTGGTTTAACAATGGCCCGTCGTCATCAGAAATGGTTTGCTTACCTTACATCGGGACTGATATATCCAAGTGGTATTGGAAGTGTCTCCAAGAGCAAACCACTGACTTTGGACGATCAGAGTGCAACAATTAAAGAAGCAGTGCGAATGTTTAATTTCACAGAGCATGCTGTTGAAACTGAAAGTGCCTGTTTTGATGACATTCCTCTGAAGAAGGACTCTTATATTATTCTTGGCAAAGATGAAAACAACCAAAATTGTTTAGAAGTTGGTTTAGTGAAGACAACAATTCTTGATGAAGGGAAAGCGTATGTAATCATACACAAGTTTGAAGCCAAACTATTAAGGGATTATGGTCTCTATTATTTAAAAGAAAAGGAAGGAGCCACAATTATTGAATCATCCCAATTAAAACATCCAATTGCTGTCTCTGTTTATGATTTCCACAACAAGTTGTGCTTCTCCTTGAAGTACTCTGTGTAAATTTATTATGTGATTTTACAAGCTATATATTTAATCTTATTTATAATCTGAGGAGTATTTTCAAATGCTGTGACAGCTCAGATTTTATTACAATTATAATCAAAATTAATAGAGATATGTGCTCTTAAATCTGTTTCTCTTCATGCTAAACAGTAATTTGGTAAGTACACAGAACGCTGACAATAATATTTTTTGTCAGAATCTCCTACACTTTATATTTGCACCAATTTGATTGCTCTGACTTGCTGCTCTACACATTTGTTCTCTTTCATTTGCAGATTTTAGTTAATGTACATAATAATCATCAATTTTAATTTTTAAGTTCTTGTAACTTGATTTAATGGCAAAGCCCATGTTTGCATTGGTGAAGCTCATGATGCGAGTGGGACAGTGTCAGAGAGATACTGTTCAAATATTTGTGTACTATCGGTCTGAAAAGTTTTAAACCCGTTTGGGGCCGCCTAGTAGCGCCCTCTAGGCGGAGCATAGGTGACCGCCAGCCATCTTGGATAGGGAGGATAGTGATTTTTACGAATACGCTGTAGCATAAAATTGACTATAAATAACCGCGGGCGCACTCTGTAAAATAGAGTATTAAAAAATAATACGTGTTTAAGTTATCGCGCCGCCCTGCACAGCTCACAGTCTGCGATGCAAATGGATTAGTTGTTAGGTGAGGTTAGTCGGCCTAGACGTCACCATTTGCGCTCTAACCGCATTTCTCATACCGGGCAAGAAGAGGCGCTTCTTTCAAACGTAACGCACGTGGGCAACCAATATGATGCATTCTAGGGCAGGTAAGAGCAGCGTCCGTGTCCCAACGACGCATTAGGGCCAATTTGAGCCAAGAATTTCTCTCGTGATAACCGAATTCCACGGCGCACAAGACCGGCGAAGTAATATCCACTTCCACTTGCGTCACGAACCTAAAGGTCGGCAAAATCACCGATTTCAGTCTATTAACTCGGTTACAGCCCCCAGACTGGGTTGCACTTTTGCCTGCGCGTGGCTAGCAGTGCAGACAACACACTAAAACCGGATGTAACCGGGTTTTCGACCCTAAATAGCACTAAAGTCCGATCTTAAGCGAGTCATAGCAGACGCGGTGTGTCATTGGGGCGTTTTCAAGTCTCTTAACTCGGTTACAGCTTCAACACTGGGCTGCTCTTTCGCCTGCGCGTCGCCAGCAAGGCAGACAACACACTGAAACCAAATGTAACCGGGTTTTGAGGCCTGAAAAAGACCTGAGGTCCAATCTTTAGCGCGCTTCAGCTTCTGCCCCGTCATTTCGTCGTTTTAAATTCTTTAAACTCGGTTACAGCTTCAATATTAGGCTGCTCTTTTGCCTGCGCGTCGCCAGCAGGGCAGGCAACACACTGAAACCAAATGTAACCGGGTTTTTCTACCTTAATTACAACTTAGGTCCGATCATTAGCGCGCCATGGCTGGCGGTGTGTCAATGGGGCGTTCATTAGTGCTTTTTCAAGTCTTTTAACTCGGTTACAGCTTTTATATTTGGCTGCTCTTTTGCCTGTGCGTGGCTAGCAGGGTCGACAACACACGAACACCGGATGTAACCGGGTTTTTGACCTTATATACGACTCACGTCTCATCATTACCGCGCTATAGCTGGCGGGATGTCAAGAAGGGAGTTTTCAAGTTTTTAAACTCCCTTACAGCGTCCAGACTGGGCTGCAATTTTGTCTGCGCGTCGCCAGCAGGGCATGCAACACACTGACACCAGATGTAACCTAGTTTGGAGGCATGAAAAAGACCTGAGGTCCAATCTTAAACGCGCTTTAGCTTCTGCCCCGTCATTTCGGCGTTTTAAATTCTTTAAACTCGGTAACAGCTTCAATATTAGGCTGCTCTTTTGCCTGCGCGTCGCCAGCAGGGCAGGCAACACACTGAAACCAAATGTAACCGGGTTTTTCTCCCTTATTACAACTTAGGTCCGATCATTAGCGCGCCATGGCTGGCGGTGTGTCAATGGGGCGTTCATTAGTGCTTTTTCAAGTCTTTTAACTCGGTTACAGCTTTTATATTTGGCTGCTCTTTTGCCTGTGCGTGCCTAGCAGGGCAGACAACACACGAACACCGGATGTAACCGGGTTTTTGACCTTATATACGACTCACGTCTCATCATTACCGCGCTATAGCTGGCGGGATGTCAAGAAGGGAGTTTTCAAGTTTTTAAACTCCCTTACAGCGTCCAGACTGGGCTGCAATTTTGTCTGCGCGTCGCCAGCAGGGCATGCAACACACTGACACCAGATGTAACCTAGTTTGGAGGCATAAAAAAGACCTGAGGTCCAATCTTTAACGCGCTTTAGCTTCTGCCCCGTCATTTCGGCGTTTTAAATTCTTCAAACTCGGTTACAGCTTCAATATTAGGCTGCTCTTTTGCCTGCGCGTCGCCAGCAGGGCAGGCAACACACTGAAACCGGATGTAACCGGGTTTTCGACCCTAAATAGCACTAAAGTCCGATCTTAAGCGAGTCATAGCAGACGCGGTGTGTCATTGGGGCGTTTTCAAGTCTCTTAACTCGGTTACAGCTTCAACACTGGGCTGCTCTTTCGCCTGCGCGTCGCCAGCAAGGCAGACAACACACTGAAACCAAATGTAACCGGGTTTTGAGGCCTGAAAAAGACCTGAGGTCCAATCTTTAGCGCGCTTCAGCTTCTGCCCCGTTATTTCGTCGTTTTAAATTCTTTAAACTTGGTGACAGCTTCAATATTAGGCTGCTCTTTTGCCTGCGCGTCGCCAGCAGGGCAGGCAACACACTGAAACCAAATGTAACCGGGTTTTTCTACCTTAATTACAACTTAGGTCCGATCATTAGCGCGCCATGGCTGGCGGTGTGTCAATGGGGCGTTCATTAGTGCTTTTTCAAGTCTTTCAACTCGGTTACAGCTTCAATATTTGGCTGCTCTTTTGCCTGTGCGTGGCTAGCAGGGCTGACAACACACGAACACCGGATGTAACCGGGTTTTTGACCTTATATACGACTCACGTCTCATCATTACCGCGCTATAGCTAGCGGGATGTCAAGAAGGGAGTTTTCAAGTTTTTAAACTCCCTTACAGCGTCCAGGCTGGGCTGCAATTTTGTCTGCGCGTCGCCAGCAGGGCATGCAACACACTGACACCAGATGTAACCGAGTTTGGAGGCATGAAATAGACCTGAGGTCCAATCTTTAGCGCGCTCTAGCTTCTGCCCCGTCATTTCGGCGTTTTAAATTCTTTTAACTCGGTTACAGCTTTAATATTAGGCTGCTCTTTTGCCTGTGCGTCGCCAGCAGGGCAGACAACACACTCGCACCGAATGTAACCTGGTTTTTCGACCTAAAATACAACTTAGGTCTGATCTTCAGCGCGCCATAGCTGGCGATGAGTCATTGGGGCGTTTTTAAGTCTTTTAACTCGGTTACAGCTACAATATTGGGCCGCTCTTTTGCATGCGCGTGGCCAGCAGGGCAGACAACACACTTACACCGAATGTAACCGGGTTTTTTGACCTTAAAGAGCACTAAAGTCCGATCTTCAGCGCGGCATAGCTTGCAGCGTGTCATGGGGGCCTTTTTAATTCCTTTAACTCGGTTAGAGCTTCAATATTGAGCCGCTCTTTTACCTGCGTGTGGCTAGCAGGGCAGACAACACACTCACACCGAATGTAACCAGGTTTTTTGACCTTAAATACAACTCAAGTCTGATCTTAAGCGCGCCATAGCTGGTGATGAGTCATTGGGGCGTTTTCATGTCTTTTAACTCGGTTACAGCTACAGTATTGGGCCGCTCTTTTGCATGCGCGTGGCCAGCAGGGCAGACAACACACTCACACCGAATGTAACCGGGTTTTTAGACCTTAAATACAACTCAAGTCTGATCTTAAGCGCGCTACAGCTGGCGATGTGTCATTGGCGCGTTTTCAAGTCATTTAACTCGGTTACAGCCCCCAGACTGGCCTGCAATTTTGCCCGCGCGTGGTTATCAGAGTTGACAACATACTCACACCGGACGTAACCTGGCTCTTCAATTTAAAAGAGTACTACAGTGCGATCTTTAGCGCGCCATAGCTGACGGTGTGTCAATGGTGGGTTTTCAAGTCTCTTAACTCGCTTACAGACGCCAGGCTAGGCTGCTTTTCTGCCTGCGTGTGGCTAGCAGGGCAGACAACACACTCACACAGGATGTTACCAGGTTTCCGACCAGACATACAACTCAAGTTTGATCTTAAGCGCGCCATAGCTAGCGATGTGTCATTGGCGCGTTTTCAAGTCTTTTAACTCAGTTACAGATTCAATATTGGGCCGCTCTTTTGCCTGCGTGTGTCTAGCAGGGCAGACAACACACTCACACTGGATGTAACCCAGTTTTTAGACCTTAAATACAACTCAAGTCTGATCTTTAGCGCGCCATAGCTGACGGTGTGTCAATGGGGGGTTTTCAAGTCTTTTAATTTGGTTACAGCCGCCAGGCTAGGCTGCTTTTCTGCCTGCGTGTGGCTAGCAGGTCAGTCAACACACTGACACCATATGTAACCGGGTTTTTCGACCTTAAATACAACTAGAGTCTGATTTTTAGTGTGCTATAGCTGGAGGTGTGTCATTATTGTATTTTCAAGTCTTTTAACTCGGTTAATGCCTCCAGACTGGATGACACTTTTGCCTCCGCATGGTTAGCAGTGCAGACAACACACACAAACCGGATGTAACCAGATTTTCGACCTTAAATAGCGCTATTGTCCGATCTTAAGCGCGCCATAGCAGACGCGGCGTGTGTCTGGCGCCTTTGTAAGTCTTTTAACTCGGTTACAGCTTCCAGGTTGGCCAGCAATGTTGCATTCGCGTGCAAGGCAGAGCAGACAAGACGCGCCCCCCGAATGTTATCGGGTTTTTCGTCTTGAAAGGGCACCAAAGTTCGATCTTAAGCGCGCAATGGGTGACGTGTGTCATTTGGGAATTCTGAGGTGTTTTAACTGAGTTAGAGCTTCAATGTTGGGTTGCACGTTTGCCTGCGCGTGCTTAGCTGTGAACACAACACACTCAATCTGGATGTAATCAGGTTTTCGACCTTAAATAGCACTAATGTCCTATCTTAAGCGCGCCGTGGGCGACGCGGCGTGTCATTGGCGCGTTGTTAAGTCTTTTAAGTCGGTTACAGCTCCCACCGAGTTCCCCGGCGCACGACACCGCCGAAGTTATATACACTTCTTCTTGCGTCACGAAATTTAAGGTCGGGGAAATCAACGATTTTAGTCCATTAACTCGGTTACGGCCGACAAGCTGGGTTGCTTTTTTGCCTGCGCGTGGCTAGCGGGGAAGACAACACACTCACACCGGATGAAACTTTTTTTTTTTAACGCACGATCTCGACTCAAATACGGATTTGCACTGGCGCGAGGCGGCGAAAAGGTTGGGAAGTGTTAAGTGTGAAAAATTTGAACGTTAAAAGTTGATCCCTGCAGGGCTTCTAAGGACGGACCGAGCTTGTGGAGGAAGGACCGGGCTATGTCGTGAATATAATTTTAATCTGGTAAGCCCTCGCCACTTACGCGATAAACCGCTCTATTGTCAGGTTATTTACAAGTGATTCCAGGATCTAATCTGGACATGAAAAATATTTCACAACACACCTTGAGTATAGTACTATGATACTGCAAAGCTTTATCTCGATATCTACTCAAATGCTTGAGATTTGTATAGCGAACGAGGGAACGCAACAAATTAAAAAAGGGCGCTTGGAAACCCATTAAAAGCACAGAAGTCCGATCCATAGCACCCATAGGCTTCTGGCCCGTCATTTGGGCGTTTTCGAGCCTCCTAACTCGGTTACAGCATTGAAGCTGATCTGCACTTACGCCTACGCGTGCAGAGCGGGACACACATGTTGCGAGCAGATTTCACCGAGTTTTTTGTCTTTAAAGGGCGAAACATACACACCAGCGAGTGCTTAACGGTGCTGATCGGACTGGTTGCAGACGCGCACAACAGGACACAACACTCGTCAGTCGCATGGTGAAATTCCAACATAGACTAGCGCTTATCTGTTGAAAGTCCAGTCGGTGAAACGATTTAGGTTCTAAGAATCGGTTCCAACCGCCGAAATGAGACCCTACTGAGTTTACGTGTGCACAACGGGACAGAGAACTCGTCAGTCGCACATAGAACCGAGTTTTCTGTCCTCACATGGCGAAGTTCGGGCATCGGTGGGCGCCGATCTGTTCTGAGTCCAGCCAGAGAAACCATTCGAGTTTTAAAACTCGGATACAACCGTTGGAATGGGACCGGACTGGGCTGACGTGTGCACAACAGGGCAGAGAACTCGTCAGTCACACAAGCAACCGAGTTTTCTGTCTTCACATGGCGAAATTCCAACATAGACAAGAGCTTGTCTGTTCAAAGTTCATTCGGAAAAACGATGTAGGTTCTAAGATTTGGTTCCAACCGCCGAAATGAGACCCTACTGAGGTGACGTGTGCACAACGGGACAGAGAACTCGTCAGTCGCACATATAACCGAGTTTTCTGTCCTCACATGCCGAAATTCCAACAATATAGAAGAGCGCTTATCTTTTCAAGTCCTGTCGGAGAAACGATTTAGGTTCTAAGAATCGGTTCCAACCGCTGAAATGAGACCCTACTGAGGTGACGTGTGAACAATGGGACAGAGAACTCGTCAGTCGCACAAGCAATCGAGTTTTCTGTCCTAACATGGCGAAATTTCAACATAGATGTGCGCTTATCTGATCGAGGCTTGTCGGAGAACCGCTTCGAGTGCCGAAACTTGGTTACACACGGAGAAAAACAATTAATGGTCGCAACTAATATTCCGGTTGATTTTCAGACAAGCAGTATTTTTTTTTTGGTCCTGAATGCTAAATTTTTTGAGAGAACTCTGCGTTGGTCGAACCAACGAATAGTCATAGTTGCTTTAACCAAACGTCAGTTGCTCTAACTAAAAAGGTCTGTTGCGGAAGTGGCATGTTGTTTTTTTCTGCAACGCACCTATTCGTTGGAGCAACTATCTTTTGGTTGGTGCGCAACTAACGAATAGTTCCTCAAACAAAATTTTAGTTCTCAAAACCAAATTTTCAACTTGTCTGGAAACAAACATTAGCTGCGAAAACATTTTTTTTTCTCTGTGCAACCGCTGGATTAGTACTCTTTGAGCTGTCGTGTGAACAGATGGACAGAAAACTCGTCAGTCGCACTATCCGAGTTTTCTGTCCTTAAAAGGCGAAACACATATTTGCGAGTGCTTATCGAATTGGGCTCAGGCGATTAACAATTCGATAGCTAATCGAGAAAACTCGGTTACTGGTGTCGGATTGATTCCCGCTGAAGCTGACGTGTGCACAACAGGACAGAAAACTTGTCAATCGCTCTCGTAACGGAGTTTTCTGCCCGTAAAGGCCAAGAACGACCTATCAGCGAGTGTTTAACGGTTAAGTGCCGCATGAGAAGCAATTTTTAGCAAGTTTTAGCTTGGCTACAACGGTCCCGCCATGGCACGTGTGCTGAGCAGTGCAGGAGCACACGCCAATCGTGCTTTTACTTGGGTTATGTGTCCTCACAAGGCGTAAATGCGCTTGCCTTACCGTCTGAGTTAAGTCGGAGATGTTTTTTGAATGCTGAAACTGTGTTACTTCTCACCGCATCGTGTAGGAAAGAATCGTACAAGACCACTTTCTCATGTTTGGAATTTACGTATTCAAAACAAAAATCATAATATGATTTCAGTTCACACTCTTCTATTCAAAACAAAAACAAAAAAAATCAGTTGAAGGAAAGAATCGTACAAGACAACTTTCTTCTGTTTGGAATTTAGGTATTCAAAACAAAAATCATAATATAATTTCAGTCACACTCTTCTATTGAAAAAAATAATAAAAAATAAAAAAAATCAGTTGAAGCATGAAAATTAACTTGCATACGATGTTTATATTCGTCTATTTGCAGACTTTATTGTGGCCCTTCGCCCAGTGATTCGTCTGCGAACAAAGAAATCGAATATTTATTGAAAGTAGTATGACATCCTTTATGACCCTTTGTGCTGTCAGTGGAATCAGGCATTTTAAACCATAACAAAAAAAAAGAACATGCTGTTAGTGTTTTATAAGGCAATCAAGCCGACTTACCTGACAAGTCAAGGAGCAGTAATTCGCAACTCTGCACACTGAGCATTGCAGAACTGCTCTCGCGCCACAGGCGGTGCATTTCTCATCATCTTCCAGACCCTATTATTAAAGAAATTTCCTTGTTATATATATATATATATATATATATATATAGGCAAATAGGAGTACTGACTGAAGGAAGATGCTGAAGTGTCACCATCCATTATTGTTTTTGCGATTTCTATTACCGTTTATGTTATGGACGTGCAATAGCATGCATTAGTCTTATTTTCTAGTATGACAACTTTACCTCAGTCGGTAATCCATATTTTTGGAATACATCTTGAAGCGTCATTTGCTCATAGTTTTTTGAGACCAAGACGCCTCCCAGATACATTAATAAAAACCGACAGTACACAGCATCTCGTTTCGTAACGTGCTGGTCAAGCTGTTCCAGCCTCTTGTCACTGACAATAAATCTATTGCCCCTGATAAAGCTGGCCAAAGTGCTTCTTTTTTGGGCAGATACATTTTGGTCCTGACAACAAAGTCTAGTGCACATGTGCTGCTTGGCGTTGGCGTTGATTTGAATTTTCCCACACAGGGGGCACGAAAATGTCTTCCACTTTCCTTCTTCAGGATCGTGATCCTGTAAAAACGTATCGTTTGAAGCAAGTAAGCAATTACCACGACAATCGTCGACGTCATAAGTCATATTACACAGTAAATGAAAACCCCAAGTTTTCGTTTTCTGTTATCGTTAGTTTTATGTGCGAATGCACAGGATTCGTGAGTGTAACTTAAACATATCTTGAAAATACAAGAATTCCGGAACTCCGGCCGAGTTCCGCGTACGATTTGACCAGGAGACTCGGGAAATGTCCTGTGATTTATGTATTCATCGTCCCATGTTTTCCTGGGTAGCACGCCGGAAAACGTAGGTTTTCATTTTATGTGTCGTTAAAGCGCATAATCAAAATGAAATTTATAATGCTATATTTATTACTCACAGAGATGGGAAAGTGCTTCGTGGCCTCAGATCCCAAGGGCCCTAATGCCAATTTTCCTCGTATGTGTAGTTTAACTACTCCACTTTCGCCCAGAAGCAGCCCTCCTATGTGACTAAAAACTACCGTGAAAACAGTCTTCCCATCTGCACTGAGGCCTGTTGTCAATTTTTCAAAAATGTCTTTTTTCAGAAGCGTGTACCCTCTTGAGCAGTATCTTTGCCAGGTGCCGCTCTTTTGCCGCTGTCCGAGATGTTCCGTGCTCGTCTTGAAGTGCTCCACATCCGGAGAGGTGAACAGATCACTGTTCATCGTTCCCTGTTGACAAACAAAAACGGGAACAGTTGCTGCTTAATAACCACGATGGAAAAGTGTGAAGCCATTTACCGATTTCATAATTTAAATTTGTTTGTGGTCTGCGATGTTTTACAGAGTCGATTCACCCTGGTCACACGTATGCTAGTGTTAAAGTAAGTTTAATCATTAAAAAAATTTAAAAAAATGTCCTGGGTCTCTTGCCACACGTCGAAGGCAAACTTACCAAAAAGAGGTCCTGCATTAGAGGGCGCGCAAGCACATCCTCCGGAAAAGCACCCCGACACTGCACCCAGAGGGCACGGACCTCCCCAGGATCCTGAAAATTAGTGCAAAACCTTCAGTTACCAACATCAGCAACTGACAGAGGAGGGATGTCACATCGTAGAGAACAAATACATATGGTTGTCAGAGCGAAAATATGGCAGGCCAAAATAAGAAGCCAACCCAATCCAAATACTTAGTTGGCTTGTTTCAATGTCCGGACAAAAAAATACTTGTCACTAACTAAACACCAACTACCTTTTTTTTGGTGTAAAGTGTTGTTCATTTCACGCAAATAAACAACATTTCCGAGCTTGCGTATAGTAAACGGATATGACTACAAGAAAATTAATCCGATTGAATCGATGGCTACGCTTACCAGACGGCGAGTTTCTGAAGAGTGCATCTTGTCTTCAGCGCACTGGGTCCCGACACTGAACATGACAGCGTCATCGCATTGCGTGGCCTGCGGAAAAATGGCCAATCATTGTGTTCAGTTCAGTTCAAAACTTTGTCTGAAAATACTAGTAAAACTGAGGTGTTACCCTACTCTTACCTGATCCAGAACTGCTATCTTCAACGGAGCACATTCCGTCTGACTTGCCTTTTCAGCTGTCGATTTTGCCTGAAAAAAAAGAGAAAAAGAACGTAATCTAATCTAAGAAACTCTGCCCCTACACTGCTTTCTCACTGACCGTTCATAGATAATCTCGAAAACTAAAAATGATAACCACATGCGGTAACATTCTTTGAAATCCTCGCACAAACGGTTGGGAGGGCAAAAAAAAATTCCCAAACCTCACAAAATCCTTCTTCACACCGAAAAAAAATAGGGCCATCTTTATTGTATAAAATAGCCCCTGAAGCCGCCGTCTCCGCCCACCGGACCGACATCGTCACACATTGTATAGCAGTGCCGATAGATCCGGGTCTAGTGCTTGCAGTACGCGTGCACGCACGTTAGACTGCTTCTTTTTTTCAAAATTTTCGAATTCAATTTAGTTCCGGGTCAGAAAACAATCCTTTCGGGGTCCTGATCCACGGCCCGAAGTCTAGTAGCGATGTGACGTCATTTAGTGGTGCCGCGGGGGGCCTAAATGCCCCTCTACAGGGCAAAAAATAAATTTTCTCAAAAAAATCTGGGAAAAAATTCCAATGTCAATTCGATGAAAGTAGCAGTCCAATCAAAGAAATAAAATTTCAAGGAAAACGTCGTATCTCCTGAGGATTTAGAAATATCGGCATTAAAAGTGCAAAAATCAAGCAAACCCGAGGAAAACCGCGGTATACATACACGATTTTTTCACCTGCAATGCCGATATCTCTGAAACCGTGAGAGATACGACGTTTTCCTTGAAATTATAGTTCTTTAGAAAGCCGCTTTCGACATTGGAATTTTTGTCCAATTTTTTTGAGAAAATTCATTTTTTGCCCTGTAGAGGGGCATTAGGGCCCCGCGGCACCACTAAAAGACGTCACACCGCTACTAGACTTCAGGCCGCGGATCAGGACCCCGAAGGGGTTGTTTTCTGACCCGGAACTAAATTGAATTCGAAAATTTTGAAAAAAAGAAGCAGTCTAACGCACTTGCGTCCATGGGGAAGGCGACTAGCATGACAAAACCCCTGGATGGGTGTAAAAAATAGAACACCCCCCCCCTCCCTCCCCGCCTTATAAACAAAGTCTGGCCCCGTGCCTGCGCGTCTAAGCAGCAAACCACGCGCTGACATGGTCGCAGTTGACACTCACTTCGGCAATCGTCTTTTTGAACTCATTAATTTCCCGAAACCAATTAACGTCAGGGTCATTGTTTTTATATCCTGCCTTCGACGAAAATAGAACTTAAACGGTGTAGTTTCGTGCACTGTCACCGACCTGAACAACGGCGAGCTCTTCTGTCAGCTCTGCACCGCCACCAGCACTCGACCCAGCATCACCAACCTGGGTCAGAAAACGCAATTAAGAAGGAATAAATACGCCAGTACGGAATAGAGGACTGAAGCTCATGGAGAACACCCAGCTTTAGCGCTCACGTCATGCTGACTTGGTGGCCTTTAACGCCCTTAACAGTTAGATAATAAACAAGTCAATTTAAAAGCATCACTCTCTTTCAACAGATTCTTAACCAGATGTAAGGGTTTTTGCGGATTCCGTAATGTTCGTAGGTTTTGGCACATTATCACTGCAAATTGAAGAGAGAAACCACCTGAGAGCGAAAAACTTTTTTTCTCGCTCGTATGAAGCGAGAAAATTTTTCTAGCCTTGAGGAAGTTTGTTTTGAAGACTTTCGCGTTCCATAAGCGAGGAAAGAATTTCCCGCTCATAATGATTTTGACTTACCGTGCTAAGAGCCTTTTTTTTCCGCGCGGGCTCCTCTGACGGATCCTCAGTTGCACACCTCAGGTTCGGGAACTCGCTGAGGATCCTCGCACCCTGCCTTGTAAGTCTAGCCATGTTGACAAGTTGTACCTGAAAAATTACTAACAAAGCATTAATTATAGTAATGAACTGAAACGCAGAAAACGTTATGTGCCAGACATATAAATTTGTCTCAAACTATCGAAGTCAGTGTCGTATAAACTGCATTACCACTGATTGCTGATAGTGGTCGTTCGAAAATTATGTATCACGGTTTGCACATTTGCACGGGTTGTGTATTTGCGCAATACCCCCCCCCCCCTTGGGAATTTGTATCTTGTTCAACGTAACCAGCGCGCTCACATCTCTGCGACCTCTCCACGCTTTCGTCGCGAAAATTTCAGTGTGGCATAAATCCGGTCGAAATGGGAAATATGACGTCACAGGACCGAAACCACCCGGCCACCCTCTCACAGGTGGTCACATAATGGGAAACCACCCATATCGTCAGTCTCCCCCCCCCCCCCATCGAAAATCGTGTAAATAGGTGAAATATGAAGATAAAAAAAATTTGCCCATGCTCACATAAGAGAGCGCTCATGAATTACGTTCCGGCGTGACGTAATATAGGTTTCGGACGAGGCTACGAAACGAAAGCAGAAGAACAAAAACACTTTCAGTTTGGAAGCTCTCGGGCGCAAGATTTTGAAATTTTGACGCAACATGGAAAAATAAAAGGGGAATAAATGTGGAAAAATAAAATCCCCTCAGGGACACAAAGCCCGGGTGGGGGGGGGGGAGGAGGGGGGGGGGGGGCCTCGGGGACAGCGCATGGCCGAAAGCGGCGGATGCTCGACGGAAGATTTAGACGTCGTCGCTGCAAGTAGAACGGCCGGAAACGTGAACAACCGAGATTTCTCAGGTTTCTATCATCGCGCCTGATAAGTAGACAATCCCGCGCGCACCCGCTCGCACTGTTCGACCCGGCTCGGCTACCCGCGTGCTTCGGCTTGGCCTCTCGGCTCGTTGTAGCGCGACCGGCCCGGACCCGCGAATAAACTGGAACTGTGGTGTTGACGCAAGGGGACCCCAAAATGGAAACTATTCAAACAAACAGGAAATCGCACAAAATACGGCATGGCACGAATCTTTGCGTTATGGAGGGGCGGGGGCGGGGGAGGGGAGGGGACAACTTTCCCGGGGCCCTTCGAAATCCAACCTCATTACCCCTCCTCCAACTCCCGCTTTCACGGACTGCATGGAAGGGTATCCCAGCGAAGTTGTTTTTTTGCATGCTTCTAACTACCGTTTCAGGATACATGACAATAGAGTAAACCAGTGGCGGATCTGGGAGCGGCTCGAGGACGGGGGGGGGGGGGGGGGAAGGTCCCGCTTTTTGCCTACTTACAGGCGGAAAAGTTATGCCGGTCGCCTACACTTCCGGTGCCCTTCAGGCGCCGAGGGGGCAGGGAGGGGGGGAAGGGGGGGGCAAAAGGGGAGTTGCCCCCCCTCAAATCCGCATCTGAAGTATACTCCGGAGAAGCCCGAGACAGATACAAGAAGTCATCACGAAGAACGCCGGAGAAAGTATGAAACAGTGGTTTTTCTCTTACTCGCCTTCAGTTCTTCTTTGTTACGACTTCTTACTTCCGTTTTGGGCTTCACCGGAGTACTCTATTACTACCCATGGACAGCCCTCATGCTAGTCGCGTATGCGCAACTATCCGCCGCTCCCACTATTCTTCTTCTTCCCCCCCCCCTTTTCCCTTCCTGCTCCTCCTCCCCCCCCCCCCTCTAACCCCTGTAACATTCTTCACTTCCGTTTAAATTCTCAGTATCTTAGGGAGCGTGTGGCATCGCTGCATCCAATCATCTTGGTCATGAGACCAAGACCCAGAAAATGCCACCCGCGAGGACGCCGCCGTTCGCACAGTATTGATTTGTTTTGCAAACCGGCTGCCGGCCGCCGCCTCTTCGCTCACCTGGCCAACCCGGAACCCGGCTGCTAGCTGAAGCTGTCGCTCCGCAGCCCTGCAGCTCGAGCGGCAATGCGGGGAGAGCGAGGCAAACACAACAAAACAGCAGACGACGTGCAAAAGCCTAGAAACAACAGTATAATGTAAAACATAGGTCTCTCGGCGAACACGATTCAAAATAAAGAAGTCACGTAAAATATAGCATAACCTAACCCAACCCCCCACGCAATGTTCTAACCACGCCCCCCCCCCCCACTCAAAAACACAACTAATTATGCATGTTTTATTACTTACCTGCACTGTTGAAACAAACACGTGACGTAGACACGTAGACAGAGATAGGGAAGTGACCGATCTGAAACGCAGACGACAGCAACGCAAACGCAGCTTCTGCAGCGGCAGCTGGTGCGGCCGGGAGAGAGCGGGTTGAGAGGTGAAGTGTGGGGGAGAGGAAGAGAGTGGGCCTCAGTCGGACACCGATTTGTCAGTCTAGTCGACGTGATACGCGTGGGCTGGCGTCACTATTGAAAGTGCAGAAGTATAGAAGACTCGTCGCCTTGATCAACACCATGGTAAGTATTAACTGTCTGTATTAATTAGTTTCAATAACCACTGACAACGGTGACCCAATAGAAACGCGGATATAATGTAATGTGGACGTGCTGCCATGCGGCGAGAAGGTTTTGTTTTGTTTATTTTTTGATCCGCTTTTACACGAAGGAATGATAAACTGCCGTTGTTTCCTTTTTCTGTCCCTCCGCTTTGTGATGTTTCTGGATTTATTCAGGTTTTGATCTGAAATAATAATTTTGCCTATATAAACGGGTGAGGGTGGGGGGGGGGAGGGCATTTTTATCACTAGCAGCGATCAATGCACATGCACTTCATATTACATATCAAATTATTATCCGACAGAGCACAGGACTAAGGTTTTCCCTGGTCGGATAGCAATATTCATGATTTTTCGCAAAATTGTTACCAATTATTTCTATTCCACCAAAATTTGCGCTTCAGTGGATCGGTCTGGGTGGGGAGGGGAGAAAGAGAGGGAAGGGAAGAGGGTACAAGAGAGTTAGGGAGGCGGGGGGGTGAAGGGGATTTGATTTAGAGGCGGCTGCGCGTTCTGTACCGCGAGTGGTCGAGACGATTCGAGCATATCCGACCGGGAGGGGGAGGGAGTGGGGGGGGGGGGATCTCTGTTACGGGCTGAGGCGCGTGCTCCTCGGGGCACGTTTTACACCAGTTGCGCCAATGATTCAAGCATACACAAAATTGTCAGGCGAAGAAAAATAAAAAAATAAAAAACACTGCCGCGCCGGGGGTCAGTACTTAGTTGAAGGCTAGGTGCGCCAAGTGCGTTGGCGCATAGTGTTTGAGGCTGTGGGCTATATCGGAGCTGGCTGGAAAGAAGAAGACGGGAAGAACAGGAGGCGCTCTGCGCATGCGTGCAAGGTGGTAAGGGTACCCCCCCCCCCCCATCTCCCGTCGTCAAGTTCGGGTTGAACCGAAAGGGCCATATTTTTTTAAATCGTTATCGTTCGATATGCTCTATAACTGCAGCGGAGCTTGTCGCGGCGCGGCAGGCGCAGGGGAGGGGTAGGGTGGGCGAGGCTGTGCTCGGAGAGCGAGCGCAGGGAGGGGAAGGGGGGGGGGGGGGGGCTGGCTATCGGTTCAAACCCCGAGTTCGAACGCCAAACGGTGTGGTGCTTGAGCGCGGGGCATCGACAGGGATGGTTTCGACCTTGGTGGAAGACCGCGGACTGCTGCCTAACTATGACGCGCTACCATTACGGTGTCCCCAAATTCTTAGACTTTGCTTGCGGGTGATTTTTTTTTTTTGGGGGGGGGGGGAGTTTATGATGTGAAACGACGCTGTGCAAAATGTGAGCGCGATGGGACCAAGCTTTAGTTTACAGCGCCAGAGCTCCGTCCTCCGCGCAGTTCGTACTGAGCGCGCTGACTTTGGGGGACGGTTATAAACTACGTGACCAATTTAGGAGGGGGAGGGGGGCAGCCTATGGTCACGATCCTATCCTTAATGCATGGTAAGGTTAGGTTAGCCAGGTCACGATAGGGGGGAGGGGGTCGGAAAGTGGCCTAAAATCGGTCACGTAGTTTATGAACGTCCCCTTGAGGCCCACCAATACTTAGCTCACTGACGATTGGAACTGAGTCAGAGCCGGGCCGTGGCGCATTTTCACGGGGATCGTGGGGATGCCTAGTCATTGTCCAGGTCGAACTCCCAAGTGTATCATTTAACTAAAATAATGATGAATGTGAATTTTAATGTCTTTGTATGTTTTGTGACAGGCGGAACACTCCAAGCCTGGAGAGAGAGGGGTGATTGCCGGGTTGTGGCGGGCGGGCCTTAGTGCTGCCCAGATACAGAGGCACCCGGATGTTCATATGTCCATCAGCACTGTAAAGTACTGGCTGCGAAGGTATCGGGAGGGTGGTTACGAGAGCCTCAAAACGAAGCCACGGTCAGGGCGGCCCAAGGCCGTGACCGACGAGGACACGCTCCTCATCAGGGCCTCCATTTTAGCAAGGCCGTTCGCTACCCTGAAAGAAGTCGTCCAGGAGATCACCCCGCACCTGACGCAAAATATGAAAACCGTGTACCAGAGGTGAGTGACGTATTTTTAATTTGAAATGTTAAGTTTTCCTAAAATAAATAATTCCTTAATGCTGCAGGGGCGATGCCCCCACAATCAGGCCACCAGGCTCACTTTAACGATTGCACTTCTTTTCTCTTGCCTCACTCTCGATATCAAAGAACAATTTCGTCCGCGAGCTGGGGCCAGTGTTAAGCACACCCAAATGTAGTGACGAATTCGTCTATGAAATGTATAAAAATGTTTTAACGGCGATGTAAAGATTGTCCCTAGATTTAAATGTGCTTAAATCTGGCCGCAGGTCATGCACAAAATTGTTCACTGTCATATTTTGTGCGCTCTTTTCTTTCCTTTACGTCAATGCTAGTGCATATATATATATTGAATGTTTGTGGTTTCGTGTTGTTCTCCAGAGTTCGCAAGGAGCACATGAGGTGCCATGTGGCTGCTGAGAAGCCAATGCTCACGGACGCCCATAAAGAAGCCCGGCTAGCATTTGCGTATGCCCATGTAAACGAGCCCGTTGAGTTCTGGCGCCGGTCACCCGTGTCAGACGAAAAGTCATACCTAAGCACTTCGTCCCACACCAAACATGTGTGGCGACTTCGTGGTCACCGGTAAGTTTGCTGGTATCTCAATTTCTTTTGAATGTGGAATGGTTGCATTTTTTATTTTCCTTCGTGTAAACCATGGTCAACTTGAAACCGCACAGAATGCAAAAACGGTTCATTTTCCCTGAAATTAACTCAACAAACAAACAAAGTTGTGTATCACACTTTTCCTACAGTGTGGTCAGTGGTCAAGTAATATACCCAACTCTTCCGTTTTTAGTGGTGTAGCATTATGTGTAACATTGCGGCAAACTTGTGATGTCGGCTCGTGGCTGACGCCGCTGCACGGGGGCGCACGGATCCGCAAGTGGTCGCACCGTGCGACGCTCCGTAAATCGAACACACTGTCCGGAACGCGGGCCCTCTCGAAATTGAATTCTTTTTTTTTTTAAATCGTAGTTTTCGAACCCTTCCGATTTTATGAACGCGTTCCAGGGGCTCGGAAATCGGTTTCTGGTTGACAGTGTATTGATCGATTTGGGTGATCACATTTGGTGTTGGCATTTTTTCCTCATTCCTGATTCGACAGCGTTTTGGGCATGACAGGCCTGGGCGTGCTGCAATACTTACTGGGTGTATCGGTAGCTCCAGGTATTTTTAGTTGAATGCAGTCCCGCAACGTAATAGATCCGTCTCCATCTGTCCCACTGGGTCAAGAAACAGACGGGGATGGTGCATAGCGAGACTAACTAAACCCAAAACTGCTCGGGGCTACTGATACACGAAGTGTATGCAGTGAATGCAGTGAACTTTTTGAATTACCTGAATTGATTTGTATGGCAACACACCAAATCTAGTAGTGTGAAGTTCACACGGATGGAAACATGTAGAAATAATTTGCACAGTTCTATACGTGTGGAAAGTATTCAAACGGTTCCATCTGTGTGAAACATAGTTACACGTTTCCATTTGTGTTAAATTCACACACATTAGATTTGCTGTGTGTCTTGTTTAATCTACTTTTTTTTTCATCGACTGAAGAAAAAACTTTTGTTTGGCAGGTATGACCCAGAGTTCACGGTCCCAAAGACGGCCAGTGGGCGTGTGTCTGCCATGTTTTATGGCGCCGTGTCGGCAGATCACGGCCCATTAGCTTTCGTCTCCTGCCCTCGAGCAATGAATGCTGTTTTTTACAGGTGACGTTCTTTGATTCGTATTAATAATTGAATCGTATATTGGCGGTTATATTGGTATTCCTACCATTGCGATTTTCGTGCGAAAATTGTGGATAGTAGGGTATTTCGGAGAAAATCAACCCGGAAATGGAGAGATGTCAACAATAACATGAAAGGATACAGAACGCGGGTATCATGAGGGGTGCCACAGCAGAGAGTACACATCCACGACGTCGGCCACGAGCCAACGTTAAAATTTTAGATGTTTAGATCGTGCTGGTGCTGCGCGCTGTTGTGACCGCACCATATGGTAGAGTCACAGCAGCGCGAGCTGCTAATACTTCAAAATTTGTGCCCGTCGTGGCGCATATACTTTCAGGTGCTGTACCCCCCCATGATACAGGCGTTCTATATCCGCCCATGTTCTTGTAACCATCTTCTCTATTTCCGGTTTGAGCTCCTCCGAAATACCCTATTATGCTCCAATATGCGCCCTGATATTACACTTTAAATCAAAAGGCACGGCATTTTTCGTAAAAGATCAAAATTAGCGACCAAAGTGGAGTGTATTGTTGTCAAAACTGTGAACAGCACACCGAAAACAAAATTTTTTAAAATTACTCTATTTCGGCTTGCTAATACACTCACTTTTCGGTGTAGACTGATCCCTTCTTTGGTGGATCTCTTACTGCCATTCAGGTCTCATCCCTCGGCAGAAGTCAGTTCCTCACAGTAACTGGTTAGTTGGCTTTATAGGCTGCGGGAGACGGGTTTCATTCTCTTTCGAATCGCGATACACACCACCGATTGAGGTTAAGGTTAAGGTATTAATAAAACCGGGGCATTGCAGACCGTTTTCGAGGCTTTTGTAATCCGTGTATCACAAGCTCATTGCAGCTACAACGCATCGCGAATTTTGGTGATGTAAATTACAATTCCGATACCAGTGTTGGGCCAGTTCCCGTCGCCTAAGCTTCCACTTCTCGTACAGAGCGGACGGGGCCAAAAGAACAGCAGATCTACTTTAGAACTGTTCATCATACGTGCACATTTTGCAGGCCAATCTATATCCGCCTCTTGTTGGCTATTATATAATGGAATTCTCACTGATTACAGGGATCACTGTCTAGCTGCCATGCTGCAGGCTATGCAGCTTCATGTGGGCGAGGAGCCGTTCCACTTTTCCCAGGACAACGCGCCGATACACAACGCCAGGGTTGTGAGGGAGTGGCTGGAGGAGCGCCCTCAGATGATTAAGTTGATCTGGCCTCCATACAGCCCAGACTTGCACTGGATCGAGAACGTTTGGGGCCTAATCGAGCTCAACTGGGATCCAGCGTTCGAGGCGACACGTGAAGAGCTGGAAGCCCACGTCGTGGCCGAGTGGAACTTCATTACTGGTCGGCCTGCGATCCTCCAGAGGCTGGCCGATTCGATGCCAACAAGACTGCAGGAGGTCATCGACAAAAATGGCGCAGCGACCCATTATTAGTTATTATTATTAGTATTGTTTTGTTTTTGTTTATTTCAGTGTCTAGGGGAGTTTTCATTTGTTTCTGCCATTTTTTTTCTCTATTCCCCTTTTGCTTATGCTTGCTGTGTAAGCTAAGACTTAAGCAAAAATTTGTAATGTTTTGTACCAGAAATTGTAATGCAATTCGTACTAATTGCTGTACAAAAAAAATTAAATTAATTTTGATGCAATTCAAAAAGTAAACTGAAATTACACATGTTATTATTGCTCGAAACTATTGAACAAAAAACCTAATTGAGTTCTATTGAAATTCAACGATCGAAGAGAAAGCGGGCCCATTGACCGATTATGTCAGACATCTAAGCCACTGATTTCAAAATCCCAATTCAGAATCCACGTTAGTGTCTAAATGGAATGTGAGGTCAACAACCGAGCCTCTGTCAGAAGACTGTGGAGTTGTAAGGATGCCCTAATGACCAACCGCGTCTGCTATGGGGCGCTAAAGATTGGACTTAAGTTGTATTTCTGGTCGAAAACCCCGGTTACATTTAGTGTCCGTTTGTTGTCTGCCCTGCTAGCCACACGCAGGCAAAATTGCAGCCAAGCCTGGTGGCTGCAACCGAGTTAAAAGACTAGAAAACGCCCTAATAACACACCGTCAGTTATGGCGCGCTAAAGATCGAACTTATGTGCCCTTTCAGGACGGAAAACCCGGTTACATTCAGAGGCAGCGTCTTGTCTGCTCTGCCTTGCACGCGTATGCAAAATTGCAGGCCAACCTGGAATCTGTAACCGAGTTAAAAGACTTAAAAACGCCCTAATGGCCCGCCGCGTCTGCTATAGCGCGCCTTCGATCGGACTTTAGTGCTATCTAAGGTCAAAAACAAGGTTACATCCGGTTTGAATTTGTTGTCTGCCCTGCTAGCCACACGCAGGCAGAAAAGCAGCCTAGCCTGGCGGCTGTTACCAAATTAAAAGACTTGAAAACCCCCCATTGACACACCGTCAGCTATGGCGCGCTAAAGATCGCACAGTAGTACTCTTTTAAATCGAAGAGCCAGGTTACGTCCGGTGTGAGTGTGTTGTCTGCCCTGCTAGCCACACGCAGGTAAAAGAGCGGCCTAATATCGAAGCTCTAACCGAGTTAAAGGAATAAAAAAGGCCCCCATGACACGCTGCAAGCTATGCCGCGCTGAAGATCGGACTTTAGTGCTCTTTAAGGTCAAAAAACCCGGTTACATTCGGTGTAAGTGTGTTGTCTGCCCTGCTGGCCACGCGCATGCAAAAGAGCGGCCCGATACTGTAGCTGTAACCGAGTTAAAAGACTTGAAAACGCCCCAATGACTCATCACCAGATATGGCGCGCTTAAGATCAGACTTGAGTTGTATGTAAGGTCGAAAAACCTGGTTACATTCGGTGTGAGTGTGTTGTCTGCCCTGCTAGCCACACGCAGGTAAAAGAGCGGCCAAATATTGAAGCTGTAACCGAGTTAAAGGAATTAAAAAGGCCCCCATGACACGCCGCAAGCTATGCCGCGCTGAAGATCGGACTTATGTGCTCTTTTAGGTCAAAAAACCCGGTTACATTCGGTGTGAGTGTGTTGTCTGCCCTGCTGGCCACGCGCATGCAAAAGAGCGGCCCAATATTGTAGCTGTAACCGAGTTAAAAGACTTAAAAACGCCCCAATGACTCATCGCCAGCTATGGCGCGCTTAAGATCAGACTTGAGTTGTATTTAAGGTCGAAAAACCTGGTTACATTCGGTGTGAGTGTGTTGTCTGCCCTGCTAGCCACACGCAGGTAAAAGAGCGGCCTAATATCGAAGCTGTAACCGAGTTAAAGGAATTAAAAAGGCCCCCATGACACGCTGCAAGCTATGCCGCGCTGAAGATCGGACTTTAGTGCTCTTTCAGGTCAAAAAACTCGGTTACATTCGGTGTGAGTGTGTTGTCTGCCCTGCTAGGCACGCACAGGCAAAAGAGCAGCCAAATATAAAAGCTGTAACCGAGTTAAAAGACTTGAAAAAGCACTAATGAACGCCCCATTGACACACCGCTAGCCATGGCGCGCTAATGATCGGACCTAAGTTGTAATAAGGGAAAAAAACCCGGTTAAATTTGGTTTCAGTGTGTTGCCCGCCCTGCTGGCGACGCGCAGGCAAAAGAGCAGCCAAGTCTGGACGCTGTAAGGGAGTTTAAAAACTTGAAAACTCCCTTTTTGACATCCCGCCAGCTATAGCGCGGTAATGATGAGACGTAAATCGTATATAATGTCAAAAACCCGGTTACATTCGGTGTGAGTGTGTTGTCTGCCCTGCTAGGCACGCACAGGCAAAAGAGCAGCCAAATATAAAAGCTGTAACCGAGTTAAAAGACTTGAAAAAGCACTAATGAACGCCCCATTGACACACCGCCAGCCATGGCGCGCTAATGATCGGACCTAAGTTGTAATTAAGGTAGAAAAACCCGGTTACATTTGGTTTCAGTGTGTTGCCTGCCCTGCTGGCGACGCGCAGGCAAAAGAGCAGCCTAATATTGAAGCTGTAACCGAGTTTAAAGAATTTAAAACGCCGAAATGACGGGGCAGATGCTAAAGCGCGTTTAAGATTGGACCTCAGGTCTTTTTCATGCCTCCAAACTAGGTTACATCTGGTGTCAGTGTGTTGCATGCCCTGCTGGCGACGCGCAGACAAAATTGCAGCCCAGTCTGGACGCTGTAAGGGAGTTTAAAAACTTGAAAACTCCCTTCTTGACATCCCGCCAGCTATAGCGCGGTAATGATGAGACGTGAGTCGTATATAAGGTCAAAAACCCGGTTACATCCGGTGTTCGTGTGTTGTCGACCCTGCTAGCCACGCACAGGCAAAAGAGCAGCCAAATATAAAAGCTGTAACCGAGTTAAAAGACTTGAAAAAGCACTAATGAACGCCCCATTGACACACCGCCAGCCATGGCGCGCTAATGATCGGACCTAAGTTGTAATTAAGGTAGAAAAACCCGGTTACATTTGGTTTCAGTGTGTTGCCTGCCCTGCTGGCGACGCGCAGGCAAAAGAGCAGCCTAATATTGAAGCTGTAACCGAGTTTAAAGAATTTAAAACGACGAAATGACGGGGCAGAAGCTGAAGCGCGCTAAAGATTGGACCTCAGGTCTTTTTCAGGCCTCAAAACCCGGTTACATTTGGTTTCAGTGTGTTGTCTGCCTTGCTGGCGACGCGCAGGCGAAAGAGCAGCCCAGTGTTGAAGCTGTAACCGAGTTAAGAGACTTGAAAACGCCCCAATGACACACCGCGTCTGCTATGACTCGCTTAAGATCGGACTTTAGTGCTATTTAGGGTCGAAAACCCGGTTACATCCGGTTTTAGTGTGTTGTCTGCACTGCTAGCCACGCGCAGGCAAAAGTGCAACCCAGTCTGGGGGCTGTAACCGAGTTAATAGACTGAAATCGGTGATTTCGCCGACCTTTAGGTTCGTGACGCAAGTGGAAGTGGATATTACTTCGCCGGTCTTGTGCGCCGTGGAATTCGGTTATCACGAGAGAAATTCTTGGCTCAAATTGGCCCTAGTGCGTCGTTGGGACACGGACGCTGCTCTTACCTGCCCTAGAATGCATCATATTGGTTGCCCACGTGCGTTACGTTTGAAAGAAGCGCCTCTTCTTGCCCGGTATGAGAAATGCGGTTAGAGCGCAAATGGTGACGTCTAGGCCGACTAACCTCACCTAACAACTAATCCATTTGCATCGCAGACTGTGAGCTGTGCAGGGCGGCGCGATAACTTAAACACGTATTATTTTTTAATACTCTATTTTACAGAGTGCGCCCGCGGTTATTTATAGTCAATTTTATGCTACAGCGTATTCGTAAAAATCACTATCCTCCCTATCCAAGATGGCTGGCGGTCACCTATGCTCCGCCTAGAGGGCGCTACTAGGCGGCCCCAAACGGGTTTAAAACTTTTTAGACCGATAGTACAACTTGAACTAATGGGCCTTCGGTAGAAAAAGAAGGTTTGTGTTTAAGTTTCCTTGTCATGCTTTGTTTTTGTTCTAACAGCAAATTTGGTATTGTACTTTTTGCAATATATATGAAGGCTGTGCAGCACTCTTTATATTTGAAATTAATTATTAATTCCTATAAGCTTTGTTGTGTTTTAAACTGACCACCACTTCAAATTTTAGTTACAGCTTTTAATTTCTTGCATCTCCTGAAGTGCTTCTGATGAGATGCAATCAGATAAAAACTAAAAGAGTTTCCAAAGCTTCTCATTTATTTCCCCTTTGAATTAGTACTAACCATTGTACAACCTGAAAGGACAATACCTCTTTGGTGGTTTAAGATCGATATATGAGGTGAATTTTAGTAGTGATTTTGCATTTGTACTTGTACCTATTTTGTTTTCCTGTGCTTAATTTTTTATTGTGTCTTTTCATTGTGCAGATCTTTTATAATTCCCGAATCTTGACATTGGAATCAAATTGTCTTTGATATACCGTAGATGGACTCACCAGCTATCGATGTCAATCCTCATTACCAGGTAATCATATTAGTTTTGTTATCTGTGTTGTAGTGATCAATCTGTACCCTATTTAAACCTTCCCACCTTGTCTCCTCTCTGTTATTTCCAGTTCATTTGTAGCTATAATCTGTGGTGCTGCTGTGAGGGCTTGTGCAACAGGGGTTGAAATCTTTTTGCTCTTAGCTGCTAAGTTCTATCACTATTGCAGAGAGGGTTGTTGCAGAGAGGGTTGTTGGTCTGTGCTACAACCTTTGCTGCAGCATCTTTACCTCACACATTTCCTTCCCTTCACCTGGTTCTGTTTTTAAAACATCCACCCTTCTCACCTTTTCCCTTTTATGCCTTCCCATTCCACCCTTTCTCTTTCTTCCCCAATTGTCTTGTCCATTCATATTCTGTGGTGCTGCTGTGAGGGCTTTTGCAACAGGGGCTGAAATCTTTTTGCTCTTTGCTGCAAAGTTCTCTCACTATTGCATTATCGTGTTGCTGCAGAGAGGGTGGTTCATACCACCTTTGCAATAACATTATGCACTCACATTTCCGTGTCCTCTCTGGAAACCTGTTACCCTACCCCAACTTCTCCCTTCACTTTACCCCTTCTTGAGTTAAATCTTTGCTTGTGGTGTGTCTGTATTTTATGATGTAAAGGTGAACATCAGCAAAAAATAAAATATTATCTGTTTTTCACTTATTTTTCTTATTACATAATGCAGGTTGTGTTTTGAAGCAATCTCACAGAAGTGTAATTGGCAAAATTGGGAATAATAAAATACATAATAATGTAGTTGTTTCTCAATCATCAGTAAGCTGGATTTCATGAAGGTGTAATTTATGTTTTGGAAACATTTTTGCTGATAGCAATTCTTTAAGGTTACTTATGTCTGTTCATTAATTTTTTTTATTTTCATTTTTTGTTTAGGTTCAGTGCCATCAGCAACAAACCATATTAGTATTTCTAAAACCAGCCACAACAATATTATGGAGCAAAAGCAGGAAATACAATCTTTAAAAACAGCTGCTGTTCTCTGTTTAAAAAAAATAAAATGCTTTATGTGTTCCTTACAAATACAAAATCCCAAGGTCCATAGGAATGTGTTCTCCATTTTGGTGTTGCATAATTTTATTAGCTATAATAACTATGCAACATATTCATCAAGAAGCCGCAAAACTGGTGAGCCTTCCCTTGTCCAACGCTGCTATCTACCTACCAGAATTTTTTTAAAATTAGCTTCTCACTTTATTACCTCTTTTCTTTATTTGCAGAGTGTCTTTGGAAACCAAGCTAATTCTGCATATTATTTTCTCCAGTGTGTCTGTACTTTTGAAGGCCATCACAATATGCTGCAAGTTCATTGAAGTAGTTTTCTTCGTCATGCCAGTTCTGCTGAGGCTTGGATGTTATTCACTACAGTATTGTAACGTATTTAAATTTCCATGAGAGACTAGGCTTTATTTCATTGTTATTTATACAGAAATTTTATGGTGTTCTGTGTAAATGTAAATAAATTGTAGAACTGCTTGTGGAAGTAGCAATTTTTGACAGACCTTTCCGCATATCACAGGCGTATGAACTGTCCAGGGTCCGGGTCAGTAGCGTGATTTATGTCCTGGCATTTTATTTGAAGAAACATAATGCTTTTGTACAAATTTAGAAACATTTTTAGGCCCCCTTTATTTTTTTGAAACATTTAGTTAAATTACGGGAAATTCATGTAATTTTTTAAAAATGAAATGCTCGTAAAATAACGAGGAAGTTCATTTAAAAAATTGCTCGGCACTTTCCCGTTATTTCACAGGAAAACTTTTTACAGTGCATGGCTGTGCAGGAAAGCCCTGCCACACACGTCACACTGGGACGGTTTCTCCCCAGTGTACTTCTTGCCGCACTCGCCGCACTTGTAGGCGCCCGCTCCTTCATCCGCGCCCTCTGCCTCCTCTGCCGCCGACTCCTCGTCCTGGCCGCTCTCACGGCGCGGAACCCTCCTGCGGAGCGAGTAGGACGGAAGCCTGTTGTCCTCCTCTTCCCCGCTGGACGATGAGGAGTCCGTGACGTCAGCGATCGGCGAGTCGGCGGGGGTTGTGCCGGAGGGACCTGCGGACAGCACTATAGGAGTGAGGGTGTAGCCAATTACACTTTTTTTTTGAAATAGAAAACGCCTAGGAGTTGGGATTGAAGTACCAATGGAGAGTACTCTCACCAAAATATTTCAAATTTTTCTGACAATTCCTTTCGCCTAAACTCGGCCTCAAAAATCCGACTTTTCACGTAGATAAACAGTCCCGCAATACGCGGATCGCGCGGCGCTCATAGCGGATCCGGTGTCAAGCATACCGTATCCGCTATGACGTAAGGATCCGGTCTGCTCTTAACCGGCCGGTACAGGCAGAGCGGATCCGTCTCGCAGCGAAACTGCATCTACCGGATCCGGGTCTAAGCAGAGCGGATCCGGCTCGTAGTGTAGCGGATCCGCTCGAAGCGGATCCGTATTTACCGGATCTGGTTCGTAGCGGAACCGTATGTACAGAGTCCGAGCTGCTCTTAACCGGATCCGGTACAGGCAGAGCGGATCCGTCTCGCAGCGGAACTCCATACCCTATCCAAATTGTAGAGCCCATAAAATAAAGAGTTTTAGAAATTTTCAACTGAAGTTTTAGATGGGGCATCTACGGCTAAATTCACTAGGCTGGTTTTAATATCAGCGAAATCCCGTTTAATTTCTTTGCTATCTCGAGAACGGCTGCAGATAGAGCAAAAATACACACAGATTTGGATCAGACTCAATTCGACCACCCCACGAGTACTTTGAAGCACGCTACGCTCATACTCCACATGAACACAGAAAAATCTTCATGAAAGTTAAGCATAAAGCATCCGCTGCCTACGGGAGGGAATCCGCTTAGACGAGAACGGATCCGCTTGAAAGCTGTAAATTTCGGGCCGCTAACGAACGGGATCCGGTCCAACACCGGACTACATACATACCGGATCCTGGATGATAACGGATTCCCTTAAGGGTCTCCAATCGCTCTCCTACTCGCGGAATGGTCACGCTTATAAGTCAAAAGTGGGGGTGGGAGGGGTGGGTAGGCTGACCTCCTTCTCCCAGCCGGCCAAGGTGGCAACACCGCTGCAACCTCGCCGATGTCGGTGTCACCAGCCAGCTCCTGCTTCCCGGAAAATGGAATCGCACTGCCGGGAGGCGGTGAGAAGGTTGGTGTGAGTTACAAATGTGAAAAATTTGAACGGCAGAAGTTGATTTCCGCCGGGTTTAAAAAGACGGACCGCGCCAAATCCGTCTTATTGTAATGTTTATTGGTCTCCGGTGCTCCGGCAGACGTCGCCCAGTGTTGTAGCGATGGGAGGAGGGGGGGGGGGGACGTCTTCCCCGCACCTCGCGCCGCCTCTCCCCGCCACGGGCGAGAGAGAAGGTGTAGCCTGTCCTGGGTATCACCCCCTGGCGATCATCGCCCCACGCGTAGATACGCCGCGGCCGCGTGCTGAGTCAGCCAAACCAGCGCGGCACGAATTATAGACTTTGGTTGGTTCCCTATCCAGCGCGGCGCGGCGTCGGCTCGGACGCCGTACCGTTTGGAGTACCCAGACGGGGCGACGAGCCACCGTCTGACATACGGTTCTTGGGACGCACTCCTCTTAGCCACCACGGGGTCCGTGGTGTTGCCCGGCGCCAACGACAGGGACGTGGGAGTGCACTGGCGCCAACAACTTTATTAGCAATACATTGGAATACAGAACATTAAAGTAAAGTTAAGCACAGCCTTAAACAAGCTTGCACTGCCACACGAAACATCATCTTATCGCTGTTTAAAGTAACTAATTTGTATGGGTTGAGCGCTTGTGGTGTGCCCGATGGCTGCCACTGACAAAGGCTTTGCCGCACACTTCACACTTGAATGGCTTCTCTCCGGTGTGGAGTCGCTTGTGGATAATCAGGTCACTGCTTTGCCGGAAAGCCCTGCCACACACGTCACATTTGTACGGCTTCTCTCCGGTGTGAAGACGCTTGTGGGAAGTCAGACCATGTCTGTCCCGGAAAGCCCTGCCACAAACGTCACACTGAAACGGTTTCTCCCCAGTGTTCACCCGCTGGTGCCGCGCAAGATCTTTATTAGAGGAGAACCTCTTGTGGCACTCCTGGCACTCGTGCTCGGCGGTGTGCGTCTTGAGGTGCTGCACTAGAGCCTTCTTCTCCTTGTACTTCTTGCCGCACTCGCTGCACTTGTAGGCGCCCGCTCCTTTATCCGCGCCCTCTGCCTCCTCTGCCGCCGACTCCTCGTCCTGGCCGCTCTCACGGCGCGGAACCCTCCTGCGGAGCGAGTAGGACAGAAGCCTGTCGTCCTCCTCTTCCCCGCTGGACGATGAGGAGTCCGTGACGTCAGCGAGCCGAGTGTCGGCGGGGGTTGTGCCGGAGGGACCTGCGGACAGCACTATAGGAGTTAGGGTGTAGTCAATTACACTTTGTTTTCGAAATGGAAAACGCCTGGGTGTGGGGATTGTTGTGCCACTTTAGAGTATTCCCACCAAAAAAATCCAAATTTTTCTGACAATTCCTTTCGCCTTAAACTCGGCCTCAAGAATTCGATTTTCCACGTAAATAAACAGTCCCGCAATACGCGGATCGCGCGGCGCTCAAAGCGGATACGGTGCCAACCATACCGCATCCACTATGACGTAAGAGGATCCGGTTTTCTCTCAACCGGATCCGGTACAGGCAGAGCGGATCCGTCTCGCAGCGAACCTGTATCTACCGGATCCGGAACTAAGCGGAGCGGATACGACTGATAGCGGATCAGATCCTTACCCTATCCAAATTGTAAAGCCCATAAAATAGAGTTTTAGAAATTTTCAACTGAAATTTTAGATGGGGCATCTACGGCCAAATTCACTAGGCTGGTTTTAATATCAGCGAAATCCCGTTTAATTTCTTTGCTATCTCGAGAACTGCTGCAGATGGAGCAAAAATACACACAGTTTTGGATCAAGTCAATTCGACCAGCCCAGGATTACTTTGAAGCACGCTACGCTGAAACTTCACATGAACACAGAAAAATCGTCGTGAAAGTTAAGCATAAAGGATCCGCTGCCTACGGGAGCGAATCCGCTTAGACGAGAACGGATCCGCTTGAAAGCTGTAAATTTCGCGCCGCTAACGCAGGGGATCCGGTCCAACACCGGACTACATACATACCGGATCCTGGATGATAACGGGTTCCCTTAAGGGTCTCCAATCGCTCTCCTACTCGCGGAATGGTCACGCTTATAAGTCAAAAGTGGGGGTGGGAGGGGTGGGTAGGCTGACCTCCTCCTCCCCGCCGGCCAAGGTGGCAACACCGCTGCAACCTCGCCGATGTCGGTGTCACCAGCCAGCTCCTGCTTCCCGGACCAGAGTTTGGCTCAGTTTCGCTCTTTTTCCGGGCTTTTAGCAACTCGAAGTCGGCTCTAAAACCTCACACGATCTCGATTCAAAAATGGAATTGTACTGCCGGGAGGCGGTGAGAAGGTTGGTGTAAGTTACAAATGTGAAAAATTTGAACGGCAAAAGTTGATTTCCGACGGGTTTAAAAGAACGGACCGCGCCAAATCCGTCCGATTGTTATGTTTATTGTTTTCCGTGCTCCGGCAGACGTCGCGCAGTGTTGAAGCGATGGGGGGAGGGGGAGGGACGTCTTCCCCGCACCTCGCACCGCCTCTCCCCGCCACGTGCGAGAGAGAAGGTGTAGCCTGTCCTTGTCTAATCATGCCTGGAACTCGAAACAGATCCTTCTTTCGGCATACAAATCTCGAGTTCTAGTTGACATATGAACAAGCTAGAAGTCTCAGCTTGTGGAGGAAGGTCTGGGCTATTTTGTGAATATAATTTTAATTCAGTTAGTACTGGTCTTATATGCGAAAAACTGCTCTATTATCGGGTCATTTTCAAGTGATTCCAGGGGCCAACCTGGATATCGCAGGGACGTGAAAAATATTTCACAACATAGAGAAAAGAACTATGATACTGCAAAGTTTCATCTCGATATCTATTCAAATTCTTCAGATTCGTAAGCCGAAAGGTGAAAAAAAAAAACGAAGGTTTGAACGTCTCGAGATCAAAAACTAGAAGGCTCAGAGGGCTCAGACACATATCATTAGAATCAGCGTGTTCTGAACTATCGATTTGTGACATAAAAAAAACAGCCTTTAAAACCGGATCCGCTGCGTTATGCGAAATTGACCCCATTTTCAGACATGGGAGGTATCAACTTGAGGTATGAAACAAGTATAAACATTGGCCATACCCAGAAAAGACCCTACGTTGAATAAGTCCAGCCGTGAATTCACCTCGAATGAGAACATTATCTTGATATGCAATTACTAGTGGTATGCCATACCCGCTAGCATTTCCTCCATGATACTTTGAAGGCTTGCAAGGGCTACGGAAAATGAAATTGCATTCTTCTGCATGTTATAAAAAATGATACTAAGCATGGATTTATATTGGTGACATAGCAGCTTTAGGACACGTCAGCTTTTATTAAATTATAGAATTATGCTAATCAGACCATGTTAAAAGTTACGTTCGTGCTCAAGAAACGCGACTGAAACATCTTAAGGTCGGCGTGTGAACTATGCGATCGCAAACGTTAGAACGACAGGGTTTGAGCAGCTGCAAACGCAGTGGTTCAAACACCAAAAGTTATGCGAAATCGGGAAAATTCCAGGGAATCAGTGACATTCCCGGGACTTTATTAGGAATATTCCCCAAAATAGAGAATACCTGGGAATTAAGTACCTCTAGTACCTCCAACGTGTCATGGCTTTTAGGGGCCTGACCGGGACGATGGGCTGACGGCACAGGAACTGTTCGGACGAGGCGAGGGCACACTGACTGTACTAACTGCGGCGTACCGGCAGGGGGACGACCGACCGACTACCAGCAGCATGCTGGGTTCCGACTGACAGACTCCCACCGGAACGACTGCCCCCAGTAACTCTGGGACCATCATATACCAGGTGTATCATTGGCCCCGGGCAGTTTCGGTTTTAGGCAGTCCCGCAACACACTATCTCCGTCTCTTTCTGTCTCACGCGTCTGGCCGAGCCAGAAAGAGACGGAGATAGTGTGTTGCGGGACTGCCTAAAACCTTAACTGCCCGGGGCCAATGATACACCTGGTATACCCGATCTGTACGAGTTGTACTATCTATGGTTCAGTCCAGACTCCATAGTGCAGCCCTCCGGTCACCGCTCTGCGGGCCGGTGCCCTACGCGCTGGGTATCACCCCCTGGCGATCATCGCCCCGCGCGTAGATACGCCGCGGCCGCGTGCTGAGTCAGCCAGACCCGCGCGGCACGAACTATGGAATGTGGTTGGTTGCCTAACCAGCGCGGCGCGGCGTCGGCTCGGACGCCGTACCGTTTGGAGTACCCAGACAGGGCGACCAGCCACCGTCTGACATACGGTTCTACTTTCAGGACGGGGTTCACAAAAATTACCTTGGACCTTCGTCTCAACACAGCAAGTGCTTACGAAAGGATTTTTCCTCGTCCCACTGAAAGAGTGACCCTTCTGAACCTTGGAACGCCCACCGCGGCAGTTTTCGTAGCTACGACCTCTCTCCTTACCCCTCGATGCGCGAACACAACCGAATCGTTTCAGGGCAACCAGACTTCACTCCACCGAGCGTATTAAATATAAGCGTGCGAAGGGGTCGGAATGCTGCAAACGACTGAAAGCCTCTACCTGTGTGGTATGAGAAAGTCCTTCCACATCTTTGAATGAACGTGAACATTCTAGTCGATGCCGCTTCCACGCTTAAATATCATTGCCAATAAGTGGCTTCATTATTATGTGCCACATTATTTACATTATCAGTTCCACTTGCGATCTTTTTCACTCCTCTTTTGTGGTTTTAGATGGACTATTAATCTTCGGTGACAAAACGAGTGACCTTCCCTCCCGCACAGCACGCCAAGATTGAAATAGGCGCGGTGAAGTAAAGTCTGGTTGACCTGAAACGATTCAGGTGTATTCGCGCAGCGCGGGGGTTAACGAGAGAGGTCGTGGCTACCAAACCTGCCGCAATGGGCGTTGTTTCGTTAAGGCCAAAGTCTAACGTTATTTTGACAATCTGGGAACATCATTTGATCAAGGAATATGATAAAACATCTCAATTTAAAATATTTGTTCAAATTTTGAGGTTACGTTGATTTTTTTTTTTTTAATATTTTGCTTCGACGCGTTGTTGCTCATTTTCCCTGACTACTGTCGTAATCAGCGATTTCTTATACATGGCGCTGACTCTGAAAGAAGAACCACAAGAGGAACAAGCTCCGAAAGTTATTAAATTTTGGTTCTTGACGGCACGGCAGCCGCGGGAAAAGTTACATGAGGGAGTAAGAGCACGTCACGGCGTCAGCGCGGGGGCGCAGCGCCCGGCGGCTCGAACAAAAACTAATAATTTTGGTATCCATCGGGGACCAAAGGACCCCTTAAGGACGCGCCTGTCTCGGAAACAAAAATGACTTCGCAGCGAGTACATAGTGCTTTAAATGCGAAAATGAATAGACAACTGCAATAATTGTGTTTGAGAACACCCAGAAATTCCGGGCTTTCACGAGAGCACCCGTTAAGTACGTGTCTGAAGGTAGACACGTGGTCCACTGGAGGCGCCCCACTCACCTGCAGCGTCGGCTGAGTCCCCGTGCGCCCAGCTGCCCGCCGCCTGGTCCTCCCCACCGGCTGCCGGAGATCTGCAGGCAGCGCCGGCCGGACCTGCAGACACAGCAGCCCGAGTCAGCTGTGTGGACATCGCCAGGGCCCGACCAGCGGCAATGCATCCCGTACCCAGACCTCCGGGACCTCCGGGACCTCCGGGACCTCCGGGACCTCCGGGACCTCCAGGACCTCCGGAACCTCCAGGACCTCCAGGACCTCCGGGCAGGAGCAGGCTGAGCAGGCTGTCCACGCTGGCGGCGTCAGCAGCACCTTCCCGGCACACGCTGTCCTGGGAACGGGCCGGGGGCAAGTCCCGCACCTCGGTGTCCGAGTGGTCAGGGCTGTCCGCCTCCTCCTTGACCACCACGGAGTCTGCAGGGGTCAGGCCAGAGCGGGACGATGACGTCACATGCAGCAGCTGAGCCCGCGCGGGCTGGCAGCAGTAAGGAGTCGAGTCTTACCCAGCCCCGCCGCGCTCTCCGCCTTCACGCTGAGGGCAGCACTCCCCGCCTGCCGGCGTCCTGCAGGAAGAACACGTCCTGCACCCGGATGTCTGGGTGCGCGCCAGCCTCCGGCTCCTCCTTGACGTCCGTGGCACGGTCCGCGGAGTCTGCAACAGGGGGAGGCACATGAGCGTCCGGCAGCGAGTGCAGCGCCATCAGAGCACCGACATGTCAGCCTGCAGCGCACCGAGCCGCCGACACCTGCGGGCAGAGAACACTGTTAGTGCCGGCTGCAGGAGCAAAACAGAGAGAGCCATCCACGAGTGCATAATGCGTTCCGATCGGGGGCAATGACCGACAACGACAGGACGGTTGCTGCCGTGATTTCGAGATATAACACACACTTTCCACACCCACCATAATGATACAAATACAAACGTTTGATCTCCTTCCTTCAATGCATGTCTACGTCATATTCATGGAACAGGCTGACGATGCGAACAGGCTAGATAGTTACGCCCCGTGTTTATCGGACAGTGTTATAGGATCAGTGTGTGATAGTAAGCCCAGGGCAGATGCTTGCAGTCACACACACTTTCCTATAACATCTGGTCAGAAAGCACTCAGTCTGCCGACGACTGCGTAATGAGGAGCAGCGTGGGAGGTTAAGATGCAGGAGATTTTACTTGGGTGGTGACAAATAGTGTAAAGGTTTACGACCGAAATTATAAAAAGAAAGTGTACAAGCGATCAAAATTAAATATTACGCACAAATGGTGTGGGACTGTGAGCATTCCTACTCCACCCGTATGTACCGATTCCCCGTGACAGATAGAAATTGTTCCCTAGTATAACAAGGCCCCCCCCCCCTAACACCCCGCCCTTTTAAAACCCGTCTCGACACCTTTTTTTAACGGCAGGGGCCGAGCTTCTATGCAGAAGCCGACTGTTTGTGCGTTCGGGCGGGACGTGTGTACGCCGACTTATCGAATCACGTAACACTGGTGATGCTGAGCTTGTTGACCTTCCTGGGGAGACATTTCTTGAGTGTCTTTTAACTTTGGAAACAGATGGTGTTCAGGAGTGAGTAGGCTCATTTAGCTCAGAAAAACTATCTTTCAGAAGGGCATCACTGCTACAGTTGTATGGCCGGATAGACAAATTCAGGAAGACACTGTCATCCTCCGCTAGAATTTCTTCCTCCATGACAAGAAATTCTGAAACAGAAACCATCAGGTGGGTAAGTTGTGAACTGTTGGTTACATATCGATCGGTGTCGGCATTCGTGATTTCAGAGGTATTTCATGCATGACATGCGTCTATTTACATCTTGTTTTTTTTTTTTTTCGATCTCACCCAAATCTGAACAAAAATTTGCTCTTACCTTGTTTAAACACACAAAAATAGGCGACTTTGGACTTTGTCGGCCGCGACACAGCGAGGGTAAGACCAACGTAAACATAACCTCAACCGTCGCCATATTCAGGGTGGCCAGCAAATCACAAAAGTCAAATTCCCTGACATTTCCCTGACCAAAAACCATTTCTCACTGACAAATTTGAACCGCAAGAGGTGGCAAAAGGAAGCAAAATACGCAGAATACACACTGGTATATGGCCGGCGTCACACTCCGCACGCGGGTGAAAATAGGGTTTCGTGGCAAGTGAAAACGGCATCAAACGAGAAAGGAAGGCGGTGATTAGTAGGGGCTTGCGGCGTGATTTTTCGCGATTTTCCCTGACAGCGCGTTAAATTCCCTGAAAATTCCCTGACTTCCCTGACAAACATTTTTTCCCCTGACAATTCCCTGACTTCCCTGACTGCAGGCCACCCTGATATTTCAGATTTTGTTATTTTGATATTTTGTGTTGAAGGGTGCCAAACGTTTTTATAAAAAATATTTTGAACCATTCTGGCACGATATTTTGGTATCCTAACGCTTATTTGGTCGATTTGACGGTTTTCGCTACGGGTCGTTCCGAAACGCTTCTAGATGACGGTCATCCTCGGACCCGAGGCCAGCCGAATCCAGCCGGCGGAGCGAAAAGCGCGCGGGATTGGAGGAAGGACGGCACTGACCGAAGTGAAACTGTTCGCGACCATACATTCAACCTACAAAGCATGGATTTATATTGGTGACAGATAGCCGGTAGTAATTTTCCCCCAGTATAACATGTAGGAATCGAAGTGCCGGAAAATTTCGGAGACCATGGAAAAACTGGAAATTTCGAAAATATTTGTGTTCTGTACTCATAAATAGAAACGAATCTTTCCGGCCGTTTTCTGTCGTGTTTTGTACTACATTGATATGGCTAGCCACATTCTACCTTGTTCTCTGTCACCTAAGTCAACTTAAGCTAGGAACACACTCAAGTCACACCGAATTTCATCAGAAAGAGTCCCCCAAAGGGGCCAAGTTTGAATACGACGCCTCTATGCGCGCAACTGGTCTGACACGTTGGTATGAAAGACGTGCATAATGTGTTCAGCGCACAACAGGAGAGCACGGGAGCCTCTCGGCAAGTTGGTACTGGTGTCATCATACCAGGATCGAGAATTCAAGTCCAGGCCGACCACCGACCCTAGGTTCGCAAGACAAAAGTGTCGGATTTCGATCAAATTAAAATGGCCATAGTAAATTAGCACGCCGATGTCGCGTACCAAATTCCAACCAGAAACTCTGAGAAGTTTCGGTTTTATGGCCCACTCACAAACAAAGGTTTTTTTTAAAGTATCCTGATAGCGTTTTCTCCAAAAGCAGACTTCTGATAGCTTACGTTGAAAGCAAAGTCCTTTCAGGCTTCAAGGAGAGCTATCAGCCAGCGTAAGCTATTAGATGACAGAATTGCTTTCAGAAACCAGAAAAGCTATCAAAAAATGTTTCCAGAAAATCAGAATAGCTATCAGACAATTAGGAAAACAATAAGGTCAAGAGCTATCAGGCAATCAGAAAAACTACCAGCTTATCAGAAATCCTATCAGAAATTTCTGATAGCATATCTGATTTCCTGATAGAATTTACACGCGTGCTGGCATAGGCATAATTATTTGACTGACTTAATGTGATCCTTGAATTCTGATTAGTTATACTTAGTTCTTGAAAGATTGTCATAGTTGTTGCAATTTTGCAAGCTCTGACAATTATTTGCCAAAAAAAATAATGTGATCCTTGAATTCTAAATAATTTACAGTTCCAACCTTGCAACCTGTCATGCCCATTAAGATCTAAACACCTAAATTCTCTAAAAATAGAGTTTCCGTCCACATATATCACATTTAATCCTAAATTGGCAAAAAATTCCAAAATTTCCGGTAAAGTTCCGAAATGTTCCACTTCTCCGGACATTTTAGGAAAGATTTCCGGAAAACTTTGATCGCTAATAACACTGTCAGACTGGAAGACACTGCCATCCTCCGGCGAAATTTAATCCTCCATGACAAGAAAATCTGAAACAGAAACAATCATCAGGTGGGGAAGTTGTGAACTGACTGTTGGTTACACATCGATCGGTGTAGGGATTTAAAGGCCGGTAATATTACCGGTAAGATTCGGTAAGTTACCGTTACTTACGGTAATATTACCCGACCTCGAAAAAAGTGGTATTTTTCGATAATATTCAGACTTGCAAAACTCTGAAAATTAGCTGTGCTTGCTGTTCCAAGTAGTAAACAGTGCATCTTTTTGGTTCTTACCATCATTGCAAAGCCTGAACCTACTCTAAAACGCATGCTCTAAGATTATTTTTGCACGTTTAAGCAATTATCTGACTTCTCGCTGGTAGACAACCGTGGCCAAATACAGTCCCTAATTCTGACACACACTCATATTTCAAGTGACGAAACGTCTGAGGTGTTGTAGCACATCAAGCATTGCGAGGATTGACTACTCTTACGGGGGAAAACGTAGAAACACATACTATTTCAACAAATACCCGCTGTAAATCAATCTTTCTCATTATTACCAAAAATACCTGTAACTTACCAATCTTTCCGTAACTTACCGTAAAATTGAATCTTACCGGTATTTTTAAATCCCTAGATCGGTGTCGGCATTCATGATTTAAGAGGTATTTCATGCATGACATGCGTCAATTAACGTCTTAAAATGTTTTATTTTTTCGTCCGACCCGAATCTGAACAAAAATTTGCTCTTACCTTGTTCAAACAGACTAAAATAGGCGACTTTGGACTTCGTCGGCCGCGACACAGCAAAACGATTAACGTAAACATAACCTCGACCGTCGCCGTATTTCAGATTTTGTTATTGTGATATTTGGTGTTGATGAAGGGTGCCAAACGTTTTTATAAAAAATATTATGAACCATTCTGATACGATATTTTGGTATCCTAACGCCTATTTGGTCGTTTTGACGATTTTCGCTACGGGTCGTCCTGAAACGCTTCTAGATGGCGGTCATCCTCGGACACGAGGCCAGCCGAATCAAGCCGGCACCATAACTAAAAATGAACTCCCTTGGTGGGTCCTCAGAAGTTCCTCTGGAGTCCCTCTTTAAAAGAGGAACTTCAGAGGGATTTCATTTGGTCTAAAATCCTTGTGGAGTCCCCTCGAATTCCCTCCGGAGTCCCTGTCCGGCGCGAGGTGCTCATTTCTAACTCTGTCCAATTCAGTACTTTTTTGAACACTTAGGTCATTTCTAAGCAGCTCTGTGAGTTTTGCCGCTACGTAGTAGCTGTGCTCGTTACATTTCCTATCGATTCCAACGTTGATGGAGGAGACGTTTGGGGTTAAGAAGACCAGACCGGGTCAGACACGCAGCCGTAACCACACGGCCTCCGGAGGGAGTTCGAGGGGATTTGGAGCAGGCGCGGATACAGGGGAGGGGCGATGGGGGCGTCGCCCCCCCTGGGCCTCAGAAGGGCGCCGGAAATGTAGGCAACCGGTGTAACTTTTCCGCCTGTAAGTAGGCAAAAAGCATGACATTGCCTCCCCCTGAAGCCGCTCCTGGATCCGCTACTGATTTGGAGTCCCCGTTTTCTCGAAATCCCAACTCCCTATTTCGCTACATTTAGAGACTCCTGAGAAACTTGGTTTTGGAACTAGAGAGGGATTTCAATCCAAGGGACTCGGGAGGGAGTTCCTTTTCTGTTAGGGCAGAGCGAAAAGCGCGGGGGATTCGAAGAAGGACGGCACTGACAGAAGTGAAACTGTTCGCGGCCATACATTCAACCTTCCTCTTTCGAACGGTATCTCCATTTTTACGGAATTTTCAGCCGTTTAAGAGAAAATGGGCCGCATATTACGGCATAAAGCTCTGGGAGGCGAGCTTGTCGCCCCTCCATAGCCACACTTTACTCTCATGATGTTGGCGTGATTTTAACATCCCCCAGCAACTAGATGTTATTTTAAATACTTCCTAACGTGCACAATTGCTCAAAATGTGTAGAGTGGTTGCTCAATTCATACTCAATTCGGAAATGGTGCATGAACGGGTGATTTTGGCTTCACAGAGCTCCTCGCTGCGCACGTTAGAATGGGACGCACTCCTCTCAGCCACCACGGGGTACGTGATGTTGCCCGGCGCCAACGACGGGGACGTGGGAGTGCACTGGCGCCAACAACTTTATTAGGAATACATAGGAATACAGAAAATTTAAGTATATTTAGGCACAGCCTAAACAAGCTCGCACTGCCACACAAAACACCTTATCGCTGTTTACAGTTATACTAATTTGTATGGGTTAAGCGCTGATGCTGTGCCCGATGGCTGCCACTGACAAAGGCTTTGCCGCACACCTCACACTTGAATGGCTTTTCTCCGGTGTGGAGTCGCTTGTGGCTAATCAGACCACTGCTTTGCCGGAAAGCCCTGCCACACACGTCACATTTGTACGGCTTCTCTCCGGTGTGGAGTCGCTTGTGGCTAATCAGGTCACTGCTTTGCTGGAAAGCACTGCCACACACGTCACATCTGTACGGCTTTTCTCCGGTGTGGAGTCGCTTGTGGCTAATCAGACCACTGCTTTGCCGGAAAGCCCCGCCACACACGTCACATTTGTACGGCTTCTCTCCGGTGTGGACACGCATGTGTCTAATCAGATCATGGCTGTGCCGGAAAGCCTTGCCACAAACGTTACACTGGAACGGTTTCTCCCCAGTGTGCACCCGCTGGTGCCGCACCAGATCTCCATTACAGGAGAACCTCTTGTGGCACTCCTGGCACTCGTGCTCTGCGGTGTGCGTCTTGAGGTGCTGCAATAGAACCCTCTTCTGCTTGTACTTCTTGCCGCACTCGCCGCACTTGTAGGCGCCCGCTCCTTCATCCGGGCCCTCCGCCTCCTCTGCCGCTGACTCCTCGTCCTGGCCGCTCTCACGGCGCGGAAACCTCCTGCGGAGCGAGTAGGACGGAAGCCTGTTGTCCTCGTCTTCCCCGCTGGACGATGAGGAGTCCGTGACGTCAGCGAGCCGAGTGTCGGCGAGGGGTGGGCCGGAGGGACCTGCGGACAGCACTATGGGAGTTAGGGTGTAGTGAATTGGACTTTGTTTTCGAAATGGAAAACGCCTGGGTGTAGGGATTGTTGTGCCACTTTAGAGTATTCCCACCAAAACAATCCACATTTTTCTGACAATTCCTTTCGCCTTAAACTCGGCCTTAAGAATTCGATTTTTCACGTAGATAAACAGTCCCGCAATACGCGGATCGCGCGGCGCTCATAGCGGATACGGTGCCAAGCATACCGTATCCTCTATGACGTAAGAGGATCCGGTCTGCTCTCAACCGGATCCGGTACAGGCAGAGTGGATCCGTCTCGCAGCGGAACTGTATCTACCGAATCCGGAACTGAGCGGAGCGGATCCGACTGATAGCGGATCAGATCCATACCCTATCCAAATTGTAAAGCCCATAAAATAGAGTTTTAGAAATTTTCAACTGAAATTTTAGATGGGGCATCTACGGCCAAATTCACTAGGCTGGTTTTAATATCAGCGAAATCCCGTTTAATTTCTTTGCTATCTCGAGAACGGCTGCAGATGGAGCAAAAATACACACAGTTTTGGATCAGAGTCAATTCGACCAGCCCAGGATTACTTTGAAGCACGCTACACTGATACTCCACATGAACACAGAAAAATCTTCATGAAAGTCAAGCATAAAGGATCCGCTGCCTACGGGAGCGAATCCGCTTAGACGAGAACGGATCCGCTTGAAAGCTGTAAATTTCGCGCCGCTAACGCAGGGGATCCGGTCCAACACCGGACTACATACATACCGGATCCTGGATGATAACGGGTTCCCTTAAGGGTCTCCAATCGCTCTCCTACTCGCGGAATGGTCACGCTTATAAGTCAGAAGTGGGGGTGGGAGGGGTGGGTAGGCTGACCTCCTCCTCCCCGCCGGCCAAGGTGGCAACACCGCTGCAACCTCGCCGATGTTGGTGTCACCAGCCAGCTCCTGCTTCCCGGACCAGAGTTTGGCTCAGTTTCGCTCTTTTTCCGGATTTTTGGTACCTCGAAGTCGGCTCTAACACCTCACACCATCTCGATTCAAAAATGGAATCGCACTGCCGGGAGGCGATACGAAGGTTGGTGTGAGTTACAAATGTGAAAAATTTGAACGGCATAAGTTGATTTCCGCCGGGTTTAAAAGGACGGACCGCGCCAAATCCGTCCTATTGTTATGTTTATTGGTCTCCGGTGCTCCGGCAGACGTCGCGCAGTGTTCTAGCCAAGGGAGGTGGGAGAGGGACGTCTCCCCGCACCTCGCACCGCCTCTCCCCGCCACGTGCGAGGGAGAAGGTGTAGCCTGTCCTTGTCTAATCATGCCTGGAACTCGAAATACACCCTTCTTTCGGCATATAAATCTCGAGTTCTAGTTGACATATGAACAAGCAAGAAGTCTCAGCTTGTAGAGGAAGGTCTGGGCTATGTTGTGAATATAATTTTACTTCAGTAAGTACTCGTCTTAAATGCGAAAAACTGCTCTATTATCGGGTCATTTTCACGTGATTCTAGGGGCCAACCTGGAAATCGCAGGGACATGAAAAATATTTCACAACAAAGAGTAAAGAACTATGATACTGCAAAGTTTCATCGTGATATCTATTCAAAGTCTTCAGATTTGTATGCCGAGAGATGAAAAATAAAACGAAGGTTTGAACGTATCTAGATCGAAAACTAGTAGGCTCAGAGGGCTCAGACACATATCATTAGAATCAGCGTGTTCTAAACTATCGATTTATGAAATAAAAAAAAAGCGATTGGAGACCCTTTAAACCGGATCCGCTGCGTTAGCGGCGCGAAACTGACCCCTTTCGACCGGATTTGCAGACCTGGGAGGTATCAACTTGAGGTATGAAACAAATATAAAAATTGGCCATACCCAAAAAGGTCCAGTCGTGGATTTACCTCGAATGAGAACATTATCTTGATATGCAATCACTAGTGGTATGCCATACCTGCTAGCATTTCCTCTATGACACTTTGAAGGCACGCAAGGCCTACGAAACGATGAAATTGCATTCTTCTGCATGTTATAAAAAATGATGCTAAGCATGGATTTATATTGGTGACATAGCAGCTTTAGGACACGTCAGCTTTTATGAAATTATAGAATTATGCTAATCGGACCATGTTAAAAGTTACGTTCGTGCTCAAGAAACGCGACTGATACATCTTAAGGTCGGCGCGTGAACTATACGATCGCAAACGTTAGACCGACAGGGTTTGAGCAGCTGCAAACGCAGTGGTTCACACACTAAAATTTATGCAAAATCGGGAAAATTCTAGGGAATCAGTGACATTCCCGGGAACTTATTAGGAATATTCCCTAAAATAGAGAATACCCGGGAATTGAGTACCTCTAGTACCTCCTACGGTTCTACTTTCAGGACAGGGGTCACTTTTTTAAAGTATGAGCGAACGATTATGCAAGTTTTACGACAATAGTTACGGCGATTTTCTCAGCAACCACGAGTCAAGGCCAAAATTCAGCTGACCCTGTCACATACATTATGAGCTTCTTCTGAAAAAGTTAACGTAACATTACATATTAGACACACGTTTCAAATTAAGATATTTTATAGAATTTCTTCGCTAAGTAGTGATCCCACGATCACAAAAATTACCTTACACCTTCCTTTCCTCGTCCCACTGAAAGAGTGACCCTTCTGAACCTTGGAACGCCCACCGCGGCAGTTTTCGTAGCTACGACCTCTCTCCTTACCCCTCGATGCGCGAACACAACCGAATCGTTTCGGGAAAACCAGACTTCCCCGAGCGTGTTTCAAAATTAGCGTGTTGCGAAGGGGGCGGGGCGCTGCAAACGGCTAAGAGCTTCTACCTATGTGGGATGAGAAAGTCGTTCCACATCTTTTAATGAAAGTGTACTATGAACATTCTAGTCAATGCCGCTTCCACACTTAAATATCATTGCCAGTAAGTGGCTTCATTATTATTTGCCACATTATTTACATTATCAGTTTCACTTACGATCATTTTTACTCCTCTTTTGTGGTTTTAGATGGACTATTAATCTTCAGTGACAAAACGAGTGACCTTCCCTCCCGCACAGCACGCCAAGATTGAAATAGGCGCGGTGAAGTAAAGTCTGGTTGACCTGAAACGATTCAGGTGTATTTGCGCATCGCGTGGGTTAACGAGAGAGGTCGTGGCTACCAAACCTGCCGCAATGGGCGTTGCAAGGATTGCGGAACGGAGAGAATCCGTTTTTGTGAGCACTTGTTTCGTTTAGGCGGAAGTCTAAGGTTATTTTGACATTCTGGGAACATCATTTGATCAAGGAATATGATAAAACCTATTAATTTAAAATATTTGTTTAAATTTTGAGGTTACGTTGATTTTTTTTTTTTTAAATATTTTGCTTCGACGCGTTGTTGCTCATTTTCCCTGACTACTGTCGTAATCAGCGATTTCTTATACATGGCGCTGACTCTGAAAGAAGAACCACAAGAGGAACAAGCTCCGAAAGTTATTAAATTTTGGTTCTTGACGGCACGGCAGCCGCGGGAAAAGTTACATGAGGGAGTAAGAGCACGTCACGGCGTCAGCGCGGGGGCGCAGCGCCCGGCGGCTCGAACAAAAACTAATAATTTTGGTATCCATCGGGGACCAAAGGACCCCTTAAGGACGCGCCTGTCTCGGAAACAAAAATGACTTCGCAGCGAGTACATAGTGCTTTAAATGCGAAAATGAATAGACAACTGCAACAATTGTGGAGAACACCCAGGAATTCCGCGCTTTCACAAGAGCACCCGTTAAGTACGTGTCTGAAGGTAGACACGTCGTCCACTGGAGGCGCCCCACTCACCTGCAGCGTCAGCAGAGTCCCCGTGTGCCCAGCTGCCCGCCGCCTGGTCCTCCCCACCGGCTGCCGGAGATCTGCAGGCAGCGCCGGCCGGACCTGCAGACACAGCAGCCCGAGTCAGCTGTGTGGACATCGCCAGGGCCCGACCAGCGGCAATGCATCCCGTACCCAGACCTCCGGGACTCCCGGGACCTTCAGAACCTCCGGAACCTTCAGAACCTCCGGAACCTCCAGGACCTCCGGGACCTCCAGGACCTCCGGGGCCTCCGGGACCTCCGGGCAGGAGCAGACTGAGCAGGCTGTCCACGCTGGCGGCGTCAGCAGCACCTTCCCGGCACACGCTGTCCTGGGAACGGGCCGGGGGCAAGTCCCGCACCTCGGTGTCCGAGTGGTCAGGGCTGTCCGCCTCCTCCTCGACCACCACGGACTCTGCAGGGGTCGGGCCAGAGCGGGACGATGACGTCACATGCAGCAGCTGAGCCCGCGCGGGCTAGCAGCAGTAAGGAGTCGAGTCTTACCCAGCCCCGCCGCGCTCTCCGCCTTGACGCTGAGGGCAGCACTCCCCCGCCTGCCGGCGTCCTGCAGGGAGAACACGTCCTGCACCCGGATGTCTGGGTGCGCGCCAGCCCCCGGCTCCTCCTTGACGTCCGTGGCACGGTCCGCGGAGTCTGCAACAGGGGGAGGCACATGAGCGTCCGGCAGCGAGTGCAGCGCCATCAGAGCACCGGCATGTCAGCCTGCAGCGCACCGAGCCGCCGACACCTGCGGGCAGAGAACACTGTTAGTGCCGGCTGCAGGAGCAAAACAGAGAGAGCCATCCACGAGTGCATAATGCGTTCCGATCGGGGGCAATGACCGACAACGACAGGACGGTTGCTGCCGTGATTTCGAGATATAACACACACTTTCCACACCCACCATAATGATACAAATACAAACGTTTGATCTCCTTCCTTCAATGCATGTCTACGTCATATTCATGGAACAGGCTGACGATGCGAACAGGCTAGATAATTACGCCCCGTGTTTATCGGACAGTGTTATAGGATCAGTGTGTGATAGTAAGCCCAGGGCAGATGCTTGCAGTCACACACACTTTCCTATAACATCTGGTCAGAAAGCACTCAGTCTGCCGACGACTGCGTAATGAGGAGCAGCGTGGGAGGTTAAGATTCAGGAGATTTTACTTGGGTGGTGACAAATAGTGTAGAGGTTTACGCCAGAATTTATAAAAAGAAAGTGTACAAGCGATCAAAATTAAATATTACGCACAAATGGTGTGGGACTGTGAGCATTCCTACTCCACCCGTCTGTACCGATTCCCCGTGACAGACAGAAATTGTTCCCTAGTATAACAAGGCGCCCCCCCCCCTCCAACACCCCGCCCTTTTAAAACCCGGCTCGACACTTTTTTTTTAACGGCAGGAGCCGAGCTTCTAGGCTGAAGCCGACTGTTTGTTCGTTCGGGTGGGACGTGTGTACGCCGACTTATCGAATCACGTAACACTGGTGATGCTGAGCTTGTTGACCTCCCTGGGGAGACATTTCTTGAGTGTCTTTTAACTTGCGAAACAGATGGTGTTAAGGAGTGAGCAGGCTCATTTAGCTCAGAAAAACTATCTTCCAGAAGGGCATCACTGCTACAGTTGTATGGCCGGTTAGACAAATTCAGGAAGACACTGTCATCCTCCGCTAGAATTTCTTCCTCCATGACAAGAAATTCTGAAACAGAAACAATCAGGTGGGTAAGTTGTGAACTGTTGGTTACATATCGATCGGTGTCGGCATTCGTGATATCAGAGGTATTTCATGCATGGCATGCGTCTATTTACATCTTAAAACGTTTTATTTTTCGATCTGACCCAAATCTGAACAAAAATTTGCTCTTACCTTGTTCAAACAGACTAAAATAGGCGACTTTGGACATCGTCGGCCGCGACACAGCGAAACGACCAAAGTAAACATAACCTCGACCGTCGCCGTATTTCAGATTTTGATATTTTGATATTTGGTATTGATGAAGAGCGCTAAACGTTTTTATAAAAAATATTTTGAACCCTTCTGGCACGATATTTTGGTATCCTAACGCTTATTTGGTCGATTTGACGGTTTTCGCTACGGGTCGTTCCGAAACGCTTCTAGATGACGGTCATCCGACCGACCCGAGGCCAGCCGAATCCAGCCGGCGGAGCGAAAAGCGCGCGGGATTGGAGGAAGGACGGCACCAGGGGGCGGCAACAGCGGGATGGGAGAGCCGGCGGATGCGCGTACCCGGCGGCGTTTAGAGGCGAATGCCTGTTAAATCCCCCGCATTTAAACTATCGCATGCTTTTATTCGATCTGCATAGCCTATACCATGAAAACGATCGTGAGGAATCGCTTGGGGACAGCCAAATTCAGTTTTGATTTCGTTTTCGCATCGAACATTTGAAAATAAGTGAAAAAGGAGCGCAGCAGATGACAGCAGCGTCGCCCATTGCCGTCGCTTCGCTGCTTCCCGTCGCGCATGCGCAGAGGTCCGTAAAGTGAACGACGCGAGTTCGTTCGTTCGTGCGGAAGAAATCGGCCGTGCCCGATTTGGAAATTGAAAAATGTACTAGAAATGTGTACGTTGTCGCACAAAACCTATGTCAAAACACAAGTAAAATTCTTGAGGAATCGTTATTTGTCACCCGCGAAGCCGTACGACAATCCGTTATTTCGATGTCAGACGATTTAATTTGTTCTGCACTAGGCCTCTGAGGCGAGAAGAGACGAGCCCTTGTGCAGAGCAAATTTAATCGTCTGACATCGAAATAACGGATTGTCGTACAGCTTCGCGGGTGACAAATAACGATTCCTCAAGAATTTTACTTGTTTTGACATAGGTTTTGTGAGACAACGTACACATTTCTAGTATATTTTTCAATTTCCAAATCGGGCACGGCCGATTTCTTCCGCACGAACGAACGAACTCGCGTCGTTCACTTTACGGACCTCTGCGCATGCGCGACGGGTAGCAGCGAAGCGACGGCAATGGGCGACGCTGCTGTCTTCTGCTGCGCGCCTTTTTCACTTATTTTCAAATGTTCGATGCGAAAACGAAATCAAAACTGAATTTGGCTGACACCAAGCGATTCCTCACGATCGTTTTCATGGTATAGGCTATGCAGATCGAATAAATGCATGCGATAGTTTAAATGCGGGGTATTTATCAGTCATTCGCCTCCTAACGCCGCCGGGTACGCGCATCCGCCGGCTCTCCCATCCCGCTGTTGCCGCGTCCTGGCTCAATTCATGCTCAATTCGGAAATGGTGCATGAACGGGTGATTTTGGCTTCACAAAGCTTATCGCTGCGCACGTTAGAATGGGACGCACTCCTCTCAGCCACCACGGGGTCCGTGGTGTTGCCCGGCGCCAACGACGGGGACGTGGGAGTGCACTGGCGCCAACAACTTTATTAGGAAATCAAAGGAATACAGAAGATTAAATTAAGTTAGGCACAGCCTGAACAAGCTCGCACTGCCACACAAAACATCACCGTACCGCTGTTTAAAGTTATACTAATTTGTATGGGTTGAGCGCTTGTGCCGTGCCCGATGGCTGCCACTGACAAAGGTTTTGCCGCACACGTCACACTTGAACGGTTTCTCTCCGGTGTGGAGTCGCTTGTGGCTAATCAGACCACTGCTTTGCCGGAAAGCCCTGCCACACACGTCACATTTGTACGGCTTCTCTCCGGTGTGGAGACGCTTGTGTCTAATCAGACCATGGCTGTGCCCAAAAGCCCTGCCACACACGTCACATTTGTACGGTTTCTCCCCAGTGTGCACCCGCTGGTGCTCCACCAGCGCTGCATTACAGGAGAACCTCTTGTGGCACTCCTGGCACTCGTGCTCTGCGGTGTGCGTCTTGAGGTGCTGAAATAGAGCCTTCTTCTCCTTGTACTTCTTGCCGCACTCGCCGCACTTGTAGGCGCCCGCTCCTTCATCCGGGCCCTCCGCCTTCTCTGCTGCCGACTCCTCGTCCTGGCCGCTCTCACGGCGCGGAACCCTCCTGCGGAGCGAGTAGGACGGAAGCTTGTTGTCCTCGTCTTCCCCGCTGGACGATGAGGAGTCCGTGACGTCAGAGAGCGGCGAGTCGGCGGGGGTTGTGCCGGAGGGACCTGCGGACAGCACTATGGGAGTTAGGGTGTAGTGAATGACACTTTTTTCGAAATAAATAAGGTCTGGGTGTGGGGATTGTTGTACCATTTCAGGGTACTCGCACCAAAAAAATTAAAATTTTTCTGACAATTCCTTCCGCCCTAAACTCGGCCTCAAAAATCCGATTTTGCACCTAGATAAGCAGTCCCGCAATACGCGGATCACGCGGCCTTCCGAACCATTTTAGCTGAATGGCGGGTCACGAAATGACTCTTTAAGTACGAATAGACACCTAGAAATCGGTGAAAAGTCATCTGCATACTATTATCACGCTTGTTAAAACCGTGGAAATACACCCAATTTCGATTATTTTAGGAAAACTGCAACGGCAGCTCTTAGTTATTTGCTTAGGGCCATCTTGAGGGAATATCCAGGACCGATTACGAGGAGATGGCTGCAGCTGAGTAAAATGGAACTTCGGCATTGTGGGATCATACACAGATCATACAATTGTTTTGGTAAGTGACCTTCCTCCCGCACAACACGCCAGGATTGAAAATAGGCGCGGTGAAGTAAAGTGTGGTTGCCCTGAAACAATTCAGGTGTATTCGCGCGGTAACAAGAGGTCATTGCTACCAAAACTGCCGCAGTGGGCGTTAAAAGGATTGCGGAACGCAGAGAATTAGTTTTGGTGAGCACTTGTTTCGTTCAGACGAAGGTCTAAGGCAATTTTTGAGATTGCGATTTCTCATACATGGGGCTGACTTTGATAACGAGTGACCCCCGCTTTGAAAGAAGTACCACAGAAAGAACAAGCCCCAAAAATTCCCAAATTTTAGTTCTTGACGATTTGGTGTAGAAAAGCCTTACCGTCTTTGCAGAAAGAAGCTAGGAGAACTGCGACCTGGACCATGCACACTTAACTTCTGCGGGTTATATTTGTTCATTATTATTGTTGTATCGCTGGGTCGGGTTCGTGGGGGTGTGTCAGGGAGCCAAAGAGTAGGCAATGGAGGAAAGTTGGGAACGGGTTTAATCGGCAAGATGCAGCAGCCCCGTGAAGCGCCAGACTCGAACTGCCCAGAGTCCCCCTTTGTCGCCTTGGTCCTGTCGGGCCAACAATCAGGGGCCGCTCGGCTGGGCTCGGGTCCACTCGGCTCCTCGGCTGGGCTTGGCAGACACAGCCGGTGCGTGGGAGGATGGGGGGCCGCTACGCGGGTGTCAGCTACGCAACATTATGAACGTTTAGGTGCGTATACACTAGGTGTGATAAGAAAAAGTAAGTAAAAATAAGAAATTTTGGAAACTCACAGAACAGTGGCGTGATAAGGGCTGATGATAATGGGTAGGCGGGGGGCACAAGCACGGGCAGCAGGCAGCCGCGGGAAAATAACACGAGGAAGTTAGCATGTGACGGCGTTGGCGCGGGGCGCCCCGCACTGGGCGGTCCTTGAGAGGGACGCTCGCCTGCAACTGTGACTCACCCGTCCTCGTCGGAGCGGCGCGTGCGTGCTTCGGTGAACCCGCGGACGAGGTGCCTGCGCTATCCAGCTGGGACGACACAAGGAAGACATCCTTGAAGTCATCGTGGACATCAACATCGGTGTCTCCCTCCCCTTCATTTCGGGTCTCCAGGGCCGGGTCTTCTGCGTTGATGCCAACCAAATGCGGGGCCTCCACGGCACCCATTTCTCCAGCAGACGGTGCAGCACCTCCCAGCACCGTGGGGGCGCAGAGGGGGTAGACGTGGTCGACCCGCAGACCGTCGTTGTCATCCTCGGCCTCCTCCTTGACAGCAAGGCGGTGGTTTGGCCCTGAGAACAGAGAGGAAACTGGTGAGCCTGCCTCGCTGTGGACACCTAACCCTACACCACCACCACCGCACTGCCCGTCCCCGCACCGCCACCAGAAACTTGTTTAACAAAGTGGCCAGTCCCCAACAGCCCGCTGCTGCACGTTGCATCGCCTACAGGGTCTGCGCAGAGAAGAACGCTTTAATTAGAAAATGAATGCAGGGTTGGGGTTTGTGGTAGAGAGCAGGGGCGCCGGAAGTACTTTCCGGCGGGGGGGGGGGGGGGGGAATCTTACCGCTATTTTAAAATATATTTTTAAAATAGTCCGTTTGAATGTAATTACGGCGTGGTCCGCAACAGGATTAACCGTTACGACATGTCAGCCTGCAGCGCACCGAGCCGCCGACACCTGCAGGCAGAGAACACTGTTAGTGCCGGCTGCAGGAGCAAAACAGAGTCATCCACGAGTAGCATACATGCGTTCCGATCGGGGGCAATGACCGACAACGACAGTACGCTTCCTGCCGTGATTTCGAGATATAACACACACTTTTCACAACCACCATAATGATACAAATACGAACGTTTGATCTCCTTCCTTCAGTTAATGCTTGTCTACGTCATATTAATGGAACAGGCTGACAATGCGAACAGGCTAGATAGTTATATGGAAAGCACTCAGCTGGACATTATACATGGAGGCACATTTTATAAACCAATGAAAAGATTTCCTGTACAAAAATGAGTTCCATGGAAACATCTCTCAAGGAAAAGGGGCCAAAAATACATGGAAAATTAACTCCCATGGAAACTGGCACGTTCCATGGTGTTCCATGATGCCCCAAGGCCCATGGAAGTCCTCATGGGATTTTTGGACTGGGCTGGGAGGCGGGCTCGTTGCCTCTCCATAACCACACTTTACTCACATGATGTTTGCGTGATTTTAACATCACCCAGCAGCTAGATGTAATTTGAAATACTTCCTAACGTGCACAAGTGCTCAAAATGTGTAGGGTAGTTGCTCAATTTATGCTCAATGCGGTAGTACGTGTTTCGGGAATTGTGCATGTACTAGTGATACTGGCTTCACAGAGCTTATCGCTGCGCACGTTAGCGTTAAGAATGGGACGCACTCCTCTTAGCCACCACGGGGTCCGTGGTGTTGCCCGGCGCCAACGACGGGGACGTGGGAGTGCACTGGCGCCAACAGCTTTATTAGAAATACATTGGAATACAAAACATTTAAGTAAAGTTAGGCACAGCCTAAACAAGCCCGCACTGATACACAAAACATCACCTTACTGCTGTTTAATGTTATACTAATTAGTATGGGTTGAGCGCTTGTGCTGTGCCCGATGGCTGGCACTGACAAAGGCTTTGCCGCACACTTCACACTTGAATGGCTTTTCTCCGGTGTGAAGTCGCTTGTGGCTAATCAGACCACCGCTTTGCCGGAAAGCCCTGCCACACACGTCACATTTGTACGGCTTTTCTCCGGTGTGAAGTCGCTTGTGGTAAATCAGACCACTGCTTTGCCGGAAAGCCCTGCCACACACGTCACATTTGTACGGCTTTTCTCCGGTGTGGAGTCGCTTGTGGCAAATCAGACCACCGCTTTGCCGGAAAGCCCTGCCACACACGTTACACTGGAACGGTCTCTCTCCAGTGTGCAACCGCTGGTGCTCCACCAGCGCTGAATTACAGGAGAACCTCTTGTGGCACTCCTGGCACTCGTGCTCAGCGGTGTGCGTCTTGAGGTGCTGCAATAGAACCTTCTTCTCCTTGTACTTCTTGCCGCACTCGCCGCACTTGTAGGCGCCCGCTCCTTCATCCGGGCCCTCCGCTTCCTCTGCCGCCGACTCCTCGTCCTGGCCGCTCTCACGGCGCGGAACCCTCCTGCGGAGCGAGTAGGACGGAAGCCTGTTGTCCTCCTCTTCCCCGCTGGAAGAAGAGGAGTCCGTGACGTCAGCGAGCGGCGAGTCGGCGGGGGTTGTGCCGGAGGGACCTGCGGACAGCACTATGGGAGTTAGGGTGTAGTGAACTACACTTTTTTTCGAAATGGAAAACGCCTGGGTGTGAGGATTGTTGTGCTACTTAAGAGTATTTCCACCAAAAAAATTCAAATTTTTCTGACAATTCCTTTCGCCTTAAACTCGGCCTCAAGAATTCAATTTTTACGTAAATAAACAGTCCCGCAATACGCGGATCGCGCGGCGCTCATAGCGGATACGGTGCCAAGCATACTGAATCCTCTATGACGTAAGAGGATCCGGTCTGCTCTCAACCGGATCCGGTACAGGCAGAGCGGATCCGTCTCGCAGCCGAACTGTATCTACCGGATCCGGAACTAAGCGGAGCGGATCCGACTGATAGCGGATCAGATCCATACCCTATCCAAATTGTAGAGCCCATAAAATAAAGAGTTTTAGAAATTTTCAACTGAAATTTTAGATCGGGTATCTGCGGCCAAATTCACTAGGCTGGTTTTAATATCAGCGAAATCTCGTTTAATTTCTTTGCTATCTCGAGAACGGCTGCAGATAGAGCAAAAATACACACAGTTTTGGATCAGAGTTAATTCGACCAGCCCAGGATTACTTTAAAGCACGCTACGCTGATACTCCACATGAACACAGAAAAATCTTCATGAAAGTTAAGCATAAAGGATCCGCTGCCTACGGGAGGGAATCCGCTTAGACGAGAACGGATCCGCTGGAAAGCTGTAAATTTCGCGCCGCTAACGCAGGGGATCCGGTCCAACACCGGACTACATACATACCGGATCCTGGATGATAACGGGTTCCCTTAAGGGTCTCCAATCGCTCTCCTACTCGCGGAATGGTCACGCTTATAAGTCAAAAGTGGGGGTGGGAGGGGTGGGTAGGCTGACCTCCTCCTCCCCGCCGGCCAAGGTGGCAACACCGCTGCAACCTCGCCGATGTCAGTGTCACCAGCCAGCTCCTGCTTCCCGGACCAGAGTTTGGCTCAGTTTCGCTCTTTTTCCGGATTTTTGGTACCTCGAAGTCGGCTCTAAAACCTCACACCATTTCGATTCAAAAATGGAATCGCACTGCCGGGAGGCGGTGTGAAGGTTCGTGTGAGTTACGAATGTGAAAAATTTGAACGGCAAAAGACGATATCCGCCGGGGTTAAAGGGACGGACCGCGCCAAATCCGTCTTACTGTAATGTTTATTGGTCTCCGGTGCTCCGGCAGACGTCGCGCAGTGTTGTAGCGGTGGGAGGAGGGGGAGAGACGTCTTCCCCGCACCTCTCTCCGCCTCTCCCCGCCACGTGCGAGGGAGAAGGTGTAGCCTGTCCTTGTCTAATCATGCCTGGAACTCGAAATACACCCTTCTTTCGGCATATAAATCTCGAGTTCTAGTTGACATATGAACAAGCAAGAAGTCTCAGCTTGTAGAGGAAGGTCTGGGCTATGTTGTGAATATAATTTTACTTCAGTAAGTACTCGTCTTAAATGCGAAAAACTGCTCTATTATCGGGTCATTTTCACGTGATTCTAGGGGCCAACCTGGAAATCGCAGGGACATGAAAAATATTTCACAACAAAGAGTAACACTGCAAAGTTTCATCGTGATATCTATTCAAATTCTTCAGATTTGTATGCCGAGAGATGAAAAATAAAACGAAGGTTTGAACGTCTCGAGATCAAAAACTAGAAGGCTCAGAGGGCTCAGACACATATCATTAGAATCAGCGTGTTCTAAACTATCGATTTATGAAATAAAAAAAAAGCGATTGGAGACCCTTTAAACCGGATCCGCTGCGTTAGCGGCGCGAAACTGACCCCTTTCGACCGGATTTGCAGACCTGGGAGGTATCAACTTGAGGTATGAAACAAATATAAAAATTGGCCATACCCAAAAAGGTCCAGTCGTGGATTTACCTCGAATGAGAACATTATCTTGATATGCAATCACTAGTGGTATGCCATACCTGCTAGCATTTCCTCTATGACACTTTGAAGGCACGCAAGGCCTACGAAACGATGAAATTGCATTCTTCTGCATGTTATAAAAAATGATGCTAAGCATGGATTTATATTGGTGACATAGCAGCTTTAGGACACGTCAGCTTTTATGAAATTATAGAATTATGCTAATCGGACCATGTTAAAAGTTACGTTCGTGCTCACGAAACGCGACTGATACATCTTAAGGTCGGCGTGCGAACTAAACGATCGCAAACGTTAGACAGACAGGGTTTGAGCCGCTGCAAACGCAGTGGTTCACACACTAAAATTTATGCAAAATCGGGAAAATTCTAGGGAATCAGTGACATTCCCGGGAACTTATTAGGAATATTCCCTAAAATAGAGAATACCCGGGAATTGAGTACCTCTAGTACCTCCTACGGTTCTACTTTCAAGACGGGGGTCACTTTTTTTTAAGTCCCCTAAACGTATGAGCGAACGATTATGCAAGTTTTACGACAATAGTTACGGCGATTTTCTCAGCAACCACGAGTCAAGGCCAAAATTCAGCTTTACCGATGGATAGAATATAAAAAACTGACACTGTCACATACATTATGAGCTTCTTCTAAAAAAGTTAACGTAACGTTACATATTAGCCACACATTTCAAATTAAGACATTTAATCGAATTTCTTCGCTAAATAGTGATCCCAGGATCACATAAATTACCTTACACCTTCCCTTCCTCGTTCCACAGAAAGAGTGACCCTTCTGAACCTTAGAACGCCCACCCCTGCATTTTCGTAGCTACGACCTCTCTCCTTACCCCTCGATGCGCGAATACAACCGAATCGTTTCGGGGAAACCAGATTTCCCCGAGCGTATTTCAAAATTAGCGTCCTGCGAAGGGGGCGGGGCGCTGCAAACAACTAAGAGCTTCTACCTATGTGGGATGAGAAAGTCGTTCCACATCTTTTAATGAAAGTGTACTATGAACATTCTAGTCAATGCCGCTTCCACACTTAAATATCATTGCCAGTAAGTGGCTTCATTATTATGTACCAAATTATTTACATTATCAGTTCCACTTACGATCATTTTTACTCCTCTTTTGTGGTTTTAGATGGACTATTAATCTTCGGTGACAAAACGAGTGACCTTCCCTCCCGCACAGCACGCCAAGATTTAAATAGGCGCGGTGAAGTAAAGTCTGGTTGACCTGAAACGATTCAGGTGTATTTGCGCATCGCGGGAGTTAACGAGAGAGGTCGTGGCTACCAAACCTGCCGCAATGGGCGTTGCAAGGATTGCGGAACGGAGAGAATCAGTTCTGTGAGCACTTGTTTCGTTTAGGCGAAAGTCTAAGGTTATTTTTGAGATTCTGGGAACATCATTTGCTGAAGGAATATGATAAAACATCTCGTTCAAATCTTTGTTCAAATTTTGAGGTCAACTTGATTTCCTTTTCAGCCCGTCCCGACACCTTTCTTTAGAAACGGCAGGAGCCGGGCTTATAGTCTGGTGACGCATGTTCGTTCGGGCGGACGTGTGTGTTCGCCGACTTATCGTTCATAGAAAAGCTTCAAATTTTGAGGATCAACTACTTTTTTAACGTACAATCACGTGCGGTGGCAACAATTTTCGATTTGTATCGCATTTTTGGTTAATGAAAATTTGTCTGGTTTTTGTTTTTTGAGGTTAGGGTTGGCCGCCGCGCGCACACCATTACCATCGCGGCGCGCACAGGGACGGCCTCAGGTTAACGATTTTCATCGTAACAAATAAATCTGCTTTTGGGCACTTCTAGGGAGACTTGAGGCATGAGATTAGTGCGGTTTATGGATACGCAACGGGAGTCTTCGAACGCGCTACCTTCACCAATATTCCGCAGGTTTACTCCGTAATTGTAAATCCAATACTCACAAACAAGGTTTCATTCGAAAGAGGAAGGTCGGAAGTACGCCCACAATTCATTTTGACATCGACCGACCCCAGCAAGTTTGAATTCTGGCGGCGAGAAGTCAGCGCCCTGTCATTCGGCCGACTGGCGGGCGCGAAGATGACGGCCTGCTAGAACGACCCGTAAACGTTCCGCTGCAGTTTTTCGAAATACGGCCAATTACGTGACATTTCACGCGCATATCATCTTCAAATGACTAAAAATATTTTTTTAGTAATATTTTGATACCAAACAATGACGTAAATTACGATAACTCGGAAATCAGCCGGGAGTGAGGTTAAGAGGTTATGGTACCCGAAAACGGCTAATTTCCTATTTATCGTAATTTACGTCTTTGTTTGGTATTAAAATATTCATAAAAAATATTTTTAGTCATTTGAAGATTATATGCGCGTGAAATGTCACGTAATTCGCCGTATTTCAAAAAACTGCTGCGGAACGTTTACGGGTCGTTCTAGCAGGCCGTCATCTTCGCGCCCGCCAGTCGGCCGAATGACAGGGCGCTGACTTCTCGCCGCCAGAATTCAAACTTGCTGGGGTCGGTCAATGTCAAAATGAATTGTGGGCATACTTTCGACCTTCCTCTTTCAAATGAAACCTTGTTTGTGAGTATTGGACTTACAATTACGGAGTAAACCTGCGGAATATTGGGGAAGGTAGCGCGTTCGTAGGCTCCCGTTGCGTATCCATAAACCGCACTAATCTCATGCTTGAGGCGAGGGCCGAAGGCCCCCGCAAACGCCGCCGGCAGGCCAAGCTGGCCAAGCCCACCTGTCAAACCGAGGTGCCGGTGGAGCGCAGCGGAACTGGCACCGAGGTTGACGGAAGGGACGGGCCAGCTTGTTTTATTTTGCTTCGACGCGTGGTTGCTCATTTTCCCTCACTTCTGTCGTAAAACATGCATCAGCGATTTCTCATACATGGCGCTGACTCTGAAAGATGAACCACAAGAGGAACAAGCTCCAAAAATGATAACATTATGGTTCTTGACGGCACGGCAGCCGCGGTAAAAGGAACATGAGGGAGTAAGAGCACGTCACGGCGTCGGCGCGGGGGCGCAGCGCCCGGCGGCTCGAACAAAAAATAATAATTTTGGTATCCATCGGGGACCAAGTGACCCCTTAAGGACACGCCTGTCTCGGAAACAAAAATGACTCCGCAGCGAGTACATAGTGCTTTAAATGCGAAAATGAATAGACAACTGCAACAATTGTGTTCGAGAACACCCAGAAATTCCGGGCTTTCACAAGAGCACCCGTTAAGTACGTGTCTGAAGGTAGACACGTCGTCCACTGGAGGCGCCCCACTCACCTGCAGCGTCGGCAGAGTCCCCGTGCGCCCAGCTGCCCGCCGCCTGGTCCTCCTCACCGGCTGCCGGAGATCTGCAGGCAGCGCCGGCCGGACCTGCAGACACAGCAGCCCGAGTCAGCTGTGTGGACATCGCCAGTGCCCGCCTAGCGGCAATGCATCCCGTACCCAGACCTCCGGCAGGGGGCGGCCACGGCCTGGGGGAGCGCTGATTCTATGCTGGCCGCCACGGGTTTCGCTCGGGGTCCCAGCGGCCGCCTGCCCGGGGTCTCTAAATATGTTCAAAAATCACTTATCTTGCTCTCATTAACTCAAGAGGGGATATTTCCGGAAGCTTAAAGGATTAGCACATTTAATAACCTCAATCACGAGGCGTTTTGGTGAGGATAAGTATTTTTAAACATAAAAATAAGCTACGGACGGGTCAGGTGGAAGGCCGACATCGTGTCGTACTTTCGCTTTTTTTCCACTTTCCGTCCGTTTTTTCACTAATCTTGTAATGACACAATTCGTTCGCCATCCTTAGAACTGTGCACTGAGCCTATCCGAAAGCCGTTTCAATGTATTTTACTGAAATGGCAGCATAAAATGTGGAAAGTCGATACGGGCCCAAAACGGAAGTGCCGATTTTAACAATTTTTATAACATGTTTCTCGCGACAAACATAGGTTATGTTTGGTACCAGTACACCCGGCATACGATTCTCCGTCTTTAGCAAACTCGAGTTTTGCGAAATGAAGCTTGATTTTAGAGAATAAGGAAAAGAGCCAGGGCATTGCAAGGCATTGCAAAGCACTGCTAAAACGGCCTCCATTTTGTGGAGCTTAATGCACGAGAACTACTCACCGAATCACAAAAATACACACACAAATCCGAGGCAGAATTAGTTCCGAATCTCCATTGTAAGTTTCATCACAATCCGAAAACACTACAACTCACAATCAATTATTTCCTGAATAAACACAAATTCGCGTCGTTTTCGTCGCTCCGCGGCCATGGTGACTGGGTTGGGTATGAGAAATTACGCGCTCGGCTCGCCTCGTCGGTTGTTCGGCTCGGCTCGGCTCCATTGCGCGCCCTCGCGTCCCTCCACAATATCAACAAAGCAACTTCAGCTTGGAACTTGGGCTGCTTTCTTCGACCCTTCGTATTTTCTGAATGTGAGTACTTTTTGTAAAATGTTTTCCCGAATCGTGCTTCCCCGGAAGCTACCCGCACTGTGTTTTCTTGACGAAATAGCGTTTTCTTTCAACTCTATGCCGGCCGGCATTCATTTCGGGCCCCTCTATGGGCTGGGATTATCCATGAAATTGATTCTGCCTGCCAAATATTTCTCTGTCTACAATAATTTTGCTAGACCGGCCCATTCTAAGACTTCACTGGGTGGTTTGTTTTTGTTTTTTTAACCTCGATTCAAGTTTCATTGTCAACATAGCCAAGTTGTGAGGGGTTGGTTGTGCAATCACAACACATTGTATGGATGCAGCCACACCCCACACACCTGTTTGATTAATTTGGTACAGTCCACCCCAATTTAGCTCAGGTGTGTTTGAGACTAATATCAGATCCCTCCGATAAAATTCTCCTGCCACTGCAGACCTAGAAAACGTCTGCTCTTGTCGCCCTGATGGCCAGGATGAAAACATGTACTGAATGCAACAAGTGTCCTAATATGTGAACTTTCTATTTTTTGCAATAGCAACATGAGCTCGGAGGACATGTTTGCAGATACTTTGCCTGGCAGCCTCTCGCCCAGGTCATTGGGTTCAGTATCAGTGGACTCTTCTTTATCATTGCCATCAGATTTTGAGGTAACATTTTGTGATTGTTTAAAATGATGTAAGAATTACAATTGTAACATATAATTGATATACCTTTTTTTTCAGATTTCAGATTTTTGTGGTTCAGATGAAGAAAGTGGTGAACATACCGATGCTGACCAAAGTGATGAAAATACCGATGCTGACCAAAGTGGTGAAAATACCAATGTTGACCAAAGTGGTGAAAATACCGATGCTGAGACATGTTTTGTTGCGGGTGATGCTGACAATGAAATGGAGCAGGTGTGTTATATGCAATGAGCCTTTCTTACCACCATTCATATATAGCAGTGCCCTTTTTTTTTTCTTAGGAATGAATGACAAAAGTACATATATTCAAATTGTTGAGTAATGGTGTGCAATAATTTTTTTTTATTTTCTTTCACATTCAGACTGCTCCTAGAGGAAGATTGAGGAGAAGAGGTAGGTTTAGGAAAGGCTTCCTAAAACAGAAGAGGAGGACAGGAGAGCGAAGCAGGAGCTTAAGCTCTAGCCAGTATTCGAGCCAGAGTCGAGATCCATCAGTGGTATGCAAGGGTTGCTGTTTTTGAAACCTGAATGAACCAGGCCTATAGTCTGTTAATTTTAATTTTTTTGTTTGGATCTTAGGGCTCTTATTCAGATGCAGTTGGGGATATCCTAATTGCAGACCTCACTGATGAAGAACCTGAAGTAGTTTCCTGCAACTCAACACAGCCTTCTGAGGGAGATGTGACCACGGGAGAGAATGAAGATTATGATGATGGGGAACAGAGATCAGAGCATGCCAAAGGAGAGGTAAGATTGAACTTTGCTGCTGCTTAGCATGCAAACACTCGTGGCCTATTAATAAAATGTTACCTCATTGAAAATTGTTTAATTTCAGATTAAACCCACTGTGAAAAGAAGGAGGAAAAAAAAGATTGGGAGGATAAAAAAATATGATTGGATTAACCAGCCAGCTGGGAAAGTATGTATCACTTTTTAAGTGGAAAGGAGACATTATTTATGTGCTCCTTAAAATATTTACTTATCTTTCCCTTCCTTTTAATCAAAATGAATATAACAGGTCACTGGTGCTGAGCAAAATGTGCAAGATTTGGGACCAGAGAAAAAAGATTTTGGGACTTCTATTGAAATGCAGGATTTGAAAATGTCTATGGAATCTGCTTCATCCAATTTGTCGGGAAATGTATGTATCTGTATTTTTTCAATGGTTACTTCTATTCATTTCTGAATATAACTATATTCTGTTTTTTTTTTGTTTTTTTTTTCAGGAAATTTTGACTGCAGTTGCTGACTATTTAAAACTCACTGTTGACAACTGGGTGGTATTGCTATCAGATGGCATTTTAACGCTCTGCAAAATGGTCAATCCTATGAATCCTTTTGTAGAGAAAGCAATTACTTGGAATGGTAAGGAAGTGAACTTCTTGATTCATAACTCACCACTGAATTCAAAAAATCCATGTTGGAGTATCAGGAGGCCTGATCCAGAGAATTTTGGAAGTGTGGCTGACTACCTTACTGCCATGTCAAACAGACTTGAATACTTTGAGGTTTGCAGTGGCATTCAGTCTCACCAGCATATTTGGAGCAAATTTTCTGATGGAACTTGTATAGAAACTCTTTCGGTGTCACCTGTAATGCGATCTGAGAAGTGTTGCTACTTACGTGTGTATGCTGGGAGATGTGGTTATTGCCATCATATTTTAAAGAAAATACTTGACCATGAGAGGAAGTATTAAAAAAAAGACCATGATCGTGATCTTAGCAAAGTTAACAATAGATATTTATCTAAAGATGATCTAGAAAAGAAATGCAAAAGGATTGAACTAGAAAAGAAGATGTCAAAACAAGCAGTAAGAAGGCTTAGAAAAAGAATTGACATTCTTCTGAAAAAAAAATCAGAGAAAATTGATTGTGAGTTAAGTGGAGAATTTGAGATAATTATGAGTGAGAACATTCACAACATGTCAGCAATGGAAAAAATATTTTGGGAGCAACAGAGAACAGCTCTCAGTAAAAGAGTAAAAGGAGCTTCTAAAACCATGCGGTGGCACCCAGCCATGATAAGATTAGCTCTACAACTTAGAATGCTTTCACCTGCAGCCTATGATTTTGTCTCAGGTTTTTTATCTCTGCCTTCCAAACGTCGACTCTTTGATTATTCCCAGTTCACAGAAGTTAAAGAAGGAGTTCAGGAAGATCTTCTTAAGAAGCTCCATGAAACTATAGAACGTGAATGTCCTGATGATTATCAGAAGTACTTTAACTTATTACTGGATGAGATGACGATCAGGTCAGATCTTGTGTACAATGCTCGGACTGGTGAGGTAGGGGGGCATCCATATACTACGTGACCTAGTTGGGGGGAGGGGGGGGGGGTCAGCCCCAGGTCACGCTCCTATATTAAATACATGGGAAGGTTAGGTTAGCCAGGTCACGCGGGGGGAGGGGGGGTCTAAAAGTGGCCTATTTTGGGTCACGTGGTATATGGATGCCCCCTAGTAGGTTTCACAAATCTTACTACGCTGGAAGAGGCACTGGCTTCACTTGAAGCAGAAATTCAAGGGAAGTCTTATGAGAAACGTTTGGCAAAGAAAGTTCTCGCATTCATGATTACTGGAGCATCAAATAATATTCGTTTTGTCCCAGCTTTTTATACCAGTGATGACTTATCAGCAGCCCAGTTATACACAAGATCATGGGAAGTAATTTATAGTGTAGAAGAGGCAGGGGCAAAGATCCTAGCTTTAATTTGTGATGGGGCAAGCATCAACAGAAAGTTCATCAACTTGCACTCAAATGGAGGTGATAAAAATTTTGTTCACGCCACAGCTAACTCAGCTGCTGGAGAATCAAGAAATCTGTTTTTCATGCTTGATCCTCCACACCTCATCAAGACATTTCGCAATTGTTTTGCAAATTCTTTTAGCCACAGAAACTCCAGAGCTCTGTGTAATAACAATCAAGAGCTTTCTTGGAAAGTGATTGAAGAACTACTGAATATCATTAAGACAGATAAATACAAAGACACAAAACTAACTGATGCTCATGTTTATCTCACAAGTTTCAGCTGTATGAAAGTTAGTTATGCAGTTCAAGTTTTTAGTAATTCCGTGGCCAAAGCTCTACAAAAGTACAAGGATAGACTTACTGAAAAGGGCCTCTACAATGAAGAAATTGTGCGATTCATTTTACAAATGAATCGATGGTTTGATTGTTTAAATGGTGGGGTACACAGCAAGAAAAAGGATGACAATAGTGATTTATTAGAGTACACATCAATAGCAGACCCCCGATTTGACTTTCTTCAAAATGAATTCCTAGCATATTTAGAAAATTGGGAAAATTTTGCATCCAACAGAGAAGGAACTTATTCAAAGGAAGAAAGGTCAAGAATGATTATCAGTTACCAATCACTGCAGGCTATAAAAATTTCAACTCACTCATTCATAGCAATCACAAAATTTTTATTGGAAGAAAAGGCTCCAAGTGTCTCTGCAAGAAATTTTAATCAGGACCCTTTAGAACAGTATTTCTCAGACCAAAGAAGAGTTAGAGGAGCAGATAACAACCCTACTGTGAAGCAATTTGGACATTCGAGAGTGGCTTTTGAGGCAGTTGGCTGTGGGCAAAGGACTTCAGGTGGAAAGCGGGGCAACACTGAGGACTTAAGGCAAATGGTAGTGGATGCTTCTCCTGTTCCTGCGAGGAAGAGGCCAAAAAAAGAATGAAGGCATGCTTCTGAAGTCTTGTTTGTGAATACCTTCCTTAAGTTGTTACTAATTGTACTTACTGTGACGCATATATGCAACTTTAAACTCTTAGTGTTATTTAGCTATGGTTATAGTAACAGTGTATTTCTGTTTCTGTTTATTTTCTATTCTGGTGCCGTGTCTAGCTGCACTGTGTGACAATTTGTGTCTTACTAATAATGCAACTGAGTGCACAATAAAACAAACATTTCTAGTAAATTAGTTAATTACAATTTATTACCTTTTCAATTCAGGTACAGCTGAAATCTCAAGCAGAAAAATCATGTGATTTATTATTTTTGAAAAAGAAAGTAGTTCAGATGAAATTTCAAAATTACAAAGTAATAGGCAGACAACAGGATTCAAAAGAAGGAAAAAAAAATCACGAATATGACAACAGATAGTTTTACAATAACACAAGATATAATGAAGGAAACAAACAAATGTTACATCATAAAAAAAACATTCTGAAAACAATTCACTTTGAACTCCCACTTCCCCTTGAAGATTTCTGTCTACTAGAAGTGCGGGTTGGATTACTTGTGGGTGGTGGTGTGTTCTTAGATTGTCTAGAAGCCCGAGTACGCTTTGTTGAGGCAACAGGCTGTTCCTGCTGCGTACTCTCACTTGTAGGTTTGGGTCTAGTGTGCTGTCCAGTTGTTGAAGTCTGCTTTCGGAGGGTAGGCTTTTGACTGGAAGTTGAAGCTCGATCTTCAGACTGACAGGCAACAGCCCGTTGCTGTTGTGCACTCTTCCTTGCAGGTTTGGTTCTTGTGGGTTGGCCAGTTGCAGCAGTCTGCTTTTGTGAGGTAGACTTAATATTAGAGGTTGAGGCACCATCTTCAGGATGGGTAGTCACTGATTTCAGTGTTGAAGCACCAGTCGATTTAGGTTGGGTACCCTTACGCCTGGAGGTGGACTCACGAGCTGAGCTTGATGCCGAAGGGGCTGCTGAAGGATCATCTGGGTCATCATCATTTTCTGTTATGTCAGCCACTGGGTTCCTCTTCAAGTTGGTTCTGAGGGACACAGATGAGGCTTTTTGTTTTCTCTTCACTTTATCTAAATTCCTTTTAGCATCCAGTTTCCCTGATAAGTCTGCTAAACTTTTTACGAGATCATGAATGAAATCCATGGCTAAATCTTCTGACAGTATGCCACGGGTAAGTTCACGTACATGATCGAGAAGAATGAGATTCTCAGCATTAGTCAGACTTTCAAAAACAAATTTGGCTGTACAAGCAGATCCACTAGCCAGCTGCCTTTGCATAATTCTTTCAACTCCCAAAAAAAAATTAAATGCAGCAGTACTAAGAGTTATGGTATTATCTACCCAAAGTTCAGGATTCAGAAATAGATCACTGTTGATTGTTTTTGTTGACTGAATAAATCTTACTTGCAGACACTTACAACGTAAAACCCAGGTACTATTTCTAGTTTTCCATCCAAACTTAAACACAGCTCTAAGCAAACTTCCAATGTGCTTCCTAAAAGTTTCCTTCTCCTCTTCTTTCATAGTGTACTGTTCATACACAGCCAAATGCTTTGCTTTCATGTTATAAAAGACTTTTTCTTGAATTTTCTCCATGATCTTTGAAGAAATCCTCCACACCAGTCTCTTAAGTACTCTGTCCGGTTTATCACATAGCTGTTCAGGTGCACAGTGTATAAGCTTGCTTTTGATGTCTTCACAAAACACGGGGTTTGCTAGCAAGCCGTTGAGATTTTTCAAAGCATCTTCATATTGGGCTGAGGGCATTACTTTGGTCCTCAAAAGAACACAATCCATAACAGGTTGAGATATTGCTTCCACCAACAAGGGCACATCCAAATTGCAGGTTTGAGATAGAGCTGCCACACATTCCCTCTTTAAAGCACCCATTGGACCCACAGCAGGTTCTTCATTAATTTCTCTCAGAGCTTCCTTGAAAAAATCAAAGAGTAAAGGACGAATTTCTTGCTCTAATGGCTTCCTCGAATTATAATCTGAATAAAAAGAAAAACAAATATTTAACAAAGCAGCTTGAAAATTATTTCAAAATTTGATACAGTTTCCAAAATACAGTATAAACTTAAGACTTAAGCAAGAAAGTAGCACAAAACATAAGTAATCATGGAAGTTTCTGAATAGTAACCATACCATTAATTTTATGCAGCGCCATATGTCTTGTGAAGCCCGATCTTGTTTTTAAAAACTTCTGACACTCAGGGCATACTTGTCCTCCATGAACACCTAGAGGAGTGGTGTCAACAGGAGCAGCAGACCCAACCACATCACTCAGCTCTATGGGAGTGGAACCCAATGACCCAGGCGAGAGGTTGCCAGGCAAAGTATTTGCAAACATGTCCTCCGAGCTCATGTTGCTACTGCAAAAAATAGAAAGTTCACATATTAGGACACTTGTTGCATTCAGTACATGTTTTCATCCTGGCCATCAGGGCGACAAGAGCAGACGTTTTCTAGGTCTGCAGTGGCAGGAGAATTTTATCGGAGGGATCTGATATTAGTCTCAAACACACCTGAGCTAAATTGGGGTGGACTGTACCAAATTAATCAAACAGGTGTGTGGGGTGTGGCTGCATCCATACAATGTGTTGTGATTGCACAACCAACCCCTCACAACTTGGCTATGTTGACAATGAAACTTGAATCGAGGTTAAAAAAACAAAAACAAACCACCCAGTGAAGTCTTAGAATGGGCCGGTCTAGCAAAATTATTGTAGACAGAGAAATATTTGGCAGGCAGAATCAATTTCATGGATAATCCCAGCCCATAGAGGGGCCCGAAATGAATGCCGGCCGGCATAGAGTTGAAAGAAAACGCTATTTCGTCAAGAAAACACAGTGCGGGTAGCTTCCGGGGAAGCACGATTCGGGGAAACATTTTACAAAAAGTACTCACATTCAGAAAATACGAAGGGTCGAAGAAAGCAGCCCAAGTTCCAAGCTGAAGTTGCTTTGTTGATATTGTGGAGGGACGCGAGGGCGCGCAATGGAGCCGAGCCGAGCCGAACAACCGACGAGGCGAGCCGAGCGCGTAATTTCTCATACCCAACCCAGTCACCATGGCCGCGGAGCGACGAAAACGACGCGAATTTGTGTTTCTTCAGGAAATAATTGATTGTGAGTTGTAGTGTTTTCGGATTGTGATGAAACTTACAATGGAGATTCGGAACTAATTCTGCCTCGGATTTGTGTGTGTATTTTTGTGATTCGGTGAGTAGTTCTCGTGCATTAAGCTCCACAAAATGGAGGCCGTTTTAGCAGTGCTTTGCAATGCCTTGCAATGCCCTGGCTCTTTTCCTTATTCTCTAAAATCAAGCTTCATTTCGCAAAACTCGAGTTTGCTAAAGACGGAGAATCGTATGCCGGGTGTACTGGTACCAAACATAACCTATGTTTGTCGCGAGAAACATGTTATAAAAATTGTTAAAATCGGCACTTCCGTTTTGGGCCCGTATCGACTTTCCACATTTTATGCTGCCATTTCAGTAAAATACATTGAAACGGCTTTCGGATAGGCTCAGTGCACAGTTCTAAGGATGGCGAACGAATTGTGTCATTACAAGATTAGTGAAAAAACGGACGGAAAGTGGAAAAAAAGCGAAAGTACGACACGATGTCGGCCTTCCACCTGACCCGTCCGTAGCTTATTTTTATGTTTAAAAATACTTATCCTCACCAAAACGCCTCGTGATTGAGGTTATTAAATGTGCTAATCCTTTAAGCTTCCGGAAATATCCCCTCTTGAGTTAATGAGAGCAAGATAAGTGATTTTTGAACATATTTAGAGACCCCGGGCAGGCGGCCGCTGGGACCCCGAGCGAAACCCGTGGCGGCCAGCATAGAATCAGCGCTCCCCCAGGCCGTGGCCGCCCCCTGCCTCCGGGACCTCCGGAACCTCCGGGACTCCCGGGACCTCCGGGACCTTCAGAACCTCCGGGACCTTCAGAACCTCCGGGACCTCCAGGACCTCCGGGACCTCCGGGACCTCCGGGCAGGAGCAGGCTGAGCAGGCTGTCCCCGCTGGCGGCGTCAGCAGCACCTTCCCGGCAGACGCTGTCCTGGGAGCGGGCCGGGGGCAAGTCCCGCACCTCGGTGTCCGAGTGGTCAGGGCTGTCCGCCTCCTCCTTGACCACCACGGACTCTGCAGGGGTCAGGCCAGAGCGGGACGATCACGTCACATGCAGCAGCTGAGCCCGCGCGGGCTGGCAGCAGTAAGGAGTCGAGTATTACCCAGCTCCGCCGCGCTCTCCACCTTGACGCTGAGGGCAGCACTTCCCCGCCTGCCGGCGTCCTGCAGGGAGAACACGTCCTGCACCCGGATGTCTGGGTGCGCGCCAGCCCCCGGCTCCTCCTTGACGTCCGTGGCACGGTCCGCGGAGTCTGCAACAGGGGGAGGCACATGAGCGTCCGGCAGCGAGTGCAGCGCCATCAGAGCACCGACATGTCAGCCTGCAGCGCACCGAGCCGCCGACACCTGCGGGCAGAGAACACTGTTAGTGCCGGCTGCAGGAGAGCCATCCACGCGTGGATAGATACGTTCCGATCGGGGGCAATGACCGACAACGACAGGACGGTTGCTTCTGCGATTTCGAGATAAAACACACACTTTCCACACCCACCATAATGATACAAATACAAACGTTTGATCTCCTAACTTTAGTTAACGCGTGTCTACGTCATATTCATGTAACAGGCTGACATTGCGAACAGGCTACATAGTTACGCCCCGTGTTTATCGGACAGTGTCATAGGGTCAGTGTGTGATAGTAAGCCCAGGGCAGATGCTTGCAGTCACACACACTTTCCTATAACATCTGGTCAGAAAGCACTCAGTCTGCCGACGACTGCGTCATGAGAAGCAACAGGGAAGGTTAAGATTCACGAGATTTTATTTGAGTGGTGACAAATAGTGCAGAGGTTTACGCCCGAATTAATAAAAAAAAAATTTACAAGCGATCAAAATTAAATTTTACGTCCAAATGGTGTGGGACTGTGAGCATTCCTACTCCACCCGTCCGTACCGATTCCCCGCCGCAGCCCACCTATACCAGGTGTATCATTGGCCCCGGGCAGTTTCGGTTTTAGGCAGTCCCGCAAAGCACTTTCTCCGTCTCTTTCTGTCTCACGCGTCTGGCCGAGCCAGAAAGAGACGGAGATAGTGTGTTGCGGGACTGCCTAAAACCGAAACTGCCCTGGGCCAATGATACACCTGGTAAAACTCACAGTTTTACGTGTGACAAATAGCCGGTAGTCATTGTTCCCTAGTATGCCAACTCCGCCAAGTCCGCAACTCTCCAACTCCGCAAGTCCGCAAGTCCCCCTGTCGAACCGGTGTGACGGTAGAGCGCAGCGGAACTGGTACCAAAGTTTGACAGAGGGACGGGACAGCTTGTCTAGCGCTACACTCAGGGGTTGTGTTCTAGTATCAAGGCTACACTGGTAAAACTAAGGCATAGTACTACGCCTTAAGCTACGCCCCAAAAAGGTGTTAATAGCACTATGCCCCATTGAGGCGTAAAAAAAACCAAAAACGGCCCTACTTGACACGTTTTTACGCCTTGATAGAGCGAAATTTAATGCCATGCCTTAATGAGGCGTAGAACTACGCCTTTGTTTTACCACTGTAGTAGCAGTTTACATCACAACCTCCGGCAGTCAATAACGGAGGGATACGGAAGTCCGATGGCCACGCTCCAACACCGCCGACGGAACGGAATGCTTAGTGTCGGAACGGAACCCACGGTTGGTACATCCGACGTCTGAGAGCGGCCCACAAACCTAAAGCCCAACGAATTCCTTGCGTCAACGATAAGAATGGGACGCACTCCTCTCAGCCACCACGGGGTCCGTGGTGTTGCCCGGCGCCAACGACGGGGACGTGGGAGTGCACTGGCGCCAACAACTTTATTAGGAATACATAGGAATACAGAAAATTTAAGTATATTTAGGCACAGCCTAAAGAAGCTCGCACTGCTACACAAAACACCTTATCGCTGTTTACAGTTATACTAATTTGTATGGGTTAAGCGCTGGTGCTGTGCCCGATGGCTGCCACTGACAAAGGCTTTGCCGCACACCTCACACTTAAATGGCTTTTCTCCGGTGTGAAGTCGCTTGTGGCTAATCAGAACACTGCTTTGCCGGAAAGCCCAACCACACACGTCACATTTGTGCGGCTTCTCTCCGGTGTGGAGACGCATGTGTCTAATCAGATCATGGCTGCGCCCAAAAGCACTGCCACACACGTCACACTGGAACGGTTTCTCCCCAGTGTGCACCCGCTGGTGCCGCACCCCATTAGAGGAGAACCTCTTGTGGCACTCCTGGCACTCGTGCTCTGCGGTGTGCGTCTTGAGGTGCTGCACTAGAGCCTTCTTCTCCTTGAACTTCTTGCCGCACTCGCCGCACTTGTAGGCGCCCGCTCCTTCATCCGGGCCCTCCGCCTCCTCTGCCGCCGACTCCTCGTCCTGGCCGCTCTCACGGCGCGGAACCCTCCTGCGGAGCGAGTAGGACGGAAGCCTGTTGTCCTCCTCTTCCCCGCTGGACGATGAGGAGTCCGTGACGTCAGCGAGCGGCGAGTCGGCGGGGGTTGTGCCGGAGGGACCTGCGGACAGCACTATGGGAGTTAAGGTGTAGTGAATTACACTTTTTTCGAAATCGAAATCGCCTGGGTGTGGGGATTGTAGCACCAATGGAGAGTACTCCCACCGCAATACGCGGATCGCGCGGCCTTCCGAACCATTTTTGCTGCATGGCGGGTAGAGAGGGGCAAAAAAAGCGAAGTCAAAAATGTCAGTGAGCGAGATCGAATTCGGATGCTATAACAAAATACAAGATCTTTGCGACTTTCGAAAAAAAAATTTTGATCACCGGAAGGGGTCGCGCAGGGCACCCGAATGGGGCATAACTGCCCCTTACAGGAGTCAAAATCAATGTTGCAGAAAAATTTTGAAAATATTTTCAAAGGTCAATTTGACGAAAGTAGGACCCTAAAGGGCTTAAATTTCAAGGAAAACGCTGTAACTCTTACGGTTTTTGAGATACCAGTGTTTTAAGTGCGAAAATAAATCAAAATTAGATTTCTGCAAATTTAGGACTAAAAACACTGGTATCTCAAAAACCGTAAGAGTTACAGCGTTTTCCTTGAAATTTAAGCCCTTTAGGGCCCTACTTTCGTCAAATTGACCTTAGAAAATATTTTCAAAATTTTTCTGCAACATTGATTTTGACTGCTTTAAGGGGCAGTTATGCCCCATTCGGGTGCCCTGCGCGACCCCTTCCGGTGATCGAAAAAAAAATTCGAAAGTCGCAAAGATCTTGTATTTTGTTATAGCATCCGAATTCGATCTCGCTCACTGACATTTTTGACTTCGCTTTTTTTTGCCCCTCTCTACATGGCGGGTCACGAAATGAGCCTTCAGGTACAAAGAGACACCTAGAAATCGATAAAAAGTCATCTGCATACCATTATCATGCTTGTTAAAACCTCGAAAATACACTAATTCTCGATTATTTTAGGAAAATTGCAGCTCCAGCTTTTAGTTATTTGCTTAGGGTCATCTTGAGGAAATATCCAGGACCCATTACGAGGAGATGGCTGCAGCTGAGTAAAATGGCACTTCCGCATTGTAGGATCATACATAGAAACATGGAGAGAATCAGTTTTTGTGAGCACTCGTTTCGTTTAGACGAAGGTCTAAGGTAATTTTTAAGATTTTTGGAACATCATCTGGTCAAGGAATTTGATAAAACATCTCAATTTAAAATATTTGTTCAAATTTTAAAGTTATGTTGATTTACTTTTTTTTTTTTGCTTCGACGCGTGGTTGCTGAGAAAATCGCATTTTCCCTCACTACTGTCTTAAAACTTGCATCAGCGATTTCTTATACATGGGGCTCACTCTGAAAGAAGTACCACACGAGGAACAAGCTTCAAAAATTCCCAAATTTTGGTTTGACGATTTGGCGTGGAATAGCCTAACCGTGTCTGCAGACAGATGCTAGGAAGAAAACTGCGATCTGGACCATGCACACTTAACCCCTGCAGGTTATTTTTGTGCATTATTATGGACGTTTTGGTGCATATACACAAAGGTGTCATATATTTCCGGTTAAATGAGAAATTTTGGAAACTCACGGAACAGTGGGGAACAAACGCGGGCTACACGGCAGCCGCGGAAAAAAAGTAACACGAGGGAGTAAGAAGCACGTCACGGCGTCGGCGCGGGCCGCGCGGGGGCTCGAACAAAGAAAAATATTGTGATAACCTTCAGGGACCAAAGGAAACAAAAGTGACCTTGCAGCGAGTAAGTGCTTTTAAATGTGAAAATATATAGACAACAGCAATAATTGTGTTCGAGAACACCCAGGAATTCCGCGCTTTCACGAGAGCACCCGTTATGTACGTGTCTGAAGGTAGACACGTCGTCCACTGGAGGCGCCCCACTCACCTGCAGCGTCGGCAGAGTCCCCGTGCGCCCAGCTGCCCGCCGCCTGGTCCTCCCCACCGGCTGCCGGAGATCTGCAGGCAGCGCCGGCCGGACCTGCAGACACAGCAGCCCGAGTCAGCTGTGTGGACATCGCCAGGGCCCGACCAGCGGCAATGCATCCCGTACCCAGACCTTCAGGACTCCCGGAACCTCCGGGACTCCCGCGACCTCCGGGACCTCCGGAACCTTCGAGACCTCCGGGACTCCCGGGACCTTCAGAACCTCCGGAACCTTCAGAACCTCCGGAACCTCCAGGACCTCCGGGACCTCCGGGACCTCCAGGATCTCCGGGACCTCCGGGACCTCCGGGCAGGAGCAGGTTGAGCAGGCTGTCCCCGCTGGCGGCGTCAGCAGCACCTTCCCGGCACACGCTGTCCTGGGAACGGGCCGGGGGCAAGTCCCGCACCTCGGTGTCCGAGTGGTCAGGGCTGTCCGCCTCCTCCTTGACCACCACGGAGTCTGTAGGGGTCAGGCCAGAGCGGGACGATGACGTCACATGCAGCAGCTGAGCCCGCGCGGGCTGGCAGCAGTAAGGAGTCGAGTCTTACCCAGCCCCGCCGCGCTCTCCGCCTTGACGCTGAGGGCAGCACTTCTCCGCCTGCCGGCGTCCTGCAGGGAGAACACGTCCTGCTCCCGGATGTCTGGGCATGGACTATAGCTAGTATGGACTGGAATTTCCGGGGCGCGGAGGCGCTGCGCGCTCGGATGTCCAGGCAGATATCTCGGCCAATATTCCACGTATCGGGCTGGGTGAGGTCTCGTTACACGGGGGAAGAATCAAGGAAGGGCCAGTTATCCTCAGTTTTGTCAAACACGACCCAGGAGCGCGTTCGCGGCAGGTATAAGTGACGCGCCGCGCCGTGTCAGGAGGTCCCGTCCTTTTTGATGCGGCGCGCGGCCGCACGGCCGCGCTGGCACGGCGCTGCCGTCGCTGGCTCCGCAACCCCGGGCCACTCCCTCCCTCCCGCTCCGCCTCGCCCCCTTCCCGTGCTACGCTCCGCCACGCCAGCGCGCGGTGTAAACATGATCTTGGCTTGCCGTGTTGAAACGGTTGAAGATAATTTAACGACAAATTGATGATTGTCACTGTTTGAGGTACGTTGTGACTTATTTTATGGCTCATAAACATCGTTTTTTTAAGTTTGTGATGGTTTAAAAGAAGACATTTTCGGCGTTAAATTTCTAATATAAAGTCGCTGTTTGTTGGGGTTAGGTGTCCTGATGCAGTGCTATAAAATTCAATGTATTTCTTTTAATTTTTAGAATGGCAACTTGTGCGGATGAGAGCCTTAGTGCGGATCTGAGTTACTTTCTCGATGTCACTATCGAGGAAGATCCACAAGTAACATCTACTCCAAGATCTTCGGTGCGGCCAAGCAGGGCGAGAAAACGCCCACCTGCCAGTGCTAGCTCTGCCTCTCCATTCAAGAGACCGGCTCCGAGGAGGGATCCCGGTCCAGTCATTGCGACGTGTGAAAGGTGTGGGGCGCAATATCGTACTCTTAGGTACTTCAATCTTCACAAACAGAAACATTTATTGAAAGGTAAGGCCTTTTTCAAACTATGATTGTATTTTCTGGGTTCATGTCATGTGTTTTTTTTTTTCTTTTTTCAGATCTAGCAAGTAGAGTTCCCGATGTCGAGTCATTGAAGGACAAATGTCACGACATTGGTTCCAAAACAGTGACTGTAATGATGTCAAAACCATCAGTTGGTAAATTTGGCACAGCATTTGTCGCCCTACTGGAAAGCACAAAGGACAATGTGATTGGCTGTGAAGAGTGGAATCATTTTGTGTGGCAGATATGTCAACCTTTTTGCAAGCTTCTCTCCCAAGAATTGTTTTGCATGCCATCATCTCTTATTTATACAGCCCTCAGAGTTGCTGATGATATTCTGACCAATCTTCCTCTTAGAGAACAGATATCCAGCTTTGTGAAGACTATATTAAAGTGTGATAGTGACCTGTGTGAATCTTTCCTCAGTGAATTTGTTATGACTTTTGCTGATCAGCTGGTGATATTCATTTTTCAAAGTCTTCGGAATGCTACTGAAAGTGATCCAAGTGTCGTTCCAGATGTGACTTTTGATCAAGAAGAACGGCAATGTATCTTCTATATTGGAGGCTCAATTTGTCATGGCTTCAAACAGCTAGGTTTGAAATATCCTAATAATAAAAAATGGCAGTCAATTGTAGAAATAATTGATAGCAGAATTTTAGAGACTGATTTCTATGAAAATTTAGAACAACAGCTTAAGAATGACAGGGAGTGGACAGAGAAAAGAAACAGAGGTGGTTTAAAATTTGTAACGGGTAAGACTCAGGTTTTCCTTCTGTCTGTGGCAAGTATTATTGCTGCACATGAACAAAAACTAGATGGAAGTCTGCCAGTGGATGATATTTTGAAGAAAGTTGTTGTGGGCAAACCAAAATATGATTGGGATAGTGTCATAGGATGTGCTCTTGACCAAGAGTCTTCTCTTTCCTTTATGACAGGGGTAGCAAAGAGTTTGATCTCAACGTACGGTAAGGGTATAATTAAAAGACACATGAATCTGATTAATGATAACAAACCAAGTGTGTCTATTACTTTGCGCCACAAAGTAGCTCCTCGATAAGAGTCAGTGATAATTATTTTGCAGCAGTGCCATGTAGCATTGTGAAAGACTGTTTTGTTTACTTATATTTTATTACCATGTTGGTGACTTTGTTTATTTTCTTTTAAATGTTGTGAGTGTGATCCAATTACAAATATTTTTTATTTATTTCTGAATTGTTTTTGACAGTGCTTGACTCGATTGTAGACATGGCTACAGGTTAAATTAAAAGACATGTTTGACATTCACTTTGTTATTATTTATTGACCAAGATTTCAACTCAGTATTACAACCATATTCATAGACATTTATTTTCAAACAGAAACATGAAAATAAGTAGATGCAATATGTATAAAAATAGAAAATTTGACTATGCACAAAATCACATGAAAATACTGATTCAAAGGAAGTATAAAAACACATTCATTTTATTTCTTCTTCATGGTGACAGATTTTGAAATTCTTTGCCTCTTGGGCAAAGGCTCATCACTGATTGTCATGGATTGTGATTCAACTTCTGTGTTTCCTCTGTAGTTTTTCTTGGTTTTCAGTTGCCCTTGAATAGAAATTGATCTCTGATTGCGAAGAGACTGACTGAAGTTGGGATTTGTGCTGCCTCCTCCTTTGGAGCGCTGCTTGCTAAAGTACTGCTCCAAAGGGTCCTGGCAGAACACTCTGGCATTTATGAATTGCACTCCTTCACTTAACAAGAACTTGACTGCCTCTGTGAAACCATAAACAGTAATTTTAATCCCTTCAATAGTTTGATGGCTGAGTTGTCTGATGCTGGCAGGGTCTTGTACTTCATCTCCTCTTCAATATCTAGACCATCATCCTGATTGCCACCTGGGTCATCAATGTTATTGCTACCACTAACATTAACTGATTCATTTACTGTATTGTTAGCAGCTGTTGCAGCCTCAGCATCAGTTTTCCATTCTTCGAGATATGTTACAAAATCTTCCAAGGCTTTAAATCTTTCATCATTCTGTGTGCAATAGGGGTCTAGATCAGAGTTTTTCTTTCTAGCACCATGTTGAGAGTGAGCACCATTCAGCATATCAAAAAACCTATTCACTTTCCTAATGAATATGATAGTTTCTTCAATATTTTCCCACTTCAAATTTTCCAAATGTTGAGCAACTGTAGCACTCAACACCTCAGCAGCATATTTTACTTTCATCTTGGAGTAAGCATTTAAATAAACATTTTGTACATTTAGTTTGTAGGAAAGCCGCAGTGTTTTCTTTTTCTGGTGATGGTACAAGTTTGTTATGGTCGACCATAATATTTTTTGTCCATTCTTTTCCAATCTTCTTCGCAGCATCATTTTTCCATTTCCTTTATTTAAGTATCTTTTTTCAGATGAAGAGTAAAAACAGTTACGAATAGTTTTCAGGAGATGGGGGGTGTCTGCTATGAAAAATAAACGTCTCACCTTGTTTTCCTTCGTGTTGAGAACATTGAGTGGAGCAGCCTTATTCACAGTGTCAAAAATTACATCACCGTTTTCAGTGTACGGTTTGTTCATCTTGATAAAGGCACGGTTTATTGGACTACCATCACTAATGTAAGCAATGATGGCCATCCCAGCTCTCTCAAGTTTAGTTATAACATCCCATGACCATCTGTAGAGCTGCTCTTTGGTCAGTGTGTCCACAGCATAAGTTGCAACTGCCTCTTTGACATTACTCGATACACCCTTGATGAAGAAAGTAAGAATTTTGGAGGCAAGAGGAGGACGTGATGGTTTGGCATTGGGGTCTTTCATGAATGCATCCAAAGCATCGAGCTCCACCTGCACATCATCAAGTGTGATGAATCCGATCACTCTGCCTGTGGACTTTTCATAAACCAAGTTCTTACTAATATACATTTCATCACACATGATGACATTGTACCGTTGGTAATCTTTCATTTCACTAATTTTTTTTGCCACATTCTCAATTATTTCATAGTGAATGCCTTCTTGTACAGGTTTATAATGAGTGTAGTCAAATAGAGTTCTACGACTCGGAAGTGTGATCATTCCACTTTCACATAGAGCACTGTAAGTTCCAGGAGACTTGTGATAAATACTAAGTGCAAACCTTATCATAGCGGGATGCCACCGCCTTCCCCTGGGTCCTTTGGCTTTCAATGCCATTAGCTGCTGGTCCAGAAATAAAGCTTGCTCTACGGTCATCTTCCCTTCCTTTACTAGCTTATCCACATCAAGTTTCTCCAAGACAGACTTGAAATCTTCTGAGAGCTCACGATCCACTGTTACTCCTTCCTTTTCAATTAGTTTTTGGGCCTTCACCCTTTCTACTTTGCGTTTCGCTGCATCCAGTTCTTTGCGCAAGTCACTGATCTTCTTCAGCTTTTGATTGTCTGAGAGGCATACATTTGGTGTGTTGGGGTGAACATCATCCTTTGAAGAAAATTCATGTTTTCTTCTTAAAATCTTGAAGACTTCCTGGCACTCTTGACACCGCCTTCTTCGAGGGTTCACAAGCCTACCACATTTGAATGACCTAAAAGTTTCATTGTAGCGAATCTCCTTGTACGGGTTCTTGTAAACAAGCTGGCCCGTCCCTCCCGTCAAACCTCGGTGCCAGTTCCGCTGCGCTCCACCGGCACCTCGGTTCGACAGGGGGCCTGGGCCAGCTTGGCCTGCCGGCGGCCTTTGCGGGGGCCTACGGCCCCCGCAAATTAATATTTGGGGCGAGAATGTCTTGGCACCATCAGTGTTCAAGCGCGGATCCAGGGGGGGGGGGGGGCAAAGGGTCAATTCCCAAGCGTGACTTAGCCCCCCCCCCTAAAAGCCGCTCCTGGATCCGCCACTGTCAGTGATGATGGTCAGAAGACATTATGTTATTGCGCATTCTTGAGGCCATGTCCTAGGCAGAGTTTAATAACACCAACATTTCTTATACTTCTGCATGAAAGCGACATCGATTGAAAGTGAAAGATCAGAGGGTGACGACGCATACAGGTGTGACGATTAAAATCGTTAACCTGAGCCCGTCCCGACACGTTATATTCGTAAATGACTATTGTGGGCTGGCTGCAAACGCCAATATAACTGCGGGCTTCAGACCGACTGATAAGAAGGCATGCATTTCAGCTTCTTCTCTTAAATGGGTTCGAATACCGGCTGAGAACAGAGGGCGCCTGCCGGGTAGGCAACGACGACGTCTGCGTGCACACGTGTCGTGCGGGTTGGCCTACCCTGTCACTCGCAGGCGCTCAGCTCAGTTGGGCTCAAATGGCGCCGGTTGGGTAGGCAACCGCGACTTGTTTATGCAGATGTCTCATGCGGGCTGGCCTACCCTGCCACACGCACATTACACACTGGGCGTTCACAAATTACATAACACCTCCAAGAGGTTCGACCGCATTTCAGAGTTCCTGCCGTGGGTCGTTCCAGCACACGGCCAACCACCGGATGCTTTTGCAAACGTCAGTGCTGCTATAACTATGGAAAACTATGAAACGCATGTCAACAATAAAAAATCCTTGCACTTTGCATGGTGCCAACCACTTCTGCATCACATTATTTTATTGAAACTTTTGCGCAGATTTAAAATTTTATTGTGGTTGATTTTTTCTCCTTCATGAAAAACTTAATCACCATTAGAGCAGTCATTGGAATGATCTGGGAGCTCCTTAAGAAATGTACTAGTGTGCTTCAGCTCAGTCAAATAGTTTCAAAACTTCTTATTGAAACAGATGTCACTAGCATTGTCCTAAATGTATCACTATTTGTTTAGGGATACACCTTGTGTAAATGTTCCCTAGGATAGTCAATAATTTTCAAGGTAGTTATCTGTCACATGCTCCAGCCGTTTACGTGTAATAATGGTTATGGCACTTCTTGACTAGTCCTCGGAACTCTGAATAAATTGCACTTATGCTGAAATGCTATTGGTCACCATACTGACTTTCTTGTTTCATTCTATTTTAATAATTATAAAAATATTGATTTTTGGAGTCTTCATGCTGTATTGTAACAGCACTGCAAATATTTTCAACAACTAAAATTATTTAAAAAATTGGACTGGGCCAGAAAAGTCAAAATTAATCATGAGAGTAGTAATTATCTTTCTCATGGCATTAGTCTGTGGCCATGAGAATAAATTTTAGACTATTTACGAAGTTTCCAAGATTGTTTTAAAGGAATAGTAATAATCAATAAACAACTACTTCAGTGAAAAGAAAATTAGTATTTTTATTTATTCATATTCAAGGCAACAAAAAAAAATCAATGCAAATAATAACTGATTCGTAAAAGTGTGATTAGTTTATCCCTGCCGTCTCGATGCAACCTTTGAGAGAACACTCTTTATTGTGCACTGAGATAGGCTTACAATTTCAACTTACAAATGCAGCTCTTAGCCAATTCACTGAATCTGTGAACTGCCCAGGACTCACGGCGCGGACGTGGCTGCAATTCGAGTCCCACCCGAGCCCCACTGCTGGGTCTCGGGGGCAGTCAGTACAACACAGTTGTACGATTGCACTTTCGTGATACAATGCAGTCTACAGCAAAACTGTATAGATTGCACGCCTCACATATCGTGTTCTACCCGTGCCAACTACTGGGTCTCGGGGGCAGTCAGTACAACACAGTTGTACGATTGCACTTTCGTGATACAATGCAGTCTACAGCAAAACTGTATAGATTGCACGCCTCACTATTCGAGCATGTTGGATGCGTTTTTTTTTTTTTCAAACTTCACATTTGAAACCAGAGGGGTTTGTGGTCACTGAACATGGACTCCGTTATGTAGCATTTCAGATCAGGGACGCTGGAGTAGCACACATCAATCAGTGTGTCACTGTCTGTGGAAACAGCTCTTTGTTCAACACACAGCTTCAGAGAGTTCGTAGCCATGAATTCTGAGAGTGCACGAGCGGCCTGGCCGTCTTGCACGTTGATGTTAAAGTCACCAACGACAGTCACTGTCGCTACTCCGTGTGCGCGCAGACAGTCCAGGCACTGTTGCAGACGTGCAGCAAGTGGCGCAAAGCCGCACTTTGGTGACTTGTGCAGAAAAATGATCCCCGATGAGCAGCCCTCGTTCATCATTTCGAATCCCACGATGTCCACAAAGCGGTGCAGATGTGAACCTCGGAATTCGGTGAACGTTTCCTGTCCGAACAAGACGGTCACGTTTCTGGCCAGCGCGCTACGGACATACAGAGCAGTGCCGTAGGCGTGCCTCTCTTCTTTCGGACAGTCTCTCCGATGCAACAGTGTGAAGCTGTCGATGGAGATGTCGTCCTCTGGGCGAGTTCGTGTCTCGCACAGCATGATGACGTCACAGCTCGTATAGCTCTTGATCTTGGAGATGTTGCTGTGGTGCTTGTTGAGGGACCTGATGTTGTGGAACAGCGCGACAGATCCCCCGCCGGCGGCACACTCGTCCGGGAAGTTGATGACCAGCTGCACAAGGTTTTCGGGCTCGGCCAGCCGCTTCTGCTCCAGCACACCAACGTCGTCGGCGGCGGGTGGGTTGGGACGCATGTAGCGGCCGTCGATGAAGAGCCCGGACAGACTCGTGACCCTCGTGAAGGAGACGTACATGGGCCGCCGTGACATCCGTCTCCCAGGCATCATGTGCACCATCACGCCGTTTGGGAACGTACCGCCCTGGGACTTGTACACGGTGACGGCCTTGGCGGGGACCAGCGGAAACTGTTTCCGCACGATGGTGAAGAGGGAGCCCTTGGACGGAATGTAGGACCTCTTGACCTTCATGAGGGGCGTCCACGCTGGGTCGGCGCCATCCCTGGTTATGGCGCCCCTCTCTGTCGCCCGGGTTTGTCGACCGATCTTCTCAGTCTCAAACTCGAGGTAGAGGCGCAGGGGCACCAGGACACCGGCCGCCGTCCTCCCCATGACGATTTTGCGCAAAGTGCCGATGGCGCCGTTTGTGAGTCCATCGGGCGTGTTGAGGTTGACGGTGACCATGTAGGGGGCACCCACCTTGGCCAAGAGGAAGAAAGGCAAGTTTTGCGTTTCTCTCAGTGTCAAAGTGCGGGCCTTGTCAAGCTGCTTGCGTTTGTTGGCGGCGGTGCCCTCCCCTCGCACTTGTCGATGGCCTCGGACTCGCAGAACTCGGCGTTCGTCAAGCTGTTGAGATACGCCGAGTTGTAATTCTCGACGTTCGCGTTCCACTCGTACAGGTGCAGCAGCACGTCTTCAGGTGGAACTACTCCCTGCCGGCGGAGTGCGTCCACCTGCCTGCTGGTGAACAGGGCGTCGTCTTCTGGCGTGGTGGCTCCGACGGCCAGCCTGCCGAAGGCCTCTGCCAAGCGCGCGTCGTCCCTCTGCCTCATGATCTCCGTCAGCGGGTAGTGCTTGAAGAGCCGCCATGTGACCGGCCCCGCCAGCTGGCTGAGGGGGTCGTTGGGCGCCTCGAAGATCCACGAGTCTCCGATAGGACGAAGCTGGTTGAGATCTCCGAAGAAGACGATGGACTTCCCGCCAAACTGCTCTTGGCTGGCGAAGATTTGCTTCAGCCTGCCGTTCACTTTGGACAGCGTTCTCCCACCAACCATGGACACTTCGTCTATGAGAAAAACGATGGCGTGCTGCAGCGCAGCCCTCAGTGTGTTGAGCATGTCGGCGCCGAGCTGGTTCTCCTCGTTCTGGCCGAAGATGAACAGCCCGGAGGCTAACGTGACGCCACTGATTATGAAAGCGCACCTGCCCGTGGGCCCCATCAAGACCACCGTCAGGTCGTCAGGGCTGCCGCCCCGCATAACGTGGATGCGGATGACAGACTGCGTGATCACCTTGATGAGCATGCTCTTCCCCACGCCAGCGCCCCCACTCACGAAGTGCAGAACTTGTGTGTCGGGCTGCGTCTTGAGGATGTGCACTAGGTTGTCGTGGTAGCGACGCTGGCGGTCATTGAGACGGGCGACGTTGGCTAGGTACTCCTCCTGCGGGTCATGGTTGGGCAGCAGGAAGCGCTCCGAGGGCCCGCAGTGCCGCATGACATCGGGGCACACGTCCTGTGCGACATCTGCCTGCCCGTCGGACCGCAGCTCGAACACGGCGAGGTCGGGGTCCGGGAGCTCGTCACTCTCGGGGTCGTTGACCTCGTCTTCGTAACTCTCCCGGAGCACCTCCTGTAGTACTTCATCCAGGTCGATGCTGAGCTTGACGTACACGTCGCGTTTCTCCCGGATAGTGTCCACCTGGCTGTCGTAATGGGCTCGCACATTGGTAGCAATGGCCTCCTCGCTGCGCCATGCTGTGAACAGCATCAGCTGCTCTCGCATGAAGTTATCGGGGTCCTTCGTCGCACTGTAGTTACGATACCTTATGATTTTGGGTTTAGTGCGTCGGCGGATGTAGCCAGATTTGTCGGTCAGAGGCACGAAGGAGTCGGGGACAACTTCTTCTGCGGCCTCTTCACGGACATCGTCACCCTGGCCGTCGTCGGCGTGGACGTCGTCGATGTGGACGTCGTCGTGCACGTCGTCGGGGTTCCCCTCTTCGTCACGTACTTGCGGGCTGCGCCTCTTGTTGGTTGTGAACTCGAACCACGCAGCAAAGTCCGCAAGACAAAGGTTCTCGAAAGCTTCCGTTGTCGGTCTCTTCACGTAGTGCTCCAGGAGTCCGGCCAGAAAGATGTCAGTGCTGTCCGGGTCCTGCCGCAGAATACGGCCAAGCTCGCGGGCGCTTTTAAGCATGCGAGTACGCTCCTCTGCCGGGGACGTGCTTATGTAGACGTCCTTCTCGGAGCACATAGACAACGGCATGCAGAGGATGTGGTACGCAACCTCCCGCGCCGAGACTTCCGACTTGTTGATGAACACGTTGGCGATGGCGCGGAGCTGCTCGATGACCGTCGTGTTGCCTTCCCGTGCCTGCTCAGCTGTCTGCATGATGAGGTCCGACAGGCCACGCTGGGACTTGGCGACGTAGTCGACGATGTAGGCAATGCACGCGTACGCATCCAATATCATCTGCATGTCCATATTGCCGTTCAGCAGGTCCAAGAGTTCCTTGTTGTAGGCGTTTAACTTGATTTCACACAAGTTACGTCGCAGGAACACCTTGGGCCGCTTCAGCTGGGACCGCACGGAGAGGATGTAGTCTTCCTCTGTGCAGTCCAGGACTCTGAGAAGCTCGTCAAAGGACAGTGAAGGAGAGTCCTTGTTGAGCTGGACAAGCTTGGCCTGGTTGTCGTTGAACAAATCAATCAGTCGTTTCTTCTCAAACGGGTCCATGTCGGACTCGAGTGGGAACAAAATCTGAGTCTGTCTCATAGGCGAGAACGGCACGCCAAACCTGCAGAATGGTTTGCCGCGGACCTCCTTGCGGCATGTCCTGGAGTGCTTGTGGAACTGGACATTGATGAGCTCGCCCAGCTCCGGGTCCTGGAAGCACGTGATAAATTCGTCAATGAATTCCACGCACCGCTGCCAGCTCTCAGGGTCATCCTGGTCGAAAACAGGAGCTCCTTCAAGCCAGATGAGTGAGTGACGGTGTTCCGAGCCCCGGTGTTGGAACTCCACTCTGGTGTACGAGTGCGTGATCTTGTACTGCTTTAGCGGACCTCCCTTTGTCGCCAGCAATTTCCACAATTCTTCCAGTTTTTCATGACAGTAACGAGAAACTGTGATTGGGTCAGATTGGACGAGGCGAGTTTTTGCTCCCAGGTAAGGGCCTCGACGAACTCCCTCGTGACCGTCTCGCCATCCACCGTCTGCTTCAGGACGACGAGGAGCTCCCACCATCGGTACTCGGCGCAAGACCAAGTTAAGAAGATATTTGCTGTACCGAACTGGCGTACCATAGCCATGAGCTTCTTCTTCTCCTTCTGCCAGAAGGCTGGGCTGGACCTGTCCTGCTGGAGCACGCGGTACCCGTCGTTGTGCTGCACCAGGTTGCCAAGAGCCTCGGGGTTGAGGGCGTCTCGCACAGTGACACCTCGTTCGGACCTCTTCTTGCGAATTACAGTCGAAATATGACGTGCCAACTTGTGCCTGCGAAGACGACAGAAGGTCAGGAAAAGCTTAGGAATATTTTTCGCACAGCGCCTGTCGTACATGCGGGCCTCCGACTTGCCAATCTCCACCATGCTGGGGTTACTCGTGAAGTTGCGAATTTGTCCAGCGTACACGGTGGGGAACGATAGTTCTTCCACGTCCTCGTCGAAGAGAAGAGAAATGGGTACCTGCCCCTCGCCAGGGGCGATGCGGATGCCGGTGTCCTGTTCGGGAACGAAGATCTCGTCCAGCAGGGTCTCCTGCTGCGCTGCCTCCCGTAACTCCTCTTCCGACAGCTCGTTCCAGTCGGCGTCCTCGTCGTCCTCGGCGTTCTCCGCGGCCGGGTCGGCTTCTGCAGCGAGCTGACGGTCACGCTCCAGCAGCTCGGCGAACCTCTCCAGCCAGGCCTCGCTGAGCGCGATGCCGTGCTTCTCGTACAGCGGCGTCCCCAGCAGGTGGCGCGCCGCGGCGTGGACGACGTTGGGCCGCACCGCTTCGAACGCGAACGGGCGCTGGTCCTGCATCCTTCGCATGAGCTGGAGTTGGACGACATGTGAGTCATCGGGCATCCGTGGCAGGGCCGTGACGCTCGTGTTGATGTCGACGGGCACGTTCACGCAACTGCCCCTCAGGCCGTACTGACGGTCCACGCCGAGGGTGCGAATCATCATGAAGGGGATGCGAGCACTAACCAGGCGCTCTTCAAGTGCAGACAGGTCTGCCAGCTCGGCGGGGATGTCGGGGAACTGGAAGCCGTTGACGAGAGCCACGGTGGGTACCTTCTTGTTCTTCACCAGGTGCCGGAGGCACGTGCGGCAGAGAATGTACTCATCGGATGTCTCGTCTCTGCGGATAAATAAATATCTCCACTGGGCCAAGTTTTTAGATGTGAGTGTTGCTTCGGTAAAAACGACAACAGACTTCCGGTACCAGAGCTGTCCGCAGCAGCAGCAAATCCAGGTTGCCCCTTTCTGGATTATTTCCCAGTACCTTTCCCTCTTTGCTTCGTACAGTCGTCGTTCTTCTCGATAAGTCGCATGCTGCTCTCGCCCCCGATTACGGAATTCTTCATTAGTCCGCAGTTCTCGCATCCGCTCTGCACTGTCGTCGGCGTCACGGCGTCTGAACTCCTCGTTCTGCCGAAGGGCGCGCATCCGTTCTGCACTGCAGTCAGCGTCATGAATGCTGTAATCCGGGTCCTGGCGGAAACTTCGCATGCGTTGGGCACTGCTTTCGGCATCACGGAGACTATACTCTTCATCCTCGCGGTGAGCGCGCTTCCACTCTGCCCAGCGTTGAAGACCATCGTGCCTGTACTCTTCGTCTTGACGCCGATGGCGCATGCGTTCTGCGTTAAGTTCGGCTTCACGCTTCCTGTAGTCTTCGTCAAGACGCGCCCGTTTCACCCTGTCGCGGCCTTGCTGCTTCTTGAAGCGCTTCTTGTCCTTGGCAGTCATGCGCCGCCCGCTGCTGGAACATGAGCTGTTGGACAAGATCGAGTCCACCGTTGAATTGAGAAGCGAGGACTCGGCAGTGTCGTCCAAGTTTATCTGTCCGACTGACAAGGTACTGGAGTCCAGCTGGCTGCTGGTCTCGGAGTCCATGTCGGCGCAGGTGAGATGAGCGTCGTCTAGAAAACTTAGGCTCCCCTCAATGATCGGCTCGGCCTTGACCTCCACGGACACGTCTTCCATGTCAGCGAGGTTAAGGCGCGCCGCTGTGAGGAAGGATAAATCACGATTTCTCGTGATGTCCGTGCCGCTCCACCAGTTGTCCACGTCATCCCGACATGGAGAGAGGCTCATGGGGGGTGAGGACGGCGGCAAGGACACTGGTGTAAACGTCCGCGCGAACGACATGGCGATCTCGGACGTGGGCAGGGCAGGCCACTCCTCGCGCTGGCGCAGTGGTGGCGGGGCAGCTGGTGCTGGGGCAGCTGACGCCGGGGCAGCCTTAGGGGAAGGCAACGGCGGCGGCGTGGACACCTCCGCCAAAGGCATGACAAGGACGATCCTGGGCGTGGGCGGGGCAGGAGGGATGTTCCGCTCCTGGCGAACGATGTCGCTGTAGAGGCGGCTGGCGCTGGCAGGGCAGGTCGTCTCTAACATGTGCGGGGGCACGGGCAACGACGGCTCGAGCTCGGGCCCGGACAGGGCACGGCCTGCATCACCCCAGTGCACGTCGCTGGGCGGGAAAGGCGATGAGCAGGAACTCCTTGACCAGGACGTGTTTACCTCGACGCTGGCGTCACGGGTTTCCATGACGGCGGCCTCGTCGTCCTGTTCGGGATCCTCCAGCAAAAGGACAGCCGCCGCCTCGAATTCTCCGCGCCGACCCCTCGCCGAGGGGAACTGGTGTTGGATGTGCACAGACAGCTGTTGCAGTCCTGAGAACTTCATCAGCACAGCAGAGCCATTCTCCTGGTGGTAACCGTGCGGACCACGTTCGTGAGAATCCAGCAGCCACACCTGTAAACCAACAGTTCTGTCAGGAAGGACTTGAAGTTATAACAAAGAAAATTACGAAAGCAAGAAAATCACGCCATGTAGGCTGTATTTGAACCCAATACGCAGCAAAACCGGTGTCGATTCAGAGGGCAAGACGAACTGAACTCTATTGGCCGGGTTCAGATACTGGGTCTAAAGAGTGTGATTTCCTTTCTTTAACTCCGTCATTTTCTATTTTACTAATTCGTTAAGAGGGAAATCCGCAAATTCACCCCCCCCCCCCCCCACCCTTTTCTTTCCTGCGAGCGAAAATACCATACCGCAGACAGTAAATTTGCTGCCTCTCGAGCTGGTATTCGAACCCATAACCAGCTAAAATCGTATTACTGTAGATTAACTAGGCATGGTCAACTGGACTCGGAAGGGCCGGGTTGGCCGGGTTCTAGAGGATTTAAGCAAGAAGTGCCCTGTACCCTTGTAGGGGAAGCGGCCGCGGGCTCGCATCCCGTCTGCTTCCGCGACACGGTGCCTGTGCCACTTTCTTTCAGTTTCCATTTCAGAGAGTTTATAACAGAAGTTGAATCCCCCCCAACCCCCCGGTCTATACCACCCACAGCCAAACTTAAGCCACCACTTCACCAATGGCGGCACAAACCTCTGATGTGGACTCTTGGAAGACTGCAAGTGTGAATCCGTTCACAATGAGGATAGCTGCTTTGTGTGTCTGTTCGCCGAAAATGCGGGACATGGCGGTCGACAGATCCGGCTGTGCTGAAGTACTTCGGAGGTACCCGTACTGCTCCATGCCGATGTGGAAAGAAAACTGAAAAAGGGGGGGGGGGGATAATGAAGTCAATACGATAAAATCAGAGTACCTCAAGGACAATCCGAAACAGAAGCCCATCGGTTTGTTGCCACGATCTCTCATACCAGATCCGGCTCGATGATTAGCGTATTCTTTGACGTCCGTTTCAAGGTGCCTTTGGGGTACCCTATTCTAGTATGCGTCATGTACTTCTTTCGTGCCCAAGACAAGCAAAGCATTAGACCCCCCCCCCCCACACACACACACACCCACACACTAAAAAAATATGAAAGCCTGAACACACCCCTGAAGACAAACACGACAGCAAGACCTCACCTCCTCGTCCGGGAACCGAACCCGCACCGTGCTGGCGGCACGACGCATATCGTTCACGGACAGGTAGTCAGCGTTCCCGAATACCGGGACATTGGCTGGACGGGCGGCGATGACGTCGGGGTACATGGCAGCCCCAGCGACCACGCACTCGTCGATGTCGGCGCCGGTCCAGTTTCCAGGGCCGCGAGCAGGCAGACCGCTGGAGGTGCGCACCCTACCGCAGGCCAGCAGCCTGCAGCACGCCGCCGTGGCGATGGCCGTGCACTGTGCCCCCTGCTGCTTCGCAGGGAAGCTCGAGTGGAACTGGCTTATGGTGCCACAGGTGACGGCGGCGGGCCTCGGCCGCTCATCGCGACTGTTGATCTGTGCCACGGTCCGGAACATCGTGACCTGAAACAGAGCAACAGGGAGCAGAGCGAGCAAAAAAGACAAAAAAAGGCGGGGAGACAATTAGTAAGAAAATGTAATACAAGCGAATAATAGATACTGACACGGCAACCAACAGCTATCTGTGCATGACCAGCCACTAGGACGTGAGAAACAACTACAATCCTGATGAAAAAAAAAAAAAGAAAAAAAAACCAACAGATATTGTCAGTAAAAATGATAATAATAAAAGAGGTTCTCGTCGTTAATTTCGATTTCACTCTGACTAGCCCCATATTAGAATTAGAACGATTGGCGCCATTTTGCAGCTACCATCCAGCCCGGCAAGCAAAGAGACGATATAAAAAAACTTGAAAAATAATACAAAACAAGCCTTTGAAAGCAATGATTTTTGAGTTCCTTTATGAATGAGACTTACCCGGTCTGGCACGCACGGTCGGTGTCGAAAATATCTTCCGTAATATTAGGAAAAATGTCGAAATACAGATGCCGGTTTGCAGCAAAAGTATACACAAAACACTCAACCCATACACGGGGACGAGGGTTCGTTCGTAGCGACGCACTTACATTCCTCCAACTAGTATGCTAGCTAGCTGGTATCAACTGGCTTAAATTGCTCATTTAATCTAAACAATAGTAATAAAACACGAATCAGTCCGAGAAAGTGTGTAGCAGTTGTCTCTGGACATTTTAATAGTTATGGCAAACGGTCTTTTCGGAATACCGTTCGTAAGGAACACACCCCTGAGTCCGCCTTCATCCGTGCCGGATTCAAATTTACTCGTTGAACTTCACCAGTCGACGGCGTCTGTTCTTCTACAAAAGTAGTGCAATTCTCAGCAATTCTTGTGTTAAGATTCAAGCTAGAATGTCAAAAGTAAGTGCATACCTAGAAAAAGATTTTTCGGCTCGCATGTCATTGAAATTGTCTCATTCTCTAGGTGTAATTTAATGATTTAATTCAAATTTCCTGTTTCTATAACAGAAACGAGTCATGTCATTTGATGACGCCGAGACGGCGGCATTATTTTTTGTTACACTTGACAAGTTGGAGAGGGAAGAGAAGGAGAAGGGCAGCAAGGAAGAACTAAAAGTGGAGGAGAAAAAAAGGAAGGGGGTTTTTGAAAGGCTGGGGCCACGGCAAGTCAAGAAGCGCAGAGAAAGTCCTCAACAAAAAAGTAAGGGAAGGAACCCCAGGAGGAGGCCACGCAAGGCAAAGAAGGGCCGACCAATCCCTCTGGATGAAGTAGGTTTAAAATTGTTATGTGAACTGTTGCCTCATTCTATAATTAAAAAAAAAATAAATAACATTCTATTGCTTGTTTGTGTTTCTTTTTTGTTTTGAAGCTGCCAACGTGGGATGGCATCACCATGATTGGTGACTCTAACATGGTGAGACTATGCAAGGCATTAAATGTGCCTGTTGGAAGTAAGTAAAGATCTTTTCTTTTGGTGTTTTTCAACGTCCTCTTAAGTTCTGGATTTAAGAAAACAAAACAATATTCCTTGCCAGATTCTCCCTTGTGCCGTGGTGGATTAACTTCCACAGTTATGAAAAAACTGGTGGCAAACTTGACCGAAGCACCGGAAAAAGTGGCCATTTTTTGTGGCATTAATGATATTTTGCAGGTACCGCTTATTATTGCCATATAATGTGATGTTAATTTAAGATTTAAGTAGGTAACTGCCATGAGAAAATTTTTGAACCAACAGGGAGCTTCAAAGTATGCCATTGCTGAGAATTTTAAGGCAATAGTGGCAAATTTAATTGAAGAGGGAACAGAAAAAGTTTACCTGATAGAGCTGCTCCCCATTGCAAATCCCACAGGGAATCAATTGAGCTATAATTTAAAATTTGTGAATTCCAAGCTCAAATGTATCAGTGGTAAATATGCATGTAATGTCTTGGATTTTTATTAACACATCTAATATCTTTCATATCAATGATTAATGTTGCTTCTATTTATCCAGATCATGAAGCCTTCAATTTTGTTGAAACCCATGATATGTTCATGAAGGAGGGAGATGTAGATACGGAGCTCTATGAATGGTATGTTTCTCTTTAAGTTGAAAAGTGTCTCTTTGTTGTCTACTTGTGCTCATTATTATTTTCAACAATTATTAATGTTTCAGCTGTAACAAACAGAATGAAGTGCATGCAAGTCCCGAAGGACTTGCAAAGATCATAGACGAGTTGAAGTTTCAGCATGAACAATTATAGTGTTTTTTTTTTTTAAATCTTAATTGAAGTTTCAGTTTAGTTTTTTTCTTCATCTTTCATTCATCGAGATAAGAAAATTGTGGTATTTCTTTATTTTTCATTCCTGTTCCATCTTTGTTCTTATTACTTACTATTTGTAGAGTGAGCAATATTGTAAGGCTTTCAAAATTTTGAACTAAAACCTAGTTTCCACAATGAAATTTAATTCCTTTTTTCTTTATCTCTGTTTTGTTACTTGATTTTTGTTCCACTAATGTGTTAAATCTTGGCTTTTAATGTAGGAAATTTAATTTCTTAACTTTGTCATTAACAAGACCAAAAAACAAAAAAACGATTAAAGTTTATATGACAAGTGTATTTGCAATACTACTCATTTATATCCTTTACACTTGCTATCAGGTATCTTGTAATGATGTGGAAAAGACAAAATTTGAAATGAACCAACTATTTATTCAAAGTTTTTCCACAGTCTATCGAGAGAACAAAAGTGGAGAGATGACAGTCTGGTTTTATTTCATTTTGAGGCTTGTAATGTTCTTCCTGCAATAAGAACAGAAAGAATGCAACTAACAAAGCCAGGAGAAATTAATGTGGGGTGAGAACAAACCCTAAACACCAAGTATTTATGGCTGGCAAGCACAGGAGATACACATAGTATTGAAAGATATGATGGAAATAAGAGAAGGTCAAGATACCTTTCAAATGTAATTTATGTTCAAATCTGAACAATAAAGAAAATAAAGTGAGTGGGTGCCTTTCATGAACTTAAAGTTTAAAAGCTGCAAAAGTGCAAAAGCTGCAACTTACTTAAGAGTGAGGTCCTCTGGTTTGCTCCAGTTCTGGTGCCCCTGAGCAGCTGGGACAACTTGCGTCACCCAGGGAGCCCACATATTCCTTCACAATAAGGTTCATTAGTGCAGTGTAAAGCACACGCAATCCATGATCTGAAACAAAAAAAACAGATGCACATTAATGAAAGACAGTGCTGACAGTTACCAAATGGTGTTAGAACATTCACACTGAGTCATTCGTGTTTCTCAACAGTTGTGCACTTCTGTGTGGTTATCAACTCACAGAATTCTAATTGACAGTTATCGTCATCTATCTAAATAGTAATAGGGGCACAGACACCTTGTAAAAATATCACTTACAGTGATACAAACAAAATAAATTCAGAAAACATCATTACATATATTATAGATGTCATAAAAAAATAAAAATAAATGAATGACTTCCAATAAACAAAATATAAACCACACAAAAAAGCAGTTGTACTTTAAAATGGGAGATATGAGAAAACACAAGTAAGAAAAAATAAAGCGAAAGAGAGGGAAAGCATGCTTTAGCAAAAATAAACAACAACCAAGATACAGGAGAAAATAACTTACCAGATGTACACGATCACTCTCCAGGTATAAAAATTTTGAAGTTAAGGTTGCACTGCAATGTCATGAGCCACTTTACATCACCTTGACTGTAATACACCAATGCCACGTATTTGATGATCTGAAATGTACAGATGCATGTTAAGTTACCATGTAAAATTATTAATTGCCATGCACGAAGCCATGATGAAGCATGCCCCACGTTAATTAAATGAGTATTAATACTCTCATTTTTACCCTCTTTCAATGCTACTGAAGCTGCATAAATTACAATTAGGAGTATGCATGGCATAAGCACTGAAGGTTGAGCATAGGTTGAGCATAGGAGATGACACAGTATTGAAAAATAGGAGTATGCATGGCATAAGCACTGAAGGTTGAGCATAGGTTGAGCATAGGAGATATACACAGTATTGAAAAAAGATATCATGGAAATAAGAGAGGGAAAAGAAACCTTCCACTGAAATGATGTTCAAATCTGAAAAATGAGTGGATTGGTAGTTTTTTTCAAGAATTTAAAATAGAAGACATGCATGAGGCAAAAGCTGCAACTTACTTCAGATTGAGGTCCTCTGGTTCACATGGAGCACCAAGGACTTAATTGATCTGTGCCGATTAGCCTTGAGCAGCTGGGGCAGCTTGGGTCACAAGCCAACGCGATGCATGATCTGAACCATAAAACAGATGCATGTTAATGAAAGACAGTGTGACAATAATTTGAAGAAAAAAAAATAGAAGATAAGAAAGCCTAGGTAAGGGCTGATGTCACACAAATTGATAACTGCAAACTAACAGATTCCAGATAAGATAAGATACCTTCTTCAGGTAGGAAAACTTAAGTGGCTTGAGCAGCTGCCAGTGAAGTTTGGGTACCATTGCGAGTTGACAACTCTCCTGTCATCAATTTGATTGGTGAGCACCAAAGCAATGCATTTGATGACCTGAAATGTAAAAAAAAAAAAATCAATGTTTAGTTGGGGGCACAGACATCTTGTATCACTTACAATAACACAAACAAAATCAATTAAGAAAACATTATTACATATATTCTAGTTCTAAAATGCATGACTTCCTATAAACAAAATACAACCCTTATCCAAGAAGGCAGCAGTACAAGCCAGAATCAAAAGTATTCGTAGCCAACACAATGTTCGGTCATAGTTGGGTAAACATTACATGCTCACAAAAAAGCTACTTTTAAAAGTTAATTTAAAACAAATTAACAGCCCTACACAATGCTAACAATAACAACAACAAGGAACACATTATAAATGGGACTACAATAATATATACTGAAAGAAAAAAAAATTGATTCTATGCCATACCATGTGTGTACAATAATTCTGGAGGTGAAAGAAAAGTTGAAACGAAGTATGGATACCACTGCGAGCTGACAAGTCTCTTGAAATCAACTTGAATGGTGAACACCAATGCCATGTATTTGATGACCTGTAAATAAACACAAACAAAAAAAATAAAATAAAAAAATGAGAAGTAGCTGAAGATAAACTGAAAGAGACGACAATGAAAAATTAAATCACCTTTGCGAACTTCCAGAATTTCAGATTATTTATGCGGGGGGGGGGGGGAGTTAAGTAACACACCTCAAGAGCAACAAAATCAAGAAGAAACGTTTCACATTGGTTGGAATACGGTTCAATTTAAAAATGTACTTTTCTCTCTAATATTGCAGTTAAGAGAACTCAATGCTTAGGTCATCCTGGCAGCAACACTTAATGATACACTTCATTCAAAATAATCTGAGGAAAAAGAAGATAAATAGATCATTACATTCCAAGCAACACAATCCAATTCAACAGAATACAGCACCTCTTTGTTGAGGGCAAAGTCATAAAGTCATAAATCTATGAACACACTACTTACATTCCTCCACATCTTCAATCAGTGAGATCTGAGATCTGGCAGAGCGTATGAGTCTTGATTCGATTGGGGCCCGGACGTGAGCATTCTGAAGTTCTGCGCTGTACACATGAAATAAAGTATATGAAAATGGAGAGACAGGGAAGAATGAACAACTAAAAGAAGAAAAAAAACATTGTTTGTGCAGCTTACCATAGGTGTACAAGCTCTCTTCAGACAGGAGCAAAAAAAAAAAAACCTGAGAGACTAATGAAGCTAAAGCAGGGCTGTTGACAGCAGGCTATTGACATGAACCCGTGCACACCACAGCTTCATATTTGATGATCTGAAATGTACAAATGAGCATGTTTAATTGAGGGCAGAGACACCATGCATAAATGTGGCAAGATCAAAGTAAGCCAAATTCTATAAATGTTCACAAATACACAACATTTTGAAGTAAAATGAAGTCTGGCTTTAAAGAAAGCTGACAATAACGAAGGCCTTTAAAATAATAAATGAACACAGCTCATATACAAAGAGACTGATACCTGAAGTATGACACATTATTCCCCATGTTCGGTCAGATGTGACAAGTTGACAAAGAATGCAACTTTTTATACTTAAATCAAAACAGTTTAGGATTTTAAGCAGAGCAAACAAATTACAGTTGCTTTCAAAGTGTATATAAACACAGCCGACACACAAGTCAAAATACACAGTAAACCTTCATTCCTTATTATGTGCTCACATGAGACTATAAGTGGCAAAAGCACACCCTAAAATAGCAAATAAACAGAAGATTGAAGAGTCACAAAACATACCTCCTTTGTTCCACAATGTGTCTGAAAGCAAGCCAAGATCCATTCAAGGAAGAATACGAGCGCTGAATCCCTTCAACCAAGCTTGGAACTCGAGATGACTGCGGGGAACCTATGGATAACAGCTGCAAGCAGCAAAGAAAGAGAAATAAATTATTATATTGAAGAGGTTGAGTAAAATAGAAATATGGAAATATATTAAGTTACACCATAAAACAATTAAAACTTTTAATTAAATAGACCTAACAACCAGACTAGACATGTAAATAAATAAATGATGAAATAAACAAAGAAATGTGTTAGAACAGGCTAAAAAGAAAGTATTTCCATAACAAATAATGATTCGTGGGACCAAATTCCCTCATCAGTGTATTCACGATCTCATGAAATGTTTAATGGCAAAATCTAATGTCGTGATGATCGATTTGGAATCAATCATCATGTGAAAGTTAAACTGAACAAGGTTGGCCAAAGATGAGATATTTCTTATCTCGAATACGAATTAACTTAAATAGATGACAAAATCAAATAGACTCAAATAGACATACCTCCTTAATCCACATCACATCAGCCAGGATCTGTTTGAGAATTTGAGGCCTAATTGAGATCTCTTACATTTGCGTACAATTAAATTTGAAATACTGGATTTAATAACAAATGTCGGAGTCAAGCGAAGAATGACTTCTGAAATAACCTAGAAAGATAGGTAATTTGACATAACCAATACATAACGCAATGCAAAGAATAACAATTGCAGACACATAACCTCAAAACACCAAATACTTACGAAATTTGAGGTATTCCTTTCAATGATGGTTGATACCATGGCATGTAATTGGAACCGAATATAATGATTTAGGCCAAACACAGTCGCAAATCAAGCCATTGCTAGAAACCACTTGTTGTTGTTATCTTCACTTCGAGCCACCACGGCATCTGCAGACGTCCGCAGCATTAAAAATAAACTTGCCGTAGAATTTCGAGCGACAACGTGAATCAACAGACACAGAACTCGATTCGCATACATCTTTCACGTTCTTAGCCAAATGTAAACAATTTTCACTACAGCAACCACCGCAGCAACTTCGATTCGCTCCTCCGCCGCGCGCCGCACACCGCACCGAGCCGAGTCGAGCCCAGCCAATCAGAGCCCCGCGCCAGCTCTCCCCTCCCCCTCCCCTCCCCTCCCCTCCCCTCACCCAGAGGACGACAGTTTTACGCTAATTACTCGTAATTGCGACACAAAATCAAAATTGTTGCCACCGTACGTGAATATAGATAAAAAATTGAGTTTATCCTGAAAATTTGAAGTTTATCTGTGAACGATTAGTCTGCGTACACACTAGCGAACGAACGAACATCCGGCATAAGACTATAAGCCCGGCTCCTTTCCGTTTCTCTAAAAAAAGTACAATAAACTTTTCTTTTTCCACTAGACAATACGTGTCCTGCAGGTTGTAATTTTGATTTTACTTCATTTAAAAGAAATTGATTTGAAGAATGGTCTGGAAAACAAAAATACAACTTCATCAGGTGAAGGTGGAGGCGGAGTTTCACTGTGGGTATCACTGGAGACGGCATTGGAGAGGTCATCAAATTCGTACTTGCTTCCACAGCTGGACAATAAAGAGTTGTCTTCATTGTCAGAGGAATTGACACTTGAGTCACAACTGACTCCACCAACTATAGATACACTAGTCTCACTCGATGCAATGCTATCACTATCTTCAGCCTATGGCAAAAAAAAAAAAAATAGAAAAAAAAATAGAAAAATGTCATGTGAAGAAGGAATATGAAAAAATAGGATTTGAACATACAGAATCTATGACAGAGGATGTGCTACTCTCACATGATGATAGGGGAGAGGAAACTGATACCTGCAACAGAACATATTTAAAACGGTACCGCAAATCTCAACACATTTGAGCATTATGAAACAAACACACACACACACAGACACAAAAATTTGTGACTTACAGAGGAATTACTATCACATTCACTTGCAGCAGCTCTCAGTTTCTTCTTTCTGATAGCACTGTCATGGTCTTTCCTGTGCTTGTGCCGCTTCCTGCCTGGAATTTTCGGCATTGCAATAGTTCTGCAAGATTAAAATGAATTTTGAAGGACGAACTGGTGAGGTTAACAAACTGGTCTAAAATTTATGTCGTACAACGAATGTTACAAGCAAACTAACGTGGCGCAATAGAGAAAAAAGCCAGGACATAGTGTGCAAACGTACCGAAGACTTTCACAAATCGCCGTAGATAAAAATGTCTTGAATATTTATTCTTCAGCCGGCGAGCCAAAACGTTGTTTACACCGCGCGCTGGCGTGGCGGAGCGTAGCACGGGAAGGGGGCGAGGCGGAGCGGGAGGGAGGGAGTGGCCCGGGGTTGCGGAGCCAGCGACGGCAGCGCCGTGCCAGCGCGGCCGTGCGGCCGCGCGCCGCATCAAAAAGGACGGGACCTCCTGACACGGCGCGGCGCGTCACTTATACCTGCCGCGAACGCGCTCCTGGGTCGTGTTTGACAAAACTGAGGATAACTGGCCCTTCCTTGATTCTTCCCCCGTGTATCGAGACCTCACCCAGCCCGATACGTGGAATATTGGCCGAGATATCTGCCTGGACATCCGAGCGCGCAGCGCCTCCGCGCCCCGGAAATTCCAGTCCATACTAGCTATAGTCTCATGGTCTGGGTGCGCGCCAGCCTCCGGCTCCTCCTTCACGTCCGTGGCACAGTCCGCAGAGTCTGCAACAGGGGGAGGCACATGAGCGTCCGGCAGCGATCGCAGCGCCATCAGAGCACCGGCATGTCAGCCTGCAGCGCACCGAGCCGCCGACACCTGCGGGCAGAGAACACTGTTAGTGCCGGCTGCAGGAGCCAAACAGAGAGCCATCCACGAGTGCATAATGCGTTCCGATCGGGGGCAATGACCGACAACGACAGGACGCTTGTAGGGATGTCCGATCGAAACTCGAATATCGAATATATTCGAATTTTACCTATCGGATGTTCGGAAAAGTCGATTCGAAGAGGAGCTATCGAATAATTCGAATTTTTGCGTCGAATATTCGAATTTTTAAATATTTTGTTGCACAACAGTAAAACCGTCTAGTTTCGGCTGAGGACTGATGAAGACTGCGGCGTGTGGCATGGCTACACAGCCAGCGGCGGTAGCGATGCGGCAAGGGGAACAGGGGGAAGGGGGCGGGGGAGGTCACTCCCGGTTCGGCAGAGTTCCCTCTCCTGCCCCTGCCCCGCCGGCTGCTCGACTCTCGAGACCGAGTCTTGATCTCTGCCTGACGGTCAGGCAAGCCGCTGCTCAACGTACATAAAAATTACACCCCATGCCTTTTCTTAGTCATAAATGAGTGGATATGCATAAAAATCAGTCCTATTTGTAAAAAAAAAAACACATTTAGGAAACTAGAAGTAAAAAAAACAACAACCATGTTTTGATATGTCATGCATTCCCACTGTCAGGCGTTTCCGACTTCGAAAAATACTAATGTGGTCGTTTTTCGAATATATTCGAGTAGTTCGAATATAAGTTTTGAATATCGACCTCAATTCGAACATCTCTTTCGATCTCTGTTCGAAGTTCGATATTCGAATAATAGTTTCGATCGGACATCTCTAGACGCTTGCTGCCGCGTTTTCGAGATATACCACACACTTTCCACACCCGCCATAATGATACAAATACAAACGTTTGATCTCCTACCTTCAGTTAAAGCATGTCTACGTCCATTATAGGATATATTCATGGAACGTGCTGACAATGCGAACAGGCTAGATAGTTACGCCCCGTGTTTATCGGACAGTGTTATAGGATCAGTGTGTGATTGTAAGCCCAGGGCAGATGCTTACAGTCACACATACTTTCCTATGACACCTGGTCAGAAAGCACTAGAGACACTCAGTCTGCCGACGACTGCGTAATGAGACGCAACGTAGGAGGTTAAAATTCAGGAGATTTTATTTGAGTGGTGACAAATAGTGTAGAGGTTTACGCCAGAATTTATAAAAAGAAAAGTTTACAAGCGATCAAAATTAAATTTTACGTCCAAATGGTGTGGGACTGTGAGCATTCCTACTCCACCTGTCCGTACCGATTCCCCGCCGCAGACCACCTATACCAGGTGAATCATTGGCCCCGGGCAGTTTCGGTTTTAGGCAGTCCCGCAAAGCACTATCTCTCTCTCTTTCTGTCTCACGCGTCTGGCCGAGCCAGAAAGAGACGGATATAGTGTGTTAGGGGACTGCCTAAAACCGAAACTGCCCGGGGCCGATGATACACCTGGTAAAACTCCCAGTTTTACGTGTGACAAATAGCCGGTAGTCATTGTTCCCTAGTATACCAAGCCCGCCAAGTCCGCAAGTCTCCAACTCCGCAAGTCCCCAAGTCCGCAAGTCCCCCTGTCGAACCGGTGTGACGGCGGAGCGCAGCGGAACTGGTACCAAAGTTTAACAGAGGGACGGGACAGCTTGTCTAGCGCTTCACTCCGGGGTTGTGTTCTAGTATTAAGGCTCACTGGTAAAACTAAGGCATAGTACTACGCCTTAAGCAACGCCCCAAAAAAGGTGTTAATAGCACTATGCCCCATTGAGGCGTAAAAATAAGCCAAAAACGGTCCTACTTGACACGTTTTTACGCCTTGATAGAGCGAAATTTAATGCCATGCCTCAATGGGGCGTAGTACTACGCCTTTGTTTTACCACTGTAGTAGCAGTTTACATCAAAACCTCCGGCAGTCAATAACGGAGGGACACGGAAGTCCGATGGCCACGCTCCAACACCGCCGACGGAACGGAATGCTTAGTGTCGGAACGGAACCCAAGGTTGGTACATCCGACGTCTGAGAGCGGCCCACAAACCTAAAGCCCAACGAATTCCTTGCGTCAACGATAAGAATGGGACGCACTCCTCTCAGCCACCACGGGGTCCGTGGTGTTGCCCGGCTCCAACGACGGGGACGTGGGAGTGCACTGGCGCCAAAAACTTTATTAGGAATACATAGGAATACAGAACATTAAAGTATAGTTAGGCACAGAATAAACAAGCTCGCACTGCCACACAAAACATTACCTTACCGCTGTCTAATGTCATACTAATTTGTATGGGTTGAGCGCTTGTGCCGTGCCCGATGGCTGCTACTGACAAAGGCTTTGCCGCACACCTCACACTTGAACGGTTTCTCTCCGGTGTGGAGTCGCATGTGGTTAATCAGAAGATTGCTTTGCCGGAAAGCCCTGCCACACACGTCACATTTGTACGGCTTCTCTCCGGTGTGAAGACGCTTGTGGCTAATCAGACCACTGCTTTGCCGGAAAGCCCTGCCACACACGTCACATTTCTACGGCTTTTCTCCGGTGTGGAGTCGCTTGTGGCTAATCAGAACATGGCTGTGCCGGAAAGCCCTGCCACACACATCACACTGGAACGGTTTCTCCCCAGTGTGCACCCGCTGGTGCCGCACCAGATCTCCATTACAGGAGAACCTCTTGTGGCACTCCTGGCACTCGTGCTCAGCGGTGTGCATCGTGAGGTGCTGCACTAGAGCCTTCTTCTGCTTGTACTTCTTGCCGCACTCGCCGCACTTGTAGGCGCCAGCTCCTTCATCCGGGCCCTCCGCTTCCTCTGCCGCCGACTCCTCGTCCTGGCCGCTCTCACGGCGCGGAACCCTCCTGCGGAGCGAGTAGGACGGAAGCCTGTCGTCCTCCTCTTCCCCGCTGGACGATGAGGAGTCCGTGACGTTAGCGAGCGGCGAGTCGGCGGGGGTTGTGCCGGAAGGACCTGCGGACAGCACTATGGGAGTTAGGGAGTAGTGAATGACACTTTTTTCGAATAAAAAAGGCCTGGGTGTGGGGATTGTTGTACCACTTCAGGGTACTCGCACCAAAAAAATTAGAATTTTTCTGACAATTCCTTCCGCCCTAAACTCGGCCTCAAAAATCCGATTTTGCACCTAGATAAGCAGTCCCGCAATACGCGGATCACGCGGCCTTCCGAACCATTTTAGCTGCATGGCGGGTCACGAAATGACTCTTCAAGTACGAATAGACATCTAGAAATCGGTTAAGTCATCTGCATACTATTATCACGCTTGTTAAAACCGTGGAAATACACCCAATTTCGATTATTTTAGGAAAACTGCAACGGCAGCTCTTAGTTTTTTGCTTAGGGCCATCTTAAGGAAATATCCAGGACCGATTAAGAGGAGATGGCTGCAGCTGAGTAAAATGGCACTCCGGCATTGTGGGATCATACATAGATCATACAAGGGTTTTGGTAAGTGACCTTCCTCCCGCACAACACGCCAGGATTGAAATAGGCGCGGTGAAGTAAAGTATGGTTGCCCTGAAACAATTCAGGTGTATTCGCGCATCACGGGAGGTAACAAGAGGTCATTGCTACCAAAACTGCCGCAGTGGGCGTTAAAAGGATTGCGGAACGGAGAGAATTAGTTTTGGTGAGCACTTGTTTCGTTCAGACGAAGGTCTAAGGTAATTTTTGAGATTATGGGAACATCATTTGATCAAGGAACATGATAAAACATCTCAATTTAAAAATATTTGTTCAAATTTTGAGGTTATGCTGCTTTACTTCTTTTTTTGCTTTGACGCCTGGTTGCTGAGAAAATCGCAGTTTCCCTCACTCCTGTCGTAAAACTTGCATCAGCGATTTCTCATACATGGGGCTGACTTTGATAACGAGTGACCCCCGCTCTGAAAGAAGTACCACAGAAGGAACAAGCCCCAAAAATTCCCAAATTTTGGTTCTTGACGATTTGGTGTAGGAAAGCCTTACCGTCTTTGCAGAAAGAAGCTAGGAGAACTGCGATCTGGACCATGCACACTTAACTTCTGCGGGTTATATTTGTTCATTATTATTGTTGTATCGCTGGGTCGGGTTCGTGGGGGTGTGTCAGGGAGCCAAAGAGTAGGCAATGGAGGAAAGTTGGGAACGGGTTTAATCGGCAAGATGCAGCAGCCCCGTGAAGCGCCAGACTCGAACTGCCCAGAGTCCCCCTTTGTCGCCTTGGTCCTGTCGGGCCAACAATCAGGGGCCGCTCGGCTGGGCTCGGGTCCACTCGGCTCCTCGGCTGGGCTCGGCAGACACAGCCGGTGCGTGGGAGGATGGGGGGCCGCTACGCGGGTGTCAGCTACGCAACATTATGAACGTTTAGGTGCGTATACACTAGGTGTGATAAGAAAAAGTAAGGAAAAATAAGAAATTTTGGAAACTCACAGAACAGTGGCGTGATAAGGGCTGATGATAATGGGTAGGGGGGGGGGGGGCACAAGCACGGGCAGCAGGCAGCCGCGGGAAAAATAACACGAGGAAGTTAGCATGTGACGGCGTTGGCGCGGGGGCGCCCCGCACTGGGCGGTCCTTGAGAGGGACGCTCGCCTGCAACTGTGACTCACCCGTCCTCGTCGGAGCGGCGCGTGCGTGCTTCGGTGAACCCGCGGACGAGGTGCCTGCGCTATCCAGCTGGGACGACACAAGGAAGACATCCTTGAAGTCATCGTGGACGTCAACATCGGTGTCTCCCTCCCCTTCATTTTGGGTCTCCAGGGCCGGGTCTTCTGCGTTGATGCCAACCAAATGCGGGGCCCCCACGCCACCCATTTCTCCAGCAGACGGTGCAGCACCTCCCAGCACCGTGGGGGCGCAGAGGGGGTAGACGTGGTCGACCCGCAGACCGTCGTTGTCATCCTCGGCCTCCTCCTTGACAGCAAGGCGGTGGTTTGGCCCTGAGAACAGAGAGGAAACTGGTGAGCCTGCCTCGCTGTGGACACCTAACCCTACACCACCACCACCGCACTGCCCGTCCCCGCACCGCCACCAGAAACTTGTTCAACAAAGTGGCCAGTCCCCAACAGCCCGCTGCTGCACGTTGCATTGCCTACAGGGTCTGCGCAGAGAAGAACGCTTTAATTAGAAAATGAATGCAGTGTTTGGGTTTGTGGTAGGGAGCAGGGGCGCCGGAAGTACTTTCCGGCGGAGGGGGGGGGGGAATCTTACCGCTATTTTAAAATGTATTTTTAAAAAAGTCCGTTTGAATGTAATTACGGTGTAGTCCGCAACAGGATTAACCGTTACGACATGTCAGCCTGCAGCGCACCGAGCCGCCGACACCTGCAGGCAGAGAACACTGTTAGTGCCGGCTGCAGGAGCAAAACAGAGTCATACACGAGTAGCATACATGCGTTCCGATCGGGGGCAATGACCGACAACGACAGTACGCTTCCTGTCGTGATTTCGAGTTATAACACACTCTTTTCACACCCACCATAATGATACAAGTACAAACGTTTGATCTCCTACCTTCAGTTAATGCATGTCTACGTCATATTCATGGAACAGGCTGACAATGCGAACAGGCTAGATAGTTATAAGGAAAGCACTCAGCTGGACATTATACATGGAGGCACATTTTATAAACCGATGGCAAGATTTCCTGTACAAAAATGAGTTCCATGGAAACATCTCTCAAGGAAAAGGGGCCAAAAATACCTTGAAAATTAACTCCACTGGAAACTGGCACGTTCCATGGTGTCCCATGATGCCCCAAGGCCCATGGAAGTCCTCATGGGATTTTTGGACTGGGCTGGGAGGCGGGCTCGTTGCCTCTCCATAACCACACTATACTCACATGATGGTTGCGTGATTTTAACATCACCCAGCAGCTAGATGTAATTTGAAATACTTCCTAACGTGCACAAGTGCTCAAAATGTGTAGGGTAGTTGCTCAATTTATGCTCAATGCGGTAGTATGTGTTTCGGGAATTGTGCATGTACTAGTGATGCTGGCTTCACAGAGCTTATCGCTGCGCACGTTAGCGTTATGAAAGGGACGCACTCCTCTTAGCCACCACGGGGTCCGTGGTGTTGCCCGGCGCCAACGACGGGGACAAGGGAGTGCACTGGCGCCAACAGCTTTATTAGCAATACATTGGAATACAGAACATTTAAGTTAAGTTAGGCACAGCCTTAACAAGCTCGCACTGCCACACATACCATCCCCTTATCGCTGTTTAAAGAAACTAATTTGTATGGGTTGTGCGCTTGTGGTGTGCCCGATGGCTGCCACTGACAAAGACTTTGCCGCACACTTCACACTTGAATGCCTTTTCTCCGGAGTGGAGTCGCTTGTGGCTAATCAGACCACTGCTTTGCCGGAAAGCCCTGCCACACACGTCACATTTGTACGGCTTCTCTCCGGTGTGGAGTCGCTTGTGGATAATCAGGATATTGCTTTGCCGGAAAGCCCTGCCACACACGTCACATTTGTACGGCTTCTCTCCGGTGTGGAGTCGCTTGTGGCTAATCAGACCATGGCTGTGCCCAAAAGCCCTGCCACACACGTCACATTTGTACGGTTCCCACACAAAAAATAGACGTCTATAGATCTTGGTAGACGGTCTACACATAATCTACTACATCTATAGACGTCTATAGATCTTGGTAGACGGTCTACACATAATCTACTACATCTATAGACGTCTATAGATCTTGGTAGTCGGTCTACACAGAATCTACTGCATCTATAGACGTCTATAGATCTTGGTAGACGGTCTAGCTACAGTCTACTGCATCTACAGATGTCTATAGATCCTGGTAGTCGATCTATGCAAAGTCTACTTCATCTATATACGTCTAGCAGATTTGAGGCAGACGTCGACCGATGATCGACCACGTATCTACACCGTCGACCATTAGTCAAACATACATATCCACCTTCAGATGTTACGCAGACGTCTACTAGCGGTTGATACATTATCTACACCGTGTATGTATTGTATTGCGTGCAGCTTGGACGTCTACCAATTATCTAGCATTCATCTACGTCTAAAGCTAGATATCTACTAGATGTCTACTGATGTCTACGTTACAACGTTAGTCCTCCCGCTAAATCTAACGACGACCTCACGCTCGCTGTGGCAGTAAACTCTGTACTAAGCGCCGAGCGCCTGCAGGGTAGGCACGAGCTGAAGTTACTCTGCAGTTGCTATTGCGGTTAAAAGTTCCCCTCCGAGGCCACCCCGTCAACATCAGGCGGACGGTCTTGTCCTCACGGACACGGCCGCCGAGCCGCCGTGGTGGTCGACGACGACCTCCCTCTCCCCACCACCAGTGTGTGGCCGATATCTAATTTTGGTCGGAAACTCGTCTAACCGGTGCGTGGTGTCTCGGGGACGCCTTCCCCAATCAGGGAAAGCGTCTGCGCGTGAAATCCGACGGGGAATGACGGAGACGGCTGCTGGGGGGGCCGTCACTAAGATACCATTTTAAAAATTATCCGACTGTTGGGGGTGGAAGGGGCTCGTATGCCGTGCCGATCCCCACCTAGAAGTCGAGAATGTGACTCGGGACGTGCGTGCTGCGAGTTTTCGCAGGGTCCGCTTATCACTTAAGAACGCTCCCCCTAAAACTTCGAAGCACTCCCGTTAGGCCCCCAGGTATCCGATCGGGCTGAAATTCGGTAGGCGTGCTCCCCTTCACCCCCTTGAGGGACCCCTAGAATTTCAGCCCCGTCCGATGAGCCGTTTAGGAGGACGGGCATAAGTGACTTTTTGGATTTCGGCGCTGAACTAGGTTGCAGGCCGGAGAAGATCGCTGCAGAGAACCTGGGCCTCGCGGCTGGATTCGTGCCGGAATTTCCACTCGCGATTTCTCGGCCTCTACGGTGCTGGCGGCGTTGCGGCTGGTCTCGCCGGGACCTTCAGAGTCCCGCCTTCCACCGCCGTACCCGTTTTCAAGCCGCCGTGCCTATTTTCGTAGTTTAAATCACGAAAATATCGGGTCGGGTTGTCTGCAGCCGGCAGCCCCTTCCCGCGCTTTCGCTCGCCGCCCATTGGCTGCGCGGCTCACGTGACCTCGCCTGTTGCCAACATTGAGTTGAAATAGGTACACTAAATGATCCTATCAGGCACAAATACTCGTTCTTCTTACCATGTGTATTGGATATAGGAACGGGTAAAAATGAGTCATGATCACTCTGCACTACCTCATCTGATGATCATGTCGGGAAGCTGCGTACCATAAAGTATTGCATTTACTGCAACAACAACCGCAATAGCACCAGTCTCAAGTGTTGAAGTTTCTAACTTTAAATCATTCTGAGAGGAACTCGAGTGTGTAATGTATAGGTTTTATGTAATTTCCAAGTGGCGACGCGTCTGTGGCGTTGAATGTGGCGTTCGGAGCTGGAATACCGTCACTGAAAAGTCATCCCAGGGTCAAGTGTGTTCTGAGCAGACCTAGCCTACGAACAAAGAATTGAAGCTTGAATCCCACTATGTTTTGGATATTGCATGAGAAGTGAAGGTGCCAAAATTCGCCTCTGCTACGGAATTTCTTGTGCACCTCGAAGTACGTTTCAAAATGCGGGGAGAAAATGCATAGAGATTGGAGCTGGAGCACCCTAACCTGTAATGTAAGTATACTTTCTTGTATGTACAAGTTTTATTGAGCGTTGCCCATAGTGGTGTCCATCGATCCCTTCCTTTTTATTTATCTAACGCTTTACGAACTTTTCTTTACTTCCTCAGCTTGTCCAGGAACTACATTTCAAGAATTAAGTGCGGAAGGCTGAAGTATAGTAGCTCATATTTACAGGTATAATATGCTTCTAATGTATTTTGAAAATATTGTGTTGGTTGCTCTAATAGACGCCCCCTGTTTGTTCTAGTTCCAAGGCACATGAGTGGTGCTGCTAGTGGGAAAGGGTGATTCCACAACCAACCCTTAATCTATCACTTGAAATTGGAAATCAAAGGTAAGCCTGGGAACGGTCCTCCTCAAATTTTTTATTTTGGAACTGAAAGAAGCGACTCAGAAAAAGTGGTACTTGTTAAAGAAGATGGTTTTGAAATGGTTCTTTATTTCTTATCCCACAACTCTTTCATTTTAATTTATTTTCATTCTGTTCCAGATTGGACAAAGCTTATGCAGCTGCCAAGTCATCAAACGGAAGACACATGGGCATCTTGTCAGCTGCACAGGTAATGAAAAGTAATGTGGGATTTGCATTCTGAAGGGAATTTAGCTGCTATTGTGTGTGGTGTTGGTGTGGAAGTTTGTAGGAGTATTTATTTACTACTGTGCCTTGAGTGACTGAAGTTTATTAATTGCTTTCCTAATTTTCTTTCCAGGACCAGACTTTTTGTGGAGGCCTTTAGCAGTCCTTGGCTACCCACATAGCGAGCTAAGACTACATACACATCTCGAAAGACTCACAGGTAACAAAGTTAGCTTAATTTCTTACTACTTATTTAGCTTGTCTCAAATGTATTTTCAGAGCAATGTTTGATTAAATACTTAAGGAACTAAATTTGTTATCTGTACTGTAAAATTATTATGGTTTAGGTATCTTGAAATTGATCAGTTTTTGGTTCAGTTTATAGTTTTGACAGGCAATTCTGTACGACTGTTAATGTAATGACACATTAATATTGGAATTTTATATCACAATTTATGCTAATGGTGTTTCCTTATTCTAAAACCACCGTTTTTAATGTTGACCACCATTGCTGAATTTTTAATTTTGGAGCCTAAAACCAGAATTTTGAAATATTTTCTTAATTTTCTTTTCAGATCTCCTCTGGACCAAATCTCTTGATGGGCCTGTCTCCATTGCATGACAACCGACACTGTTGGAACATTTCCCAGGAATTTCCATGTTGCAGTGCCCAGCCCTACCAGAATAAGTAATTTTTTTTTTTACAATAAAGTAGAGGTTTGAGTGTGGGCGGTTTGCAGTTTAAGGGAATTCTTACTAGTGTATCAAATATTCATAATGGTGATTGTTAATAGAAGCCAGTGTTGAGTTAATGTAATAAATGTAAAAATCAAGTATTTTACCTGTGATTTCACCCAACCTATCCCAATATACTGAGCCAATACAACTGAAATGCTCCACTGCAATCCTGCTGTACTTAAACATCACAAATTGACACAAAGATCTGAAGTATAAACTTTCTCTTCCTCAAAACTATTGAAACAAAATGGGATGTACGTTTCTTTCCTGGTATAAATGAATGTGCAGTTTATATGGAACAACACCTTACAGTAAAGCAATTTTAAAGAAAAAATGGTATGAAATCCACTTGCTGAAAAGCCTGCCAATTTTGCTCTCTCTGGCGTGTTGAAGTCAGTTTATCTAGAGATGTTTTGGATCTACCTTGAACAAAGCTCAAGTTTAACAAGTTGAGCCATATGCAACTAGTTCATTATTTGCTATTGTTCTGGCTCGGTCCTGATAATAATTGCAAACTGAACTAGACCATTCATTTTTCTCGAAAGTATGTGATAAAACTGGGTGGTAAAGTTTTTTTCTGTAATAGAAAAATGTGCTCTGTAAAGGAAACAAAAAGCCTTCACACCACAACAGTTTTTAAGAAAAAACTAGTATGGAATACATTCACTGATTATTATCCCAATTTTGCTCTGCGTCGCCCCTAAAATCCAGTCTAGACTGAGATGTTCTGGGTCCACCTTGACCAATCGTGGCTTATAAGAACTACATTCACATGAGCCCAGAATAGCTCATTTGAATACGGTTCGAAATTTGCAAGAAGTTAAGTATCCACTGTTCTTCTGGTTCGATCACGTAAACCAGTCACAACTGAAATCGACCATTTATTATCCTCCAAAGTATGCAATTAAAATGAAAGGTAAAAGACCTTATCAAAATAGTAGAACCTAGGGCTGGGCCAGGAAGAACACCGAAAATCCAACTTCCAACTTCTGGCACTCGGTAAGCAGAGAGCCGATCGTGATGTTCTGTTAGTTTGGTAAGTACGCTCGGTCATCGCTGACGTATGTCGTGGACTAACATTGCGGAAATTTTGAAGATTCCGTATCCCAGGTATCCCTCCTTTCTGCATCGCCGCGATTGCACGGAAGCAGGAGGGTAAAGTCACATGATTACACCACGCCCACAACCACCTGCCCACCGCTGCACACCCTTCTCGCCAGAAAGTAACCAGCTTCTCGCCCTTGAAGTGTAAGTAGATCAACGCCGGCAGCTTACTGCACTTCAAACAATAGTGTATTTCCTGATCAGCAAATGGACCGAATTCTGTTGTTATCATAGGGAGTAGGCGTTGGTTCCTGCGGTCCCTCAATTATATCAGAGCTTGGCTGCAATTTACTTTCTCTCGGGAACACTGCCTAACCTATCTACGGTGCCTATTTGTATGGAGTCGGTTTTCAAGCAATAATTCTGGATTAATTCCAGCTCCGTTTTTTTTTGTTAGTTTATTGTTTTTTTCAAATAACCTAGAACTTCATCAGCTTTTCCTCAGTATCGTAGGTGAAGCATATTCTTACAGAATGTCTTCAGTAAACTGACTTGTCCATTGTCATACGCACTTTTTAGATTTTGGCATTGGAGAACTTTAATGACAATGATAGTATTTTAACTGCTATTGAAGCAAGTTTTGGGTGTTAAGAATGACATGAGGGGGTGAGGTATGGGAAGTTTTGGTTCAAATCGGACATGTTTTCTCTGTAGAATCCAAGTTAGATTGTATTGATGACTTTTATCAAACTGCTTTGAGTGCTATTTTTTTCTTCCCCGCTATGTAGCTAAGACTATTTTTCTTAATTTCAGCATCAAGGTCGTGAAATTGTTTCGCTGCGGCCTCTTGCTGCCTGTTGCACCTGGCGGGCCCTCCGAGCAGCCCAGAGCCGTGCCCAGCCGGCCCAGCCCCATCCAACGCTACCGCTTTGACCGCGTCCGCGCAGAGCGCAGAGCAGAGAGCCTAGCCGCGCCGATTCGACTTGGCCTACTCTTGCTTTGGTGTTTTGGTGTTCGGCAGAGTCACGGGGCGCATCCACAGTCTGCAATGGAAAAGAAGAAGTTCCACGATTGTAAGTAAATGTAGCCCTTTACGGTCCTGGTTTCTCTTCTGTGTTATCGGAGTAAATAGCGGCTCCACGAAAGTGAGGTTTAGAGGTTACGCGGCGGTTAGGCTTTTCCTCCACGCCTTTTACTCTCCCTTTTTCTGTCTCTTCCCCATGGTTTATTCTTTGTTTAGAAAACCTACTGACGTTGGATCATTGGTCATCCATCCATCCATGCATTCATTCATTCATCCATCCATTCATCCTCTGTGGTGCTATGTCGAACCTCAAAAGGCAAGAAAGTGATGCTCACCACAACACCATCTCCAAGAGAGTGAGAAGGAGCGTTTCTAAGCGACTTTCAGAGGATTTGCAACAGTGGTTTGCCAACAATGACAATGATAATGCACGGCCAGCACATACAGAGCCAGCAGAGCCTGCAGAGCCCGCAGTTTCGAACGATCATGAACTCTCATGTTCGATAGACTTGAATCAAAGTTGTATTACTAATGTAATAGAAGAAATTGAAGAAAAAGAAGAGAAAACATATGAGGAGGAAACAGCATCAGACGTGTCGTGGAATCTTAGTTTTTTAGCATCTCATGCTAATTTTATTTTGGACATGGGCACACTAAATTTTGATTGTGATGTGTGTGTTAACTGTCGCTGTGCTGCGTGCGATGTTTGTGTCCATAGTGATATTGATAGTGAAAATTGCAAGCACTGTGAGTTGTGTGTGCTGGGTATGGATTCGGACAATGAAGCCAATAGTGACAGTGATAGTGATAATGACAGTGATGATAACGATGTTAGCTTTCATGTTGATCCAACTGACCTCTTGTCTGCAGAGGAGAAAAAGTATGAGGAAATCAAAAATGATTTTGTGAATGTCGTTCTTCAGCATAATACTACTCATGCAGCAATAAAGGACTTATTAGGCTTGTTCAGGAAACATAACTTTGGGAAGTTTCCCAAAACTCCTTCAGTACTCCTGAAGACACCCATGCATACCGAACTTAGATCAGTTCCTCCTGGGGAGTATTGGCATAGGGGACTACGAGAGGAATTGGTAAAATATGTCAGAAAAAGTGGTTGCTCTAAAGTCAAAGTGAACTTCAGTGTTGATGGTGTTCCGGCTGCTAAATCTACCGGGTCAGAGTTCTACCCTATATGTTGCACATTTAATGACACTACTGATGTAGTTTTAGTTGGTGTTTGGCATGGCATTTCAAAGCCTGAAAGTAGTGATGATTTTCTAAAAGACTTTGTGGAAGAGCTTAATGATTTTGTTGAAAATGGTGTGATGTGTGATGGAAATTGTGTAGATGTTGAAGTTGGCCTTGGTGTTTTTGATGCTGTAGCTAAGGCATGGTTGCTCAACATCAAAGGCCATGCTGGTTACTCCTCCTGCACCAAGTGTGTTGTGGAGGGTGAATATTTGACAACAATGACATTTCCAGACTTGGATTGTCCCCTCCGAACAGATCAATCCTTTGTTGAACAGACTCATGAAGAGCATCACAAAGGACCAACCATCTTGACAACACTAAAGACCTTCAAACCTGTTTCAAATGTTGTCCTTGATTACATGCACCTGGTCCTTCTTGGCACATTTCGCACCATGGTTTATATGCTTCTAAGTGGCTCAACAAAAGTTTTGCAGCCAGAACATGTTATTTCAAAAATTTCTAATGCTCTAGTAGCTTTACGTTCCTGGGTTCCGTGTGACTTTGCCAGGAAGCCGAGATCATTAAAGTATGTCAAAAGATTCAAGGCCACTGAGTGGCGTCTTTTGCTACTTTATATGGGTGTGATTGTTTTGAGGTGTTTACCAAAACATCTTTATGAACATTTTCTAGTACTGCATGTAGCAATCAGAATTTTGTGTTGTTCTGATCTTCTGGAAAAACATTCTGACTATGCCAAAGAGCTCTTGATTTATTTTGTCAAAAGTTTTAGCAAATTGTATGGAAGCAAACATGTAACTCACAATATTCATAACATGGTTCACTTGACTGATGAATGCATAAAACATGGGACTCTAGATTCTTTCAGTGCCTTTAAGTTTGAAAACTTTTATCAGTTTTTGAAGAAGCTTCTCAGAAAAGGAGAAAAACCACTGCAGCAGTTATCCAGGAGATATGAGGAAAAGAAGTTGAAGTATGAAAACTCAAAGGTTGACCCCCCTGGTTGTTCACTGAGTGGGCGGCACACGGATGGTCCTCTGCTGTCATCCTGTATGAACCCACAGTACTCTTCATATCAGTATCAAGGGAAATTCAAATTGAGTCTTCATCAATCTGATAACTGCTGTTTTCTGCAAGATGGTTCCATTGTTGTGGTTGATAACATTGCTACTGAAAAAAGCAAGGGTACTGTCATTATTGGGAGAAAGTTTTTGTTTCAGGATAGTCTTTACACTTTTCCTTGTGATTCATCCCTTCTCGATACCTACTTTGTCTCAAATCTGTCAGAAAGGATGTGTTGGTCTCTGGAAAACATCAAATCGAAATGTGTTCGATTTCCCTTTAAAGAGGGTTTTGGTGTTTTTCCCCTTCTTCATTAAAGGTTTAATTTTGTGACCCGTTGATTGATGTGTTAACTGATTGTTGTATGTATTCATATTTAATACTTATCATTACCTTGTTTCAGATGATTATGTGCTGGTGGGCTTTTCTGATGGGCTTCTACTTGCTCAGGGGGGCTGGACAGGCATTGGGTCAGATGGGTTACCCTATTCAGCCTTTCCCCCATTCGCTTCTGAAATGAGTGGTTTGCAGTATGATAAACACATTCAAAAGCAACTCATTATCCCTGGTGATGACTGGGAAGTGCACCCTGTCTCCATTCGAGCGTATTCTGGTGAGTAGAACTGTGCTTTACATTGCATATTGTCGTGGAAATCACTGTCACACTTAAATCTGTTTCTTTCATCCTTTTTCTTTGCTCTCGTTTTAATTATTACTCGTTTCCTCTTTTTAGATGACTTTTCCAAAGTGCGACTCAAAATGAAGACAGCAGAGCAGTGTTCTGATACGGACCTTAACTCATGTGCTGAGGCACCACCAGATGAAGGTCGCAAATTTAGGTCTAGGAAGAGTGTGAAAGAGCATACCAAGAACCCATCAGATTCAGAAGATAGCCTCAGCTTGTCTGAGAAAATGAAAATTCGTGTGCCGGCTCCTCCCATTGCAAAGTGCTCTGCTATGAGGTGGAAGGAGAGGAATGGTGTGTGGTTTGTGTCTTGTTATATTTTGAATAGCTACAGGTTCCTCTCTTTAACTAAACATTTTCTTTCAGAAACTCATGGCAAATCTTATCAGATGCATAAGACCTCTGAAAAAGTAAGCGTTTTTTTACTCAACATCTGTTTTTTATGTTGATTTGCCATAAGAAGATTGGTTGAAATGACTTTGTTATAACTTCAATGCAATATCTTTCTGTGCAGGTTGAGAAGCCAAACAACCAGTCCACCTCCGCAAGTACTAGTTCGAAGCCCATTGTAAAATGTGGTTCAAATGAAGTACGTATTCACGTTTAAGCCTGGCCAACTTAAGTTTACTCTTGGTAATGCTTTACACAGCATATCCTTCGTTTTAACTTTGACTCAATTTAAATTTGTCTTTCTCTGCAGGATGGGAAACCCAACAAACAGCGCAAATCAGATTGTCAGCAGAAGAATGAGGAGAAGATTTCTAGTGTAAAATCAACTTCAAACACAGTACGTTGCCAGCAGAAGAATGAGGAGAAGATTTCTAGAGTAAAATCAACTTCAAACATAGTACGTTGCCAGCAGAAGAATGAAAAGAATTCTGGTGGAAAGTCTACTTCAAATATAGTACGTATTATTATTTTACTGTTCTTCTCTATTTGCTTGACCTAAGTTTCTTATCAGTCGAGCATTATACAACAAATCTTTGTCAACTTAACTACAAGTTCTGTCTTTCCATTCATGATGAGAAGTACAGCAAACATTCAAAGCTCCCACAACTATTTGTTCTTCCCTGCTCAATTGCTCTCCTAAACCGCTAATAGTTCTTTTGTTCGTGCATAGGTTTCTCCCAGTAGCAGTGTTACAAGAAAACTGTTTTCGTCACCTTTGAAACAAACCAGATTTGTACAGCAGCTTGAGAGGGAATCATCCAAAGCCGCACAAGCTTTTCAGGTAAGAAGTCATTTAAAGTAGTACTCCTTAAGCTCACTTCATTATTTGTGATATTGGCAATCTCTGGAGCTTTCAGTTCAGCTGTGTGTTTCCCCGTTGCCATTTTTGTTATCTCAAAGCCTTTCTTCACTAATGTCCAATATTTTATTTTCTGTACAGCAAATTAAACCCAGGGACCAGGAGAAAGTCAGTCCTGAGAGACCAAATTCTTGCCATTTGGAATCTGGTGATGAGCAGCATCCCAACAAGGACCAGGATATTGAGACCAGAGACCGGACGACCACTCCTAAGAAAAATGTATCTTTTCAGGTTGAAAATCAAAACCAAGAGGAAGGAAGTGACCTAAAGAAAAGTGGAGGTAGAACTGCTAAAGAGCATGCCATGGCATTGGCGGCTCAGATGAATGAGACTGGTAAGTTTCCTTTTTTTTTCTTTGTGGTGGTTGTGACTGCTTGTCATTTTTCTATATTGGCATTTCAGCCTTCGGCATCTGCATGCTCCTCAGCTTTTCCCTTGATCTTTTGTATCACTTCAGTGTAGATTATTAAGCCTTATGAAAAACAAAGTAAAAAGCTCTCCTCGCTCCACACAAATTCAGTGAATCTTTGTGAAGTTTTCCAGTTTCCTGTTGCTTGTTATTCAATCAAGTTTAGTTGGAATAATAATCACATATTTCCACAATTTATACAACAATTTGCTTTTGTGTTCGTTTTTAATTGTTTTTGTGCTTAGCTTCTCTAATTAAGCTTGGTTTATGTTTAGAATTTAGGGCTTATGTCATTTTGAACCTAAATGAGATGAGGTCACAACAAAAGGAATTAATGAGAGGCAGAGCAGTTGGCAAATTGGCAGTTAGCAAAAATGGTACTGAAGACTTTGAGTTTAGGAATGCTCTAGAAGGCCTCCCTGCTGATAACAAGGAGGCATGGGAGGCATTTGACAAAAAATTACGAGCTGATAAGAAATATGCTTTGGAAGTGGTAATAGTAAAATACTTTTATCTTCTGTTAACTATTGTAGTGATTTGGAAAGTAGTATTATAAATGAATTTTATTCGTTCCTGTGGAGTGCATGTTACAGGGTTGGTGGATTTACATGAGTTTATTTTTTTACTTCCCAATTTCAGTGAATCAATTTTGTTTTTCAGGCATTGGAGATAAAAGACCAGTGCTATGGCATGAATGACATTCGGGACTATGTGCGCCATGCTATGACATTAGTTATAACGAATGCATGCGCCTCGGAATTTAGTTATTGTGGGAGGCTGGAAAAAGCAGCTTTTAGGGGCATGTACTTTGTGAAGCTTATTCAGTGTAAGTATTCTTGTGTGTTTTACAGCTCATTACATGAGTTCATTTTATACTTGTGCTTTTCCTTAAGAGAGGGTAACAAGTGCTATGTTCCTAATTTGCCAGGGATCCTCGTGAAGCACACCTCCTTTCCGAAGAAAAAGGGTGAAGTCAAATCAATAATTTCGGACTGGCTGCGCCTTGCAGAGCAGAGGTTTGGGGGCAGAAAGTTCTCATCAAGGTAAGGACATCGCTTTTGTTGTAAGTTTTTGCCAGTTCAGGTATTCAGTACGATGTTTTGGTTCTTAGTTTTTGATTTGGTTTGTATCTGATCTATAGGAAAAAGAAGCGTGCAGTTCGCCAGCCACCTTCTGAAAGGTATCCAAATTTTTGCTTGAACCTAAACTCATTTAATGCGAGCAACAAAGCAAGAACTTGTAAAAGATAATGCTCTTTTCTTTTCTTTTAGTGGGCAAGAAGATACTCCTCAAAAGAGCCCTGGCCGAAGCACCTCAACGCCCAAAAGGAAACGGCTTTCCAAGCGAATTGCTGATGACTCTAATGACGTCATTAACCTTGATGACACTGAGAGGTAAATGGACACATTTTTGTTCTTATTGCCAAATGGTTACCACCACACCATCTATTTGTTGACACTACCAGCTAATGAAATACTTGCATGTTAAATTAATGAGTGTCCCTCTTAGTTTCAGTGAGATGGTCTCTCCTATTAAGTTGAAGGTGCAAAGGAGGCTTCCCCAACAAACTGTAAGGTAATTTACCAACCTTCTCTTATCTTAACATTTTCTCATGCTCCCATTGTGGAGTTTCCTACAATAACTTGTGTTTCTGCTTTTATTTATTTATCAATATTTATCACTGTATTTAAAAAAATTCCATTCCTAGTAAGCTGTTTACTATTTCTTGGTCTTTTCTTCTTGGCTTCCAAAGAAAATCCTAAAACTGATTGTCTTTGTGTGAAAGAATGATAGCACTCCACTTGGAAATTGCTTGGAGCTGGTAGATTATATTCTCATTCCTGGTCCAGCAGGGATAGTAAACTGCAACTTTTGTGATCCAGTTTGTTTGTTCCATTGGTAATTATTGCACCAACTACTATTTGTATGTTTTTCTTGCAGTGACTCATCCCGGGATGAAGCAGATGCCGAAGAAGGAGATTTTGCTGACTTTACCACCTAACATTTTTTTTTCTTCTGTGTCTATGTAGCTTTTAAGTGCCACTTGCCAAATTACTTTTATTTATTTAAATGGTTGGTTTTATGCACAACTGTAAAGGTTTTCAGACATTAAGTTATTATGTTTTTATTTACTTTTATGTAAATTTCTGTACTTTCAATTGCTAGTGGCAAATGGCCTTTATTTTTTGTAAATAGGTGTAATGAAAGTTTTATGTACAAATGTGAAGGAAGGAGAAGGTGTTATTTCCAACTTAAGTTTTTATTTGCTTACTATGTAAATTTACGTAGTTTTGTTTTAATGGCCATTGGCAAATGACTTAACTGTTAAATTGGTTGTTTAATTGTACAACTCATGTACTTAATACATCTCTGTAATTGAGCATTTAATGTTTATTTTTAATCTTCACTCACAGGCTCTCAGCCTATGATGTACTTTGGATGAGTTAACATTTCACACATACCCTGCTCCACGTCTGCTCGTGAGACGACCGAGTACACTCACACATCAAACTTTTGACCTGTCTAATTGGAGTCTATTCAAAGATGTCTACTAGACGTTGAATGTCCGACGTATACTAGACGTCGATGGTTAGAGGTGTACTAGATGTAGGTCGATAGACGTCTACTAGATGTTGGCTGATAGACGTCTACTGAATATTGCAAAAAGGGACACCGTAGATATAAAGTAGATGGTCTAGCACTAGATCAATCGTATACGTCTATTAGATGTCTGGAAGACGTCTACTAGACGTCTATTAGACGTCTATATTGTGTGTGGGTTTCTCCCCAGTGTGCACCCGCTGGTGCTCCACCAGCGCTGCATTACAGGAGAACCTCTTGTGGCACTCCTGGCACTCGTGCTCTGCGGTGTGCGTCTTGAGGTGCTGCAATAGAACCCTCTTCTGCTTGTACTTCTTGCCGCACTCGCCGCATCTGAAGCCGCCCGATCCTTTATCCGGGCCCTCCGCTTCCTCTGCCGCCGACTCCTCGTCCTGGCCGCTCTCACGGCGCGGAACCCTCCTGCGGAGCGAGTAGGACGGAAGCCTGTTGTCCTCCTCTTCCCCGCTGGACGATGAGGAGTCCGTGACGTCAGCGATCGGCGAGTCGGCGGGGGTTGTGCCGGAGGGACCTGCGGACAGCACTATGGGAGTTAGGGTGTAGTGAATTGGACTTTGTTTTCGAAATGGAAAACGCCTGGGTGTAGGGATTGTTGTGCCACTTTAGAGTATTCCCACCAAAACAATCCACATTTTTCTGACAATTCCTTTCGCCTTAAACTCGGCCTTAAGAATTCGATTTTTCACGTAGATAAACAGTCCCGCAATACGCGGATCGCGCGGCGCTCATAGCGGATACGGTGCCAAGCATACCGTATCCTCTATGACGTAAGAGGATCCGGTCTGCTCTCAACCGGATCCGGTACAGGCAGAGTGGATCCGTCTCGCAGCGGAACTGTATCTACCGAATCCGGAACTGAGCGGAGCGGATCCGACTGATAGCGGATCAGATCCATACCCTATCCAAATTGTAAAGCCCATAAAATAGAGTTTTAGAAATTTTCAACTGAAATTTTAGATGGGGCATCTACGGCCAAATTCACTAGGCTGGTTTTAATATCAGCGAAATCCCGTTTAATTTCTTTGCTATCTCGAGAACGGCTGCAGATGGAGCAAAAATACACACAGTTTTGGAACAAGTCAATTCGACCAGCCCAGGATTACTTTGAAGCACGCTACGCTGATACTCCACATGGACACAGAAAAATCTTCATGAAAGTCAAGCATAAAGGATCCGCTGCCTACGGGAGCGAATCCGCTTAGACGAGAACGGATCCGCTTGAAAGCTGTAAATTTCGCGCCGCTAACGCAGGAATCCGGTCCAACACCGGACTACATACATACCGGATCCTGGATGATAACGGGTTCCCTTAAGGGCCTCCAATCGCTCTCCTACTCGCGGAATGGTCACGCTTAGAAGTCAAAAGTGGGGGTGGGAGGGGTGGGTAGGCTGACCTCCTCCTCCCCGCCGGCCAAGGTGGCAACACCGCTGCAACCTCGCCGATGTCGGTGTCACCAGCCAGCTCCTGCTTCCCCGACCAGAGTTTGGCTCAGTTTCACTCTTTTTCCGGGCTTTTAGCAACTTGAAGTCGGCTCTAAAACCTCACACGATCTCGATTCAAAAATGGAATTGTACTGCCGGGAGGCGGTGAGAAGGTTGGTGTAAGTTACAAATGTGAAAAATTTGAACGGTAAAAGTTGATTGCCGCCGGGTTTAAAAGGACGGACCGCGCCAAATCCGTCCTATTGTTATGTTTATTGGTCTCCGGTGCTCCGGCAGACGTCGCGCAGTGTTGTAGCGATGGGAGGAGAAGGAGGGACGTCTTCCCCGCACCTCGCACCGCCACGTGCGAGAGAGAAGGTGTGGCCTGTCCTTGTCTAATCATGCCTGGAACTCGAAACAGATCCTTCTTTCGGCATACAAATCTGGAGTTCTAGTTGACATATGAACAAGGGCTATTTTGTGAATATAATTTTAATTCAGTAAGTACTCGTCTTATATGCGAAAAACTGCTCTATTATCGGGTAATTTTCAAGTGATTCCAGGGGCCAACCTGGAAATCGCAGGGACATGAAAAATATTTCACAACATAGAGTAAAGAACTATGATACTGCAAAGTTTCATTTCGATATCTAATCAAATTCTTCAGATTTGTAAGCCGAAAGATGAAAAAATAATTTAAATCTCTATTTAAATAGGAAGCAGATGATACCAACTTTAAATGTTTGCTAGCACTTAAGGGTTTGGAAGGTTCTGAAAAGAAAGTCTTATTTGTGTGTCTTGAAAGCAGAACTTATCTTTAGTAGCAAGTTTGTGTGCATAATCAGGGAGAGCCGAAGATTTCGCCGTTTAGGTAGATAGACATCAATCTTGCAAGCCTTCCTTTCCCCGCCCAGGATGGCTCGCATGGCCCGCGAGGGCAACAATGCCACGATGCGAAATGCGGAGTGGGCAACAGACAGCGACGGCGATGGCGACGGCAACGGCGGAACGCGGCCCCCCATGCGGTATAATACTTCTGCGTGCTGCCTTTGTCTCCGCATGAGAGTACAAGCCGCTGACACATTATCTTTATATTATTGTTTCTGTTGAGGCTATAGGTGATAATAAATGTATCATCTGCTGAAAACCCGAAGGTTTGAACGTCTCGACATCAAAAACTAGAAGGCTCAGAGGGCACAGACACATATCATTAGAATCAGCGTGTTCTGAACTATCGATTTGTGAAATAAAAAAAAAGAGCGATTGGATACCTTTAAAACTGGATCCGCTGCGTTAGCGGTGCGAAATTGACCCCTTTCAACCGGATTTTCAGACCAAGGAGGTATCAACTTGAGGTGTGAAACAAGTATAAAAATTGGCCATACCCAAAAAAGACCCTACGTTGGATAAGTCCAGCCGTGAATTCACTTCGAATGAGAACATTATCTTGATATGCAATTACTAGTGGTATGCCATACCCGCTAGCATTTCCTCCATGATACTTTGAAGGCTTGCAAGGGCTACGGAAAATGAAATTGCATTCTTCTGCATGTTATAAAAAATGATACTAAGCATGGATTTATATTGGTGACATAGCAGCTTTAGGACACGTCAGCTTTTATTCAATTATAGAATTATGCTAATCAGACCATGTTAAAAGTTACGTTCGTGCTCAAGAAACGCGACTGAAACATCTTAAGGTCGGCGTGTGAACTATGCGACCGCAAACGTTAGAACGACAGGGTTTGAGCAGCTGCAAACGCAGTGGTTCAAACACCAAAAGTTATGCGAGATCGGGAAAATTCCAGGGAATCAGTGACATTTCCGGGACTTTATTGGGAATATTCCCCAAAATAGAGAATACCTGGGAATTAAATACCTCTAGTACCTCCATCGTGTAATGGCTATTAGGGGCCTGACCGGGACGATGGGCTGACGGCACACGAACTGTTCGGACGAGGCGAGGGCACATTGACTGAACTAACTGCGGCGTACCGGCAGGGGTACGACCGACCGACTACCAGCAGCATGCTGGGTTCCGACTGACAGACTCCTACCGGAACGACTGCCTCCAGTAACTCTGGGACCGTCATATATACCCGATCTGTACGAGTTGTACTATCTATGGTTCAGTGCAGACTCCATAGTGCAGCCCTCCGGTCACCGCTCTGCGGGCCGGTGCCCTACGCGCTGGGTATCACCCCCTGGCGATCATCGCCCCGCGCGTAGATACGCCGCGGCCGCGTGCTGAGTCAGCCAGACCCGCGCGGCACGCACTATGGAATGTGGTTGGTTGCCTAACCAGCGCGGCGCGGCGTCGGCTCGGACGCCGTACCGTTTGGAGTACCCAGACGGGGCGACGAGCCACCGTCTGACATACGGTTCTACTTTCACGACGGGGTTCACAAAATTACCTTGGACCTTCGTCTCAACACAGCAAGTGCTTACGAAAGGATTTTTCCTCGTCCCACAGAAAGAGTGACCCTTCTGAACCTTGGAACGCCCACCGCGGCAGTTTTCGTAGCTACGACCTCTCTCCTTACCCCGCGATGCGCGAACACAACCGAATCGTTTCCGGGCAACCAGACTTCACTCCACCGAGCGTATTAAATATAAGCGTGCGAAGGGGTCGGAATGCTGCAAACGACTGAAAGCCTCTACCTGTGTGGTATGAGAAAGTCCTTCCACATCTTTGAATGAACGTGAACATTCTAGTCGATGCCGCTTCCACACTTAAATATCATTGCCAGTAAGTGGCTTCATTATTATGTGCCACATTATTTACATTATCAGTTCCACTTGCGATCATTTTTACTCCTCTTTTGTAGTTTTAGATGGACTATTAATCTTCGGTGACAAAACGAGTGACCTTCCCTCCCGCACAGCACGCCAAGATTTAAATAGGCGCGGTGAAGTAAAGTATGGTTGACCTGAAACGATTCAGGTGTATTCGCGCATCGCGGGGTTAACGAGAGAGGTCGTGGCTACCAAACCTGCTTGTTTCGTTTAGGCCAAAGTCTAAGGTTATTTTGACATTCTGGGGACATCATTTGATCAAGGAATATGATAAAACATCTCAATTTAAAATATTTGTTCAAATTTTGAGGTTACGTTGATTTTATTTTTTTAAATATTTTGCTTCGACGCGTGGTTTCTCATTTCCCCTGACTACTGTCGTAATCAGCGATTTCTTATACATGGCGCTGACTCTGAAAGAAGAACCTTAAGAGGAACAAGCTCCGAAAGTTATTAAATTTTGGTTCTTGACAGCACGGCAGCCGCGGAAAAAGTAACATGAGGGAGCTGAGCACGTCACGGCGTCGGCGCGGGGGCGCAGCGCCCGGCGGCTCGAACAAAAACTAATAATTTTGGTATCCATCGGGGACCAAAGGACCCCTTAAAGACGCGCCTGTCTCGGAAACAAAAATGACTTCGCAGCGAGTACATAGTGCTTTAAATGCGAAAATGAATAGACAACTGCAACAATTGTGTTCGAGAACACCCAGAAATTCCGGGCTTTCACGAGAGCACCCGTTAAGTACGTGTCTGAAGGTAGACACGTCGTCCACTGGAGGCGCCCCACTCACCTGCAGCGTCGGCAGAGTCCCCGTGCGCCCAGCTGCCCGCCGCCTGGTCCTCCCCACCGGCTGCCGGAGATCTGCAGGCAGCGCCGGCCGGACCTGCAGACACAGCAGCCCGAGTCAGCTGTGTGGACATCGCCAGGGCCCGACCAGCGGCAATGCATCCCGTACCCAGACCTCCGGGACCTCCGGAACCTCCGGGACTCCCGGGACCTCCGGGACCTCCAGGACCTCCAGGACCTCCGGGACCTCCAGGACCTCCGGAACCTCCAGGACCTCCGGGACCTCCAGGACCTCCGGGACTCCCGGGACCTTCAGAACCTCCGGGACGTTCAGAACCTCCAGGACCTCCGGGACCTCCAGGACCTCCGGGACCTCCAGGACCTCCGGGACCTCCAGGACCTCCGGGCAGGAGCAGGCTGAGCAGGCTGTCCCCGCTGGCGGCGTCAGCAGCACCTTCCCGGCACACGCTGTCCTGGGAGCGGGCCGGGGCCAAGTCCCGCACCTCGGTGTCCGAGTGGTCAGGGCTGTCCGCCTCCTCCTCGACCACCACGGACTCTGCAGGGGTCGGGCCAGAGCGGGACGATGACGTCACATGCAGCAGCTGAGCCCGCGCGGGCTAGCAGCAGTAAGGAGTCGAGTCTTACCCAGCCCCGCCGCGCTCTCCGCCTTGACGCTGAGGGCAGCACTCCCCCGCCTGCCGGCGTCCTGCAGGGAGAACACGTCCTGCACCCGGATGTCTGGGTGCGCGCCAGCCCCCGGCTCCTCCTTGACGTCCGTGGCACGGTCCGCAGAGTCTGCAACAGGGGGAGGCACATGAGCGTCCGGCAGCGATCGCAGCGCCATCAGAGCACCGGCATGTCAGCCTGCAGCGCACCGAGCCGCCGACACCTGCGGGCAGAGAACACTGTTAGTGCCGGCTGCAGGAGAGCCATCCACGCGTGGATAGATACGTTCCGATCGGGGGCAATGACCGACAACGACAGGACGGTTGCTTCTGCGATTTCGAGATAAAACACACACTTTCCACACCCGCCAGAATGATACAAATACAAACGTTTGATCTCCTAACTTTAGTTAACGCGTGTCTACGCCATATTCATATAACAGGCTGACATTGCGAACAGGCTAGATAGTTACGCCCCGTGTTTATCGGACAGTGTCATAGGGTCAGTGTGTGATAGTAAGCCCAGGGCAGATGCTTACAGTCACACATACTTTCCTATGACACCTGGTCAGAAAGCACTAGAGAGACTCAGTCTGCCGACGACTGCGTCATGAGAAGCAACAGGGGAGGTTAAGATTCACGAGATTTTATTTGAGTGGTGACAAATAGTGTAGAGGTTTCCGCCAGAATAAATAAAAAGAAAGTTTACAAGCGATCAAAATTAAATTTTAAGTCCAAATGGTGTGGGACTGTGAGCATTCCTACTCCACCCGTCCGTACCGATTCCCCGCCGCAGACCACCTATACCATGTGTATCATTGGCCCCGGGCAGTTTCGGTTTTAGGCAGTCCCGCAAAGCACTTTGTCCGTCTCTTTCTGTCTCACGCGTCTGGCCGAGCCAGAAAGAGACGGAGATAGTGTGTTGCGGGACTGCCTAAAACCGAAACTGCCCTGGGCCAATGATACACCTGGTAAAACTCACAGTTTTACGTGTGACAAATAGCCGGTAGTCATTGTTCCCTTGTATGCCAACTCCGCCAAGTCCGCAACTCTCCAACTCCGCAAGTCCGCCAGTCCCCCTGTCGAACCGGTGTGACGGTAGAGCGCAGCGGAACTGGTACCAAAGTTTGACAGAGGGACGGGACAGCTTGTCTAGCGCTACACTCAGGGGTTGTGTTCTAGTATCAAGGCTACACTGGTAAAACTAAGGCATAGTACTACGCCTTAAGCTACGCCCCAAAAAGGTGTTAATAGCACTATGCCCCATTGAGGCTTAAAAATAAGCCAAAAACGGTCCTACTTGACACGTTTATACGCCTTGATAGAGCGAAATTTCATGCTATGCCTCAATGGGGCGTAGTACTACGCCTTTGTTTTACCACTGTATTAGCAGTTTACATCACAACCTCCGGCAGTCAATAACAGAGTGATACGAAAGTCCGATAGCCACGCTCCAACACCGCCGACGGAACGGAATGCTTAGTGTCGGAACGGAACCCACGGTTGGAACATCCGACGTCTGAGAGCGGCCCTACAGCTAAAGCTTACCACAAACCTAAAGCCCAACGAATTCCTCGCGTCAACGATAAGAATGGGACGCACTCCTCTCAGCCACCACGGGGTACGTGATGTTGCCCGGCGCCAACGACGGGGACGTGGGAGTGCACTGGCGCCAACAACTTTATTAGGAATACATAGGAATACAGAAAATTTAAGTATATTTAGGCACAGCCTAAACAAGCTCGCACTGCCACACAAAACACCTTATCGCTGTTTACAGTTATACTAATTTGTATGGGTTAAGCGCTGGTGCTGTGCCCGATGGCTGCCACTGACAAAGGCTTTGCCGCACACTTCACACTTGAACAGCTTCTCTCCGGTGTGGAGTCGCTTGTGGCTAATCAGAACACTGCTTTGCCGGAAAGCCCTGCCACACACGTCACATTTGTGCGGCTTCTCTCCGGTGTGGAGTCGCTTGTGGCAAATCAGAACATGGCTGTGCCGGAAAGCCTTGCCACAAACGTTACACTGGAACGGTTTCTCCCCAGTGTGCACCCGCTGGTGCCGCACCAGATGTCCATTAGAGGAGAACCTCTTGTGGCACTCCTGGCACTCGTGCTCTGCGGTGTGCGTCTTGAGGTGCTGCACTAGAGCCTTCTTCTCCTTGTACTTCTTGCCGCACTCGCCGCACTTGTAGGCGCCCGCTCCTTCATCCGGGCCCTCTGCCTCCTCTGCCGCCGACTCCTCGTCCTGGCCGCTCTCACGGCGCGGAACCCTCCTGCGGGGCGAGTAGGACGGAAGCCTGTTGTCCTCCTCTTCCCCGCTGGACGATGAGGAGTCCGTGACGTCAGCGAGCCGAGTGTCGGCGAGGGGTGGGCCGGAGGACCTGCGGACAGCACTATGGGAGTTAAGGTGTAGTGAATTAGACTTTGTTTTCGCAATGGAAAACGCCTGGCTGTGGGGATTGTTGTGCCACTTTAGAGTATTCCCACCAAAAAAATTCAAATTTTTCTGACAATTCCTTTCGCCTTAAACTCGGCCTCAAGAATTCGATTTTTCACGTAAATAAACAGTCCCGCAATACGCGGATCGCGCGGCGCTCATAGCGGATACGGTGCTAAGCATACCGTATCCACTATGACGTAAGAGGATCCGGTCTGCTCTCAACCGGATCCGGTACAGGCAGAGTGGATCCGTCTCGCAGCCGAACTGTATCTACCGGATCCGGAACTGAGCGGAGCCGATCCGACTGATAGCGGATCAGATCCATACCCTATCCAAATTGTAAAGCCCATAAAATAAAGAGTTTTAGAAATTTTCAACTGAAATTTTAGATGGGGCATCTACGGCCAAATTCACTAGGCTGGTTTTTATATCAGCGAAATCCCGTTTAATTTCTTTGCTATCTCGAGAACGGCTGCAGATGGAGCAAAAATTCACACAGTTTTGGAACAAGTCAATTCGACCAGCCCAGGATTACTTTGAAGCACGCTACGCTGATACTCCACATGAACACAGAAAAATCTTCATGAAAGTCAAGCATAAAGGATCCGCTGCCTACGGGAGGGAATCCGCTTAGACGAGAACGGATCCGCTGGAAAGCTGTAAATTTCGCGCCGCTAACGCAGGGGATCCGGTCCAACACCGGACTACATACATTCCGGATCCTGGATGATAACGGATTTCCTTAAGGGCCTCCAATCGCTCTCCTACTCGCGGAATGGTCACGCTTATAAGTCAAAAGTGGGGGTGGGAGGGGTGGGTAGGCTGACCTCCTCCTCCCCGCCGGCCAAGGTGGCAACACCGCTGCAACCTCGCCGATGTTGGTGTCACCAGCCAGCTCCTGCTTCCCGGACCAGAGTTTGGCTCAGTTTCGCTCTTTTTCCGGGCTTTTAGCAACTCGAAGTCGTCTCTAAAACCTCACACGATCTCGATTCAAAAATGGAATTGTACTGCCGGGAGGCGGTGAGAAGGTTGGTGTAAGTTACAAATGTGAAAAATTTGAACGGCAAAAGTTGATTTCCGACGGGTTTAAAAGAACGGACCGCGCCAAATCCGTCCGATTGTTATGTTTATTGTTTTCCGTGCTCCGGCAGACGTCGCGCAGTGTTGAAGCGATGGGGGGAGGGGGAGGGACGTCTTCCCCGCACCTCGCACCGCCTCTCCCCGCCACGTGCGAGAGAGAAGGTGTAGCCTGTCCTTGTCTAATCATGCCTGGAACTCGAAACAGATCCTTCTTTCGGCATACAAATCTCGAGTTCTAGTTGACATATGAACAAGCTAGAAGTCTCAGCTTGTGGAGGAAGGTCTGGGCTATTTTGTGAATATAATTTTAATTCAGTAAGTACTCGTCTTATATGCGAAAAACTGCTCTATTATCGGGTCATTTTCAAGTGATTCCAGGGGCCAACCTGGATATCGCAGGGACATGAAAAATATTTCACAACATAGAGTAAAGAACTATGATACTGCAAAGTTTCATTTCGATATCTATTCAAATTCTTCAGATTTGTAAGCCGAAAGATGAAAAAAAATAAAATTAAATCCCTATTTAAATAGGAAGCAGATGATACCAACTTTAAATGTTTGCTAGCACTTAAGGGTTTGGAAGGTTCTGAAAAGAAAGTCTTATTTGTGTGTCTTGAAAGCAGAACTTATCTTTAGTAGCAAGTTTGTGTGCATAATCAGGGAGAGCCGAAGATATCTGCCGTTTAGGTAGATAGACATCAATCTTGCAAGCCTTCCTTTCCCCGCCCAGGATGGCTCGCATGGCCCGCGAGGGCAACAATGCCACGATGCGAAATGCGGAGTGGGCAACAGACAGCGACGACGATGGCGACGGCGACGGCAACGGCGGAACGCGGCCCCCCATGCGGTATAATACTTCTGCGTGCTGCCTTTGTCTCCGCATGAGAGTACAAGCCGCTGACACATTATCTTTATATTATTGTTTCTGTTGAGGCTATAGGTGATGATAAATGTATCATCTGCTAAAAACCCGAAGGTTTGAACGTCTCGACATCAAAAACTAGAAGGCTCAGAGGGCTCAGACACATATCATTAGAATCAGCGTGTTCTGAACTATCGATTTGTGAAATAAAAAAAAAAGAGCGATTGGATACCTTTAAAATTGGATCCGCTGCGTTAGCGGTGCGAAATTGACACCTTTCAACCGGATTTTCAGACCAAGGAGGTATCAACTTGAGGTATGAAACAAGTATAAAAATTGGCCATACCCAGAAAAGACCCTACGTTGGATAAGTCCAGCCGTGAATTCACTTCAAATGAGATTATTATCTTGATATGCAATTACTAGTGGTATGCCATACCCGCTAGCATTTCCTCCATGATACTTTGAGGGCTTGCAAGGGCTACGGAAAATGAAATTGCATTCTTCTGCATGTTATAAAAAATGATACTAAGCATGGATTTACATTGGTGACATAGCAGCTTTAGGACACGTCAGCTTTTATTAAATTATAGAATTATGCTAGTCAGTCCATGTTAAAAGTTACGTTCGTGCTCAAGAAACGCGACTGAAACATCTTAAGGTCGGCGTGTGAACTATGCGACCGCAAACGTTAGAACGACAGGGTTTGAGCAGCTGTAAACGCAGTGGTTCAAACACCAAAATTTATGCGAAATCGGGAAAATTCCAGGGAATCAGTGACATTCCCGGGACTTTATTAGGAATATTCCCCAAAATAGAGAATACCTGGGAATTAAGTACCTTTAGTACCTCCAACGTGTAATGGCTATTAGGGGCCTGACCGGGACGATGGGCTGACGGCACACGAACTGTTCGGACGAGGCGAGGGCACATTGACTGAACTAACTGCGGCGTACCGGCAGGGGTACGACCGACCGACTACCAGCAGCATGCTGGGTTCCGACTGACAGACTCCCACCGGAACGACTGCCTCCAGTAACTCTGGGACCGTCATATATACCCGATCTGTACGAGTTGTACTATCTATGGTTCAGTGCAGACTCCATAGTGCAGCCCTCCGGTCACCGCTCTGCGGGCCGGTGCCCTACGCGCTGGGTATCACCCCTGGCGATCATCGCCCCGCGCGCAGATACGCCGCGGCCGCGTGCTGAGTCAGCCAGACCCGCGCGGCACGCACTATGGAATGTGGTTGGTTGCCTAACCAGCGCGGCGCGGCGTCGGCTCGGACGCCGTACCGTTTGGAGTACCCAGACAGGGCGACGAGCCACCGTCTGACATACGGTTCTACTTTCACGACGGGGTTCACCTTTTTTCTTAAGTCTCCTAAAGGTATGAGCGAACGATTAAGCAAGTTTAACGACAATAGTTACGGAAAATGCGGTTTTCTCAGCAACCACGAGTCAAGGCCGAAATTCAGCTTCACCGATGGATAGAGTATAAAAAACTGACACTGTCACATACATTATGAGCTTCTTCTGAAAGAGTTAACGCAACGTTACATACTGGACAAACATTTCAAATTGAGACATTTTATCGAATTTCTTCGCTAAATAGTGATCCCAGGATCACAAAAATTACCTTGGACCTTCGTCTTAACACAGCAAATGCTTACGAAAGGATTTTTCTTTGTCCCACTGAAAGAGTGACCCTTCTGAACCTTGGAACGCCCACCGCGGCAGTTTTCGTAGCTACGACCTCTCTCCTTACCCCTCGATGCGCGAACACAACCGAATCGTTTCGGGGAAACCAGACTTCCCCAAGCGTGTTTCAATATTAGCGTGCTGCGAAGGGGCGGGGCGCTGCAAACGACTAAGAGCTTCTACCTATGTGGGATGAGAAAGTCGTTCCACATCTTTTAATGAAAGTGTACTATGAACATTCTAGTCAATGCCGCTTCCACACTTAAACATCATTGCCAGTAAGTGGCTTCATTATTATGTGCCACATTATTTACATTATCAGTTCCACTTACGATCTTTTTTATTCCTCTTTTGTGGTTTTAGATGGACTATGAATCTTGGGTGACAAAACGAGTGACCTTCCCTCCCGCACAGCACGCCAAGATTGAAATAGGCGCGGGGAAGTAAAGTCTGGTTGACCTGAAACGATTCAAGTGTATTCGCGCATCGCGTGGGTTAACGAGAGAGGTCGTGGCTACCAAACCTGCCGCAATGGGCGTTGCAAGGATTGCGGAACGGAGAGAATCCGTTTTTGTGAGCACTTGTTTCGTTTAGGCGAAAGTCTAAGGTTATTTTTGAGATTCTGGGATCATTATTTGATCAAGGAATATGATAAAACATCTTAAGTTCAAATCTTTGTTTAAATTTTGAGGTCATATTGATTTCCTTTTTTTATATTGCTTCGACGCGTGGTTGCTCATTTTCCCTCACTTCTGTCGTAAAACATGCATCAGCGATTTCTCATACATGGCGCTGACTCTGAAAGATGAACCACAAGAGGAACAAGCTCCAAAAATGATAACATTATGGTTCTTGACGGCACGGCAGCCGCGGTAAAAGGAACATGAGGGAGTAAGAGCACGTCACGGCGTCGGCGCGGGGGCGCAGCGCCCGGCGGCTCGAACAAAAAATAATAATTTTGGTATCCATCGGGGACCAAAGGACCCCTTAAGGACGCGCCTGTCTCGGAAAGAAAAATGACTTCGTAGCGAGTAAATAGTGCTTTTACATGCGAAAATGAATGGACAACTGCAATAATTGTGTTCGAGAACACCCAGGAATTCCAGGCTTTCACGAGAGCACCCGTTAAGTACGTGTGTGAAGGTAGACACGTCGTCCACTGGAGGCGCCCCACTCACCTGCAGCGTCGGCAGAGTCCCCGTGCGCCCAGCTGCCCGCCGCCTGGTCCTCCCCACCGGCTGCCGGAGATCTGCAGGCAGCGCCGGCCGGACCTGCAGACACAGCAGCCCGAGTCAGCTGTGTGGACATCGCCAGGGCCCGACCAGCGGCAATGCATCCCGTACCCAGACCTCCGCGACCTTCGGGACCTCCGAGACCTCCGGGACTCCCGGGACCTTCAGAACCTCCGGGACCTTCAGAACCTCCGGGACCTCCAGGACCTCCGGGACCTCCGGGACCTCCGGGCAGGAGCAGGCTGAGCAGGCTGTCCCCGCTGGCGGCGTCAGCAGCACCTTCCCGGCACACGCTGTCCTGGGAGCGGGCCGGGGGCAAGTCCCGCACCTCGGTGTCCGAGTGGTCAGGGCTGTCCGCCTCCTCCTTGACCACCACACAGTCTGCAGGGGTCAGGCCAGAGCGGGACGATGACGTCACATGCAGCAGCTGAACCCGCGCGGGCTGGCAGCAGTAAGGAGTCGAGTCTTACCCAGCCCCGCCGCGCTCTCCGCCTTGACGCTGAGGGCAGCACTCCCCCGCCTGCCGGCGTCCTGCAGGGAGAACACGTCCTGCACCCGGATGTCTGGGTGCGCGCCAGCCCCCGGCTCCTCCTTGACGTCCGTGGCACGGTCCGCGGAGTCTGCAACAGGGGGAGGCACATGAGCGTCCGGCAGCGATCGCAGCGCCATCAGAGCACCGGCATGTCAGCCTGCAGCGCACCGAGCCGCCGACACCTGCGGGCAGAGAACACAGTTAGTGCCGGCTACAGGAGCAAAACAGAGAGAGCCATCCACGCGTGGATAGATACGTTCCGATCGGGGGCAATGACCGACAACGACAGGACGGTTGCTTCTGCGATTTCGAGATAAAACACACACTTTCCACACCCACCATAATGATACAAATACAAACGTTTGATCTCCTAACTTTAGTTAACGCGTGTCTACGTCATATTCATATAACAGGCTGACATTGCGAACAGGCTAGATAGTTACGCCCCGTGTTTATCGGACAGTGTCATAGGGTCAGTGTGTGATAGTAAGCCCAGGGCAGATGCTTACAGTCACACACACTTTCCTATAACATCTGGTCAGAAAGCACTCAGTCTGCCGACGACTGCGTCATGAGAAGCAACAGGGGAGGTTAAGATTCACGAGATTTTATTTGAGTGGTGACAAGACAAATAGTGTAGAGGTTTACGCCAGAATTAATAAAAAGAAAGTTTACAAGCGATCAAAATTAAATTTTACGTCCAAACGGTGTGGGACTGTGAGCATTCCTACTCCACCCGTCCGTACCGATTCCCCGCCGCAGACCACCTATACCATGTGTATCATTGGCCCCGGGCAGTTTCGGTTTTAGGCAGTCCCGCAAAGCACTTTGTCCGTCTCTTTCTGTCTCACGCGTCTGGCCGAGCCAGAAAGAGACGGAGATAGTGTGTTGCGGGACTGCTTAAAACCGAAACTGCCCTGGGCCAATGATACACCTGGTAAAACTCACAGTTTTACGTGTGACAAATAGCCGGTAGTCATTGTTCCCTAGTATACCAAGCCCGCCAAGTCCACAAGTCTCCAGCTCCGCAAGTCCCCAAGTCCGAAAGTCCGCCTGTCGAACCGGTGTGACGGTGGAGCGCAGCGGAACTGGTACCAAAGTTTGACAGAGGGACGGGACAGCTTGTCTAGCGCTACACTCAGGGGTTGTGTTCTAGTATCAAGGCTACACTGGTAAAACTGAGGCATAGTACTACGCCATAAGCTACGCCCCAAAAAGGTGTTAATAGCACTATGCCCCATTGAGGCGTAAAAATAAGCCAAAAACGGTCCTACTTGACACGTTTTTACGCATTGATTGAGCGAAATTTAATGCCATGCCTCAATGACGCGTAGAACTACGCCTTTGTTTTACCACTGTAGTAGCAGTTTACATCAAAACCTCCGGCAGTCAATAACGGAGGGACACGGAAGTCCGATGGCCACGCTCCAACACCGCCGACGGAACGGAATGCTTAGTGTCGGAACGGAACCCAAGGTTGGTACATCCGACGTCTGAGAGCGGCCCACAAACCTAAAGCCCAACGAATTCCTTGCGTCAACGATAAGAATGGGACGCACTCCTCTCAGCCACCATGGAGTACGTGATGTTGCCCGGCGCCAACGACGGGGACGTGGGAGTGCACTGGCGCCAACAACTTTATTAGCAATACATTGGAATACAGAAAATTTAAGTATAGTTAGGCACAGCCTAAAGAAGCTCGCACTGCCACACAAAACATCACTTTATCGCTGTTTACAGTTATATTAATTTGTATGGGTTAAGCGCTTGTGCTGTGCCCGATGGCTGCCACTGACAAAGGCTTTGCCGCACACCTCACACTTGAACGGCTTTTCTCCGGTGTGGAGTCGCTTGTGGCTAATCAGAACACTGCTTTGCCGGAAAGCCCTGCCACACACGTCACATTTGTGCGGCTTCTCTCCGGTGTGGAGTAGCTTGTGGCTAATCAGAACATGGCTGTGCCGGAAAGCCTTGCCACAAACGTTACACTGGAACGGTTTCTCCCCAGTGTGCACCCGCTGGTGCCGCACCAGATGTCCATTAGAGGAGAACCTCTTGTGGCACTCCTGGCACTCGTGCTCTGCGGTTTGCGTCTTGAAGTGCTGCACTAGAGCCTTCTTCTCCTTGTACTTCTTGCCGCACTCGCCACACTTGTAGGCACCCGCTCCTTTATCCGCGCCCTCCGCTTCCTCTGCCGCCGACTCCTCGTCCTGGCCGCTCTCACGGCGCGGAACCCTCCTGCGGAGCGAGTAGGACAGAAGTCTGTTGTCCTCCTCTTCCCCGCTGGACGATGAGGAGTCCGTGACGTCAGCGAGCCGAGTGTCGGCGAGGGGTGGGCAGGAGGGACCTGCGGACAGCACTATGGGAGTTAAGGTGCAGTGAATAAGACTTTGTTTTCGAAATGGAAAACGCCTGGGTGTGGGGATTGTTGTGCCACTTTAGAGTATTCCCACCAAAAAAATTCACATTTTCTCACAATACCTTTCGCCTTAAACTCGGCCTCAAGAATTCGATTTTTCACGTAAATAAACAGTCCCGCAATACGCGGATCGCGCGGCGCTCATAGCGGATACGGTGCCAAGCATACCGTATCCACTATGACGTAAGAGGATCCGGTCTGCTCTCAACCGGATCCGGTACAGGCAGAGTGGATCCGTCTCGCAGCGGAACTGTATCTACCGGATCCGGAACTGAGCGGAGCGGATCCGACTGATAGCGGATCAGATCCATACCCTATCCAAATTGTAAAGCCCATAAAATAGAGTTTTAGAAATTTTCAACTGAAATTTTAGATGGGGCATCTACGGCCAAATTCACTAGGCTGGTTTTTATATCAGCGAAATCCCGTTAAATTTCTTTGCTATCTCGAGAACGGCTGCAGATGGAGCAAAAATACACACAGTTTTGGAACAGAGTCAATTCGACCAGCCCAGGATTACTTTAAAGCACGCTACGCTGATACTCCACATGAACACAGAAAAATCTTCATGAAAGTTAAGCATAAAGGATCCGCTGCCTACGGGAGGGAATCCGCTTAGACGAGAACGGATCCGCTGGAAAGCTGTAAATTTCGCGCCGCTAACGCAGGGGATCCGGTCCAACACCGGACTACATACATACCGGATCCTGGATGATAACGGATTCCCTTAAGGGTCTCCAATCGCTCTCCTACTCGCGGAATGGTCACGCTTATAAGTCAAAAGTGGGGGTGGGAGGGGTGGGTAGGCTGACCTCCTCCTCCCCGCCGGCCAAGGTGGCAACACCGCTGCAACCTCGCCGATGTCGGTGTCACCAGCCAGCTCCTGCTTCCCGGACCAGAGTTTGGCTCAGTTTCGCTCTTTTTCCGGGCTTTTAGCAACTCGAAGTCGGCTCTAAAACCTCACACGATCTCGATTCAAAAATGGAACTGTACTGCCGGGAGGCGGTGAGAAGGTTGGTGTAAGTTACAAATGTGAAAAATTTGAACGGCAAAAGTTGATTTCCGCCGGGTTTAAAAGGACGGACCGCGCCAAATCCGTCCTATTGTTATGTTTATTGGTCTCCGGTGCTCCGGCAGACGTCGCGCAGTGTTGTAGCGATGGGAGGAGAAGGAGGGACGTCTTCCCCGCACCTCGCACCGCCACGTGCGAGAGAGAAGGTGTGGCCTGTCCTTGTCTAATCATGCCTGGAACTCGAAACAGATCCTTCTTTCGGCATACAAATCTGGAGTTCTAGTTGACATATGAACAAGGGCTATTTTGTGAATATAATTTTAATTCAGTAAGTACTCGTCTTATATGCGAAAAACTGCTCTATTATCGGGTAATTTTCAAGTGATTCCAGGGGCCAACCTGGAAATCGCAGGGACATGAAAAATATTTCACAACATAGAGTAAAGAACTATGACACTGCAAAGTTTCATTTCGATATCTATTCAAATTCTTCAGATTTGTAAGCCGAAAGATGAAAAAAAAAAAATTTAAATCCCTATTTAAATAGGAAGCAGATGATGCCAACTTTAAATGTTTGCTAGCACTTAAGGGTTTGGAAGGTTCTGAAGAGAAAGTCTTATTTGTGTGTCTTGAAAGCAGAACTTATCTTTAGTAGCAAGTTTGTGTGCATAATCAGGGAGAGCCGAAGATATCTGCCGTTTAGGTAGATAGACATCAATCTTGCAAGCCTTCCTTTCCCCGCCCAGGATGGCTCGCATGGCCCGCGAGGGCAACAATGCCACGATGCGAAATGCGGAGTGGGCAACAGACAGCGACGGCGATGGCGACGGCAACGGCGGAACGCGGCCCCCATGCGGTATAATACTTCTGCGTGCTGCCTTTGTCTCCGCATGAGAGTACAAGCCGCTGACACATTATCTTTATATTATTGTTTCTGTTGAGGCTATAGGTGATGATAAATGTATCATCTGCTAAAAACCCGAAGGTTTGAACGTCTCGACATCAAAAACTAGAAGGCTCAGAGGGCTCAGACACATATCATTAGAATCAGCGTGTTCTGAACTATCGATTTGTGAAATAAAAAAAAAAGAGCGATTGGATACCTTTAAAACTGGATCCGCTGCGTTAGCGGTGCGAAATTGACACCTTTCAACCGGATTTTCAGACCAAGGAGGTATCAACTTGAGGTATGAAACAAGTATAAAAATTGGCCATACCCAAAAAGACCCTACGTTGGATAAGTCCAGCCGTGAATTCACTTCGAATGAGAACATTATCTTGATATGCAATTACTAGTGGTATGCCATACCCGCTAGCATTTCCTCCATGATACTTTGAAGGCTTGCAAGGGCTACGGAAAATGAAATTGCATTCTTCTGCATGTTATAAAAAATTATACTAAGCATCGATTTATATTGGTGACATAGCAGCTTTAGGACACGTCAGCTTTTATTCAATTATAGAATTATGCTAGTCAGTCCATGTTAAAAGTTACGTTCGTGCTCAAGAAACGCGACTGATACATCTTAAGGTCGGCGTGTGAACTATGCGATCGCAAACGTTAGAACGACAGGGTTTGAGCAGCTGCAAACGCAGTGGTTCAAACACCAAAAGTTATGCGAAATCGGGAAAATTCCAGGGAATCAGTGACATTCCCGGGACTTTATTAGGAATATTCCCCAAAATAGAGAATACCTGGGAATTAAATACCTTTAGTACCTCCAACGTGTAATGGCTATTAGGGGCCTGACCGGGACGATGGGCTGACGGCACACGAACTGTTCGGACGAGGCGAGGGCACATTGACTGTACTAACTGCGGCGTACCGGCAGGGGTACGACCGACCGACTACCAGCAGCATGCTGGGTTCCGACTGCCACCGGAACGACTGCCTCCAGTAACTCTGGGACCGTCATATATACCCGGTCCGTACGCGTTGTACTATCTATGGTTCAGTCCAGACTCCATAGTGCAGCCCTCCGGTCACCGCTCTGCGGGCCGGTGCCCTACGCGCTGGGTATCACCCCCTGGCGATCATCGCCCCGCGCGTAGATACGCCGCGGCCGCGTGCTGAGTCAGCCAGACCCGCGCGGCACGCACTATGGAATGTGGTTGGTTGCCTAACCAGCGCGGCGCGGCGTCGGCTCGGACGCCGTACCGTTTGGAGTACCCAGACGGGGCGACGAGCCACCGTCTGACATGCGGTTCTACTTTCACGACGGGGTTCACAAAAATTACCTTGGACCTTCGTCTCAACACAGCAAGTGCTTACGAAAGGATTTTTCCTCGTCCCACTGAAAGAGTGACCCTTCTGAACCTTGGAACGCCCACCGCGGCAGTTTTCGTAGCTACGACCTCTCTCCTTACCCCTCGATGCGCGAACACAACCGAATCGTTTCAGGGCAACCAGACTTCACTCCACCGAGCGTATTAAATATAAGCGTGCGAAGGGGTCGGAATGCTGCAAACGACTGAAAGCCTCTACCTGTGTGGTATGAGAAAGTCCTTCCACATCTTTGAATGAACGTGAACATTCTAGTCGATGCCGCTTCCACACTTAAATATCATTGCCAGTAAGTGGCTTCATTATTATGTGCCACATTATTTACACTATCAGTTCCACTTACGATCATTTTTACTCCTCTTTTGTAGTTTTAGATGGACTATTAATCTTCGGTGACAAAACGAGTGACCTTCCCTCCCGCACAGCACGCCAAGATTGAAATAGGCGCGGTGAAGTAAAGTCTGGTTGACCTGAAACGATTCAGGTGTATTCGCGCATCGCGGGGGTTAACGAGAGAGGTCGTGGCTACCAAACCTGCCGCAATGGGCGTTGTTTCGTTTAGGCCAAAGTCTAAGGTTATTTTGACATTCTGGGAACATCATTTGATCAAGGAATATGATAAAACATCTCAATTTAAAATATTTTTTCAAATTTTGAGGTTATGTTGATTGCCTTTTTTTTAAATATTTTGCTTCGACGCGTGGTTGCTCATTTTCCCTGACTACTGTCGTAGTCAGCGATTTCTCATACATGGCGCTGACTCTGAAAGAAGAACCACAAGAGGAACAAGCTCCGAAAGTTATTAAACTTTGGTTCTTGACAGCACGGCAGCCGCGGAAAAAGTAACATGAGGGAGCTGAGCACCGAGGGGTCCATAACTTCGAATTTTCGTGTACGAAGAATATATTCGAAAAGAATACTTCAGAATACTTCGGAATACTAAGGAATACTGAGAATATCCCAAATTTTAAGAATACCCTTAGAATACCAGAGAATACCTAAGAATGTATGAGAATACCAGGGAATATCAGGGAATACCAGAGAATACCAGAGAATACCAGAGAATACCATGGAATACTAAGAATACAAGGAATATCAGGGAATACTAGGAATACCAGGGCATATCAGAGAATACCAGGGAATATCAAGGAATACTTGGGAATATAAGGGAATACTTAGGAATACAAGGGAATACATAGGATGTGTTTGGGAATACTAATCAAAAGGATAGGCTGTTTTAAGGGTCTCCAATCGCTCTCCTACTCGCGGAATGGTCACGCTTATTAGTCAGAAGTGGGGGTGGGAGGGGTGGGTAGGCTGACCTCCTCCTCCCCGCCGGCCAAGGTGGCAACACCGCTGCAACCTCGTCGATGTCGGTGTCACCAGCCAGCTCCTGCTTCCCGGACCAGAGATTGGCTCAGTTTCGCTCTTTTTCCGGATTTTTGGCAACCCCAAGTCGGCTCTAAAACCTCGTACGATCTCCATTCAAAAACGGAATCGCACTGCCGGGAGGCGGCGAAAAGGTTGGTGTGAGTTACAAATGTGAAAAATTTGAACGTCAAAAGTTGATTTCCGCCGGGTTTAAAAGGACGGACCGCGCCAAATCCGTCCTATTGTAATGTTTATTGGTCTCCGGTGCTCCGGCAGACGTTGCGCAGTGTTGCAGCGGTGGGAGGAGGGGGAGGGACGTCTTCCCCGCACCTCGCACCGCCTCACCCCGCCACGTGCGAGAGAGAAGGTGTAGCCTGTCCTTGTCTACTCATGCCTGGAACTCGAAAAAGGCCCTCACTTCATCCAGCAAATCTCAAATTGCAGCTGACCTAGAGAGATGGCATCAATCTCAGCTTGTAGAGGAAAGATGAGGCTATGTTGTGAATATAATTTCAATTTGGTAGGCAATCTTCTTCCATGCGAAAAAAAGGTCTAACATCGGGCCACTTTCAGTTGATTCCAGGAGCCTTCCTGGAATTCGCAGTGACATAAAAAACTATTCACAACACAGTCCAAGTAAAGTACTATGGTACTGGAAAGTTTCATCCTTCTACCTATTCAAATTCTTGAGATTTGCTGGATGAAAAAGTGCAAAATCCGAAGGTTTGAACGCGTCTAGAGCAAAAACTAGAAGGCCCAGAGGGCTTAGACACATATCGTTAGAATCCGCGTGTTCTGAACTATCGATTAATGAAATATAAAAAAGATCGATTGGACACCCTTAATTTGGGGCGTCTGCAAGGCTATATTTTCGAATTTCGCGCGTCGCTTGATCGTCCCCGACGATCCTGCTTATGACGAGAAGGCGTCGACCACCACCACAACAACAACCGCAACCGCAACAACAAACATGAGAGTAAGACGTTCTTAACTTTGGTGCACGCATTGTACACACGAGTACATTCGTTTACAAAACATCGACGACGAATCCGTTAGTTATTTTGGAACTTAATTACCTTATCATGAGTGAAAAGACCTCGGAAGAGACGAGCGGCGAGGGCGGGAACAGGTGGGCGGGACCACAGTGTCACGGTTAAGTTGATTCTGGTCTCCGAGAGGCGGGTCGCGGCGCGGGGTCAGTTCGAGGGGGCAGGGGGAAGTGCGGGGAAGTCAGGGCAAGTGGTGCGTTTACCGCGCTCTGCCTCTCCCAGCGGCGGGACTTTTCAAACATCGGTCGATGACGTGAACGGCGCGCACAAGTTCGATAGCTCTTGAATCTGACTTAAAACCGCTTAAAACTCAACGCACATATGCCTTATGTTGAACAGGGAATCCTTGAGAATACCTGGGAATACATGGGAATACCTGGGAATACATGGGAATACCTGGGAAAACCTGAGAATACCTGAGAATACCTGGGAATACCTGAAAATACTTGGGAATACTAGGAATACTCGGGAATACCGAGAATACCAGGAATACCAGGGAATACATGGGGAATACTTTATAGGTGTACGAGGAATACCTAAGTTGTGGACCCCTCGCTGAGCACGTCACGGCGTCGGCGCGGGGGCGCAGCGCCCGGCGGCTCGAACAAAAACTAATAATTTTGGTATCCATCGGGGACCAAAGGACCCCTTAAGGACGCGCCTGTCTCGGAAACAAAAATGACTTCGCAGCGAGTACATAGTGCTTTAAATGCGAAAATGAATAGACAACTGCAACAATTGTGTACGAGAACACCCAGGAATTCCGCGCTTTCACGAGAGCACCCGTTAAGTACGTGTCTGAAGGTAGACACGTCGTCCACTGGAGGCGCCCCACTCACCTGCAGCGTCGGCAGAGTCCCCGTGCGCCCAGCTGCCCGCCGCCTGGTCCTCCCCACCGGCTGCCGGAGATCTGCAGGCAGCGCCGGCCGGACCTGCAGACACAGCAGCCCGAGTCAGCTGTGTGGACATCGCCAGGGCCCGACCAGCGGCAATGCATCCCGTACCCAGACCTCCGCGACCTTCGGGACCTCCGAGACCTCCGGGACTCCCGGGACCTTCAGAACCTCCGGGACCTCCCGGACCTCCGGGACCTCCGGGCAGGAGCAGGCTGAGCAGGCTGTCCCCGCTGGCGGCGTCAGCAGCACCTTCCCGGCACACGCTGTCCTGGGAACGGGCCGGGGGCAAGTCCCGCACCTCGGTGTCCGAGTGGTCAGGGCTGTCCGCCTCCTCCTTGACCACTACGGAGTCTGCAGGGGTCAGGCCAGAGCGGGACGATGACGTCACATGCAGCAGCTGAGCCCGCGCGGGCTGGCAGCAGTAAGGAGTCGAGTCTTACCCAGCCCCGCCGCGCTCTCCGCCTTGACGCTGAGGGCAGCACTCCCCCGCCTGCCGGCGTCCTGCAGGGAGAACACGTCCTGCACCCGGATGTCTGGGTGCGCGCCAGCCTCCGGCTCCTCCTTGACGTCCGTGGCACGGTCCGCGGAGTCTGCAACAGGGGGAGGCACATGAGCGTCCGGCAGCGAGTGCAGCGCCATCAGAGCACCGGCATGTCAGCCTGCAGCGCACCGAGCCGCCGACACCTGCGGGCAGAGAACACTGTTAGTGCCGGCTACAGGAGCAAAACAGAGAGAGCCATCCACGAGTGCATAGATGCGTTCCGATCGGGGGCAATGACCGACAACGACAGGACGGTTGCTGCCGTGATTTCGAGACATAACACACACTTTCCACACCCACCATAATGATACAAATACAAACGTTTGATCTCCTTCCTTCAATGCATGTCTACGTCATATTCATGGAACAGGCTGACGATGCGAACAGGCTAGATAGTTACGCCCCGTGTTTATCGGACAGTGTTATAGGATCAGTGTGTGATAGTAAGCCCAGGGCAGATGCTTGCAGTCACACACACTTTCCTATAACATCTGGTCAGAAAGCACTCAGTCTGCCGACGACTGCGTAATGAGGAGCAACGTGGGAGGTTAAGATTCAGGAGATTTTACTTGGGTGGTGACAAATAGTGTAGAGGTTTACGCCAGAATTTATAAAAAGAAAGTGTACAAGCGATCAAAATTAAATATTACGCACAAATGGTGTGGGAAGGGTGCCAAACGTTTTTATAAAAAATATTTTGAACCATTCTGGCACGATATTTTGGTATCCTAACGCTTATTTGGTCGATTTGACGGTTTTCGCTACGGGTCGTTCCGAAACGCTTCTAGATGACGGTCATCCTCGGACCCGAGGCCAGCCGAATCCAGCCGGCGGAGCGAAAAGCGCGCGGGATTGGAGGAAGGACGGCACTGACCGAAGTGAAACTGTTCGCGACCATACATTCAACCTACAAAGCATGGATTTATATTGGTGACAGATAGCCGGTAGTAATTTTCCCCCAGTATAACATGTAGGAATCGAAGTGCCGGAAAATTTCGGAGACCATGGAAAAACTGGAAATTTCGAAAATATTTGTGTTCTGTACTCATAAATAGAAACGAATCTTTCCGGCCGTTTTCTGTCGTGTTTTGTACTACATTGATATGGCTAGCCACATTCTACCTTGTTCTCTGTCACCTAAGTCAACTTAAGCTAGGAACACACTCAAGTCACACCGAATTTCATCAGAAAGAGTCCCCCAAAGGGGCCAAGTTTGAATACGACGCCTCTATGCGCGCAACTGGTCTGACACGTTAGTATGAAAGACGTGCATAATGTGTTCAGCGCACAACAGGAGAGCACGGGAGCCTCTCGGCAAGTTGGTACTGGTGTCATCATACCAGGATCGAGAATTCAAGTCCAGGCCGACCACCGACCCTAGGTTCGCAAGACAAAAGTGTCGGATTTCGATCAAATTAAAATGGCCATAGTAAATTAGCACACCGATGTCGCGTACCAAATTCCAACCAGAAACTCTGAGAAGTTTCGGTTTTATGGCCCACTCACAAACAAAGGTTTTTTTAAAAATATCCTGATAGCGTTTTCTCCAAAAGCAGACTTCTGATAGCTTACGTTGAAAGCAAAGTCCTTTCAGGCTTCAAGGAGAGCTATCAGCCAGCGTAAGCTATTAGATGACAGAATTGCTTTCAGAAACCAGAAAAGCTATCAAAAAATGTTTCCAGAAAATCAGAATAGCTATCAGACAATTAGGAAAACAATAAGGTCAAGAGCTATCAGGCAATCAGAAAAACTACCAGCTTATCAGAAATCCTATCAGAAATTTCTGATAGCATATCTGATTTCCTGATAGAATTTACACGCGTGCTGGCATAGGCATAATTATTTGACTGACTTAATGTGATCCTTGAATTCTGATTAGTTATACTTAGTTCTTGAAAGATTGTCATAGTTGTTGCAATTTTGCAAGCTCTGACAATTATTTGCCAAAAAAAATAATGTGATCCTTGAATTCTAAATAATTTACAGTTCCAACCTTGCAACCTGTCATGCCCATTAAGATCTAAACACCTAAATTCTCTAAAAATAGAGTTTCCGTCCACATATATCACATTTAATCCTAAATTGGCAAAAAATTCCAAAATTTCCGGTAAAGTTCCGAAATGTTCCACTTCTCCGGACATTTTAGGAAAGATTTCCGGAAAACTTTGATCGCTAATAACACTGTCAGACTGGAAGACACTGCCATCCTCCGGCGAAATTTAATCCTCCATGACAAGAAAATCTGAAGCAGAAACAATCATCAGGTGGGGAAGTTGTGAACTGACTGTTGGTTACACATCGATCGGTGTCGGCATTCATGATTTAAGAGGTATTTCATGCATGACATGCGTCAATTAACGTCTTAAAATGTTTTATTTTTGCGTCCGACCCGAATCTGAACAAAAATTTGCTCTTACCTTGTTCAAACAGACTAAAATAGGCGACTTTGGACTTCGTCGGCCGCGACACAGCAAAACGATTAACGTAAACATAACCTCGACCGTCGCCGTATTTCAGATTTTGTTATTGTGATATTTGGTGTTGATGAAGGGTGCCAAACGTTTTTATAAAAAATATTATGAACCATTCTGATACGATATTTTGGTATCCTAACGCCTATTTGGTCGTTTTGACGATTTTCGCTACGGGTCGTCCTGAAACGCTTCTAGATGGCGGTCATCCTCGGACACGAGGCCAGCCGAATCAAGCCGGCACCATAACTAAAAATGAACTCCCTTGGTGGGTCCTCAGAAGTTCCTCTGGAGTCCCTCTCTAAAAGAGGAACTTCAGAGGGATTTCATTTGGTCTAAAATCCTTCTGGAGTCCCTGAATTCCCTCCGGAGTCCCTGTCCTGCGCGAGGTACCCATTTCTAACTCTGTCCAATTCGGTACTTTTTTGAACACTTAGGTCATTTCTAAGCAGCTCTATGAGTTTTGCCGCTACGTAGTAGCTGTGCTCGTTACATTCCCTATCGATTGCAACGTTGATGGAGGAGACGTTTGGGGTTAAGAAGACCAGACCGGGTCAGACACGCAGCCGTAACCACACGGCCTCCGGAGGGAGTTCGAGGGGATTTGGAGTCCCCGTTTTCTCGAAATCCCAACTCCCTATTTTGCTACATTTAGAGACTCCTGAGCAACTTGGTTTTGGAACTACAGACGGATTTCAATCCAAGGGACTCGAGAGGGAGTTCCTTTTCTGTTAGGGCAGAGCGAAAAGCGCGGGGGATTCGAAGAAGGACGGCACTGACAGAAGTGAAACTGTTCGCGGCCATACATTCAACCTTCCTCTTTCGGACGGTATCTCGATTTTTACGGAATTTTCAGCCGTTTAAGAGAAAATGGGCCGCATATTACGGCATAAAGCTCTGGGAGGCGAGCTTGTCGCCCCTCCATAGCCACACTTTACTCTCATGATGTTGGCGTGATTTTAACATCCCCCAGCAACTAGATGTTATTTTAAATACTTCCTAACGTGCACAATTGCTCAAAATGTGTGGAGTAGTTGCTCAATTCATGCTCAATTCGGAAATGGTGCATGAACGGGTGATTTTGGCTTCACAGAGCTTCTCGCTGCGCACGTTAGAATGGGACGCACTCCTCTCAGCCACCATGGAGTACGTGATGTTGCCCGGCGCCAACGACGGGGACGTGGGAGTGCACTGGCGCCAACAACTTTATTAGCAATACATTGGAATACAGGACATAGAAGTATAGTTAGGCACAGCCTAAACAAGCTCGCACTGCCACACAAAACATCACTTTATCGCTGTTTACAGTTATATTAATTTGTATGGGTTAAGCGCTTGTGGTGTGCCCGATGGCTGCCACTGACAAAGGCTTTGCCACACACCTCACACTTGAACGGTTTCTCTCCGGTGTGGAGTCGCTTGTGGCTAATCAGAACATGGCTGTGCCGGAAAGCCCTGCCACACACGTCACATTTGTACGGCTTCTCTCCGGTGTGGACACGCATGTGTCTAATCAGATCATGGCTGCGCCCAAAAGCACTGCCACACACGTCACACTGGAACGGTTTCTCCCCAGTGTGCCCCCGCTGGTGCCGCACAAGACCATTATTACAGGAGAACCTCTTGTGGCACTCCTGGCACTCGTGCTCTGCGGTGTGCGTCTTGAGGTGCTGCACTAGAGCCTTTTTCTCCTTGTACTTCTTGCCGCACTCGCCACACTTGTAGGCGCCCGCTCCTTCATCCGGGCCCTCCGCTTCCTCTGCCGCCGACTGCTCGTCCTGGCCGCTCTCACGGCGCGGAACCCTCCTGCGGAGCGAGTAGGACGAAAGCCGAAAGCCTGTCGTCCTCCTCTTCCCCGCTGGACGATGAGGAGTCCGTGACGTCCGCGAGCCGAGTGTCGGCGAAGGGTGGGCCGGAGGGACCTGCGGACAGCGCTATGAGAGTTAGGGTGTAGTGAACTACACTTTTTTCCGAAATCGAAAACGCCCGCGTGTTGGGATTGTAGTACCAATGGAGAGTACTCCCACCGCAATACGCGGATCGCGCGGCCTTCCGGACCATTTTTGCTTCATGGCGGGTCACGAAATGAGCCTTCAGGTACAAATAGACACCTAATAATCGATAAAAAGTCATCTGCATACCATTGTCATGCTTGATAAAACCTTGGAAATACACCCATTTTCGATTGTTTTAGGAAAATTGCAACGGCAGCTCTTAGTTATTTGCTTAGGGCCATCTTGAGGAAATATCCAGGACCGATTACGAGGAGATGGCTGCAGCTGAGTAAAATGGAACTTCGGCATTGTGGGATCATACACAGATCATACAATTGTTTTGGTAAGTGACCTTCCCTCCCGCACAGCACGCCAGGATTGAAAATAGGCGCGGTGAAGTAAAGTATGGTTGCCCTGAAACAATTCAGGTGTATTCGCGCATCACGGGAGGTAACAAGAGGTCATTGCTACCAAAACTGCCGCAGTGGGCGTTAAAAGGATTGCGGAACGGAGAGAATTAGTTTTGGTGAGCACTTGTTTCGTTTAGACGAAGGTCTAAGGCAATTTTTGAGATTATGGGAACAACATTTGATCAAGGAATATGATAAAACATCTCAATTTAAAATATTTCTTCAAATTTTGAGGTTATGTTGCTTTACTTCTTTTTTTGCTTCGACGCGTGGTTGCTGAGAAAATCGCATTTTCCCTCACAACTGTCGTTAAACTTGCATCAGCGATTTCTCATACATGGGGCTGACTTTGTTAACGAGTGACCCCCGCTTTGAAAGAAGTACCACAGAAAGAACAAGCCCCAAAAATTCCCAAATTTTAGTTCTTGACGATTTGGTGTAGAAAAGCCTTACCGTCTTTGCAGAAAGAAGCTAGGAGAACTGCGATCTGGACCATGCACACTTAACTTCTGCGGGTTATATTTGTTCATTATTATTGTTGAATCGCTGGGTCGGGTTCGTGGGGGTGTGTCAGGGAGCCAAAGAGTAGGCAATGGAGGAAAGTTGGAACGGGTTTAATCGGAAAGATGCAGCAGCCCCGTGAAGCGCCAGACTCGAACTGCCCGGAGTCCCCCTTTGTCGCCTGGGACCTGTCGGGCCAACAATCAGGGGCCGCTCGGCTGGGCTCGGGTCCACTCGGCTCCTCGGCTGGGCTCGGCAGACACAGCCGGTGCGTGGGAGGATGGGAGGCCGCTACGCGGGTGTCCGCTACGCAACATTATGAACGTTTAGGTGCGTATACACTAGGTGTGATAAGAAAAAGTAAGTAAAAATAAGAAATTTTGGAAACTCACAGAACAGTGGCGTGATAAGGGCTGATGATAATGGGTAGGCGGGGGGCACAAGCACGGGCAGCAGGCAGCCGCGGGAAAAATAACACGAGAAAGTTAGCATGTGACGGCGTTGGCGCGGGGGCGCCCCGCACTGGGCGGTCCTTGAGAGGGACGCTCGCCTGCAACTGTGACTCACCCGTCCTCGTCGGAGCGGCGCGTGCGTGCTTCGGTGAACCCGCGGACGAGGTGCCTGCGCTATCCAGCTGGGACGACACAAGGAAGACATCCTTGAAGTCATCGTGGACATCAACATCGGTGTCTCCCTCCCCTTCATTTTGGGTCTCCAGGGCCGGGTCTTCTGCGTTGATGCCAACCAAATGCGGGGCCCCCACGCCACCCATTTCTCCAGCAGACGGTGCAGCACCTCCCAGCACCGTGGGGGCGCAGAGGGGGTAGACGTGGTCGACCCGCAGACCGTCGTTGTCATCCTCGGCCTCCTCCTTGACAGCAAGGCGGTGGTTTGGCCCTGAGAACAGAGAGGAAACCGGTGAGCCTGCCTCGCTGTGGACACCTGACCCTACACCACCACCACCGGACTGCCCGTCCCCGCACCGCCACCAGAAACTTGTTTAACAAAGTGGCCAGTCCCCAACAGCCCGCTGCCGCACGTTGCATCGCCTACAGGGTCTGCGCAGAGAAGAACGCTTTAATTAGAAAATGAATGCAGGGTTGGGGTTTGTGGTAGAGAGCAGGGGCGCCAGAAGTACTTGCCGGGGGGGGGGGGGCGTGAATCTTACCGCTATTTTAAAATATATTTTTAAAATAGTCCGTTTGAATGTAATTACGGCGTGGTCCGCAACAGGATTAACCGTTACGACAAGTCAGCCTGCAGCGCACCGAGCCGCCGACACCTGCAGGCAGAGAACACTGTTAGTGCCAGCTGCAGGAGCAAAACAGAGTCATACACGAGTAGCATACATGCGTTCCGATCGGGGGCAATGACCGACAACGACAGTACGCTTCCTGCCGTGATTTCGAGATATAACTCACACTTTTCACAACCACCATAATGATACAAATACAAACGTTTGATCTCCTTCCTTCAGTTAATGCTTGTCTACGTCATATTAATGGAACAGGCTGACAATGCGAACAGGCTAGATAGTTATAAGGAAAGCACTCAGCTGGACATTATACATGGAGGCACATTTTATAAACCAATGAAAAGATTTCCTGTACAAAAATGAGTTCCATGGAAACATCTCTCAAGGAAAGGGGGCCAAAAATACATGGAAAATTAACTCCCATGGAAACTGGTACGTTCCATGGTGTCCCATGATGCCCCAAGGCCCATGGAAGTCCTCATGGGATTTTTGGACTGGGCTGGGAGGCGGGCTCGTTGCCTCTCCATAACCACACTTTACTCACATGATGTTTGCGTGATTTTAACATCACCCAGCAGCTAGATGTAATTTGAAATACTTCCTAACGTGCACAAGTGCTCTAAATGTGTAGGGTAGTTGCTCAATTTATGCTCAATGCGGTAGTATGTGTTTCGGGAATTGTGCATGTACTAGCGATGCTGGCTTCACAGAGCTTATCGCTGCGCACGTTAGCGTTAAGAATGGGACGCACTCCTCTTAGCCACCACGGGGTCCGTGGTGTTGCCCGGCGCCAACGACGGGGACGTGGGAGTGCACTGGCGCCAACAGCTTTATTAGCAATACATTGGAATACAGAACATTTAAGTTAAGTTAGGCACAGCCTAAACAAGCTCGCACTGCCACACATACCATCCCCTTATCGCTGTTTAAAGAAACTAATTTGTATGGGTTGTGCGCTTGTGGTGTGCCCGATGGCTGCCACTGACAAAGACTTTGCCGCACACTTCACACTTGAATGGCTTTTCTCCGGAGTGGAGTCGCTTGTGGCTAATCAGACCACTGCTTTGCCGGAAAGCCCTGCCACACACGTCACATTTGTACGGCTTCTCTCCGGTGTGGAGTCGCTTGTGTCTAATCAGGATATTGCTTTGCCGGAAAGCCCTGCCACACACGTCACATTTGTACGGCTTCTCTCCGGTGTGGAGTCGCTTGTGGCTAATCAGATCATGGCTGTGCCCAAAAGCCCTGCCACACACGTCACATTTGTACGGTTTCTCCCCAGTGTGCACCCGCTGGTGCTCCACCAGCGCTGCATTACAGGAGAACCTCTTGTGGCACTCCTGGCACTCGTGCTCTGCGGTGTGCGTCTTGAGGTGCTGCAATAGAACCCTCTTCTGCTTGTACTTCTTGCCGCACTCGCCGCACTTGTAGGCGCCAGCTCCTTCATCCGGGCCCTCCGCTTCCTCTGCCGCCGACTCCTCGTCCTGGCCGCTCTCACGGCGCGGAACCCTCCTGCGGAGCGAGTAGGACGGAAGCCTGTCGTCCTCCTCTTCCCCGCTGGACGATGAGGAGTCCGTGACGTCAGCGAGCGGCGAGTCGGCGGGGGTTGTGCCGGAAGGACCTGCGGACAGCACTATGGGAGTTAGGGTGTAGTGAATTGGACTTTGTTTTCGAAATGGAAAACGCCTGGGTGTAGGGATTGTTGTGCCACTTTAGAGTATTCCCACCAAAACAATCCACATTTTTCTGACAATTCCTTTCGCCTTAAACTCGGCCTCAAGAATTCGATTTTTCACGTAGATAAACAGTCCCGCAATACGCGGATCGCGCGGCGCTCATAGCGGATACGGTGCCAAGCATACCGTATCCACTATGACGTAAGAGGATCCGGTCTGCTCTCAACCGGATCCGGTACAGGCAGAGTGGATCCGTCTCGCAGCGGAACTGTATCTACCGGATCCGGAACTGAGCGGAGCGGATCCGACTGATAGCGGATCAGATCCATACCCTATCCAAATTGTAAAGCCCATAAAATAGAGTTTTAGAAATTTTCAACTGAAATTTTAGATGGGGCATCTACGGCCAAATTCACTAGGCTGGTTTTAATATCAGCGAAATCCCGTTTAATTTCTTTGCTATCTCGAGAACGGCTGCAGATGGAGCAAAAATACACACAGTTTTGGATCAGAGTCAATTCGACCAGCCCAGGATTACTTTGAAGCACGCTACACTAATACTCCACATGAACACAGAAAAATCTTCATGAAAGTCAAGCATAAAGGATCCGCTGCCTACGGGAGGGAATCCGCTTAGACGAGAACGGATCCGCTTGAAAGCTGTAAATTTCGCGCCGCTAACGAAGAGGATCCGGTCCAACACCGGACTACATACATACCGGATCCTGGATGATAACGGATTCCCTTAAGGGTCTCCAATCGCTCTCCTACTCGCGGAATGGTCACGCTTATAAGTCAAAAGTGGGGGTGGGAGGGGTGGGTAGGCTGACCTCCTCCTCCCCGCCGGCCAAGGTGGCAACACCGCTGCAACCTCGCCGATGTCGGTGTCGCCAGCCAGCTCCTGCTTCCCGGACCAGAGATTGGCTCAGTTTCGCTCTTTTTCCGGGCTTTTAGCAACTCGAAGTCGGCTCTAAAACCTCACACGATCTCGATTCAAAAATGGAATTGTACTGCCGGGAGGCGGTGAGAAGGTTGGTGTAAGTTACAAATGTGAAAAGTTTGAACGGCAAAAGTTAATTTCCGCCGGGTTTAAAAGGGCGGACCGCGCCAAATCCGTCCTATTGTTATGTTTATTGTTTTCCGTGCTCCGGCAGACGTCGCCCAGTGTTGTAGCGATGGGAGGAGGGAGAGGGACGTCTTCCCCGCACCTCGCACCGCCTCTCCCCGCCACGTGCGAGGGAGAAGGTGTAGCCTGTCCTTGTCTAATCATGCCTGGAACTCGAAATACACCCTTCTTTCGGCATATAAATCTCGAGTTCTAGTTGACATATGAACAAGCAAGAAGTCTCAGCTTGTGGAGGAAGGTCTGGGCTATTTTGTGAATATAATTTTAATTCAGTAAGTACTCGTCTTATATGCGAAAAACTGCTCTATTATCGGGTCATTTTCAAGTGATTCCAGGGGCCAACCTGGAAATCGCAGGGACATGAAAAATATTTCACAACATAGAGTAAAGAACTATGATACTGCAAAGTTTCATTTCGATATCTATTCAAATTCTTCAGATTTGTAAGCCGAAAGATGAAAAAAAATAAAATTAAATCCCTATTTAAATAGGAAGCAGATGATACCAACTTTGAATGTTTGCTAGCACTTAAGGGTTTGGAAGGTTCTGAAAAGAAAGTCTTATTTGTGTGTCTTGAAAGCAGAACTTATCTTTAGTAGCAAGTTTGTGTGCATAATCAGGGAGAGCCGAAGATATCTGCCGTTTAGGTAGATAGACATCAATCTTGCAAGCCTTCCTTTCCCCGCCCAGGATGGCTCGCATGGCCCGCGAGGGCAACAATGCCACGATGCGAAATGTGGAGTGGGCAACAGACAGCGACGACGATGGCGACGGCGACGGCAACGGCGGAACGCGGCCCCCCATGCGGTATAATACTTCTGCGTGCTGCCTTTGTCTCCGCATGAGAGTACAAGCCGCTGACACATTATCTTTATATTATTGTTTCTGTTGAGGCTATAGGTGATGATAAATGTATCATCTGCTAAAAAACCCGAAGGTTTGAACGTCTCGACATCAAAAACTAGAAGGCTCAGAGGGCTCAGACACATATCATTAGAATCAGCGTGTTCTGAACTATCGATTTGTGAAATAAAAAAAAAAGAGCGATTGGATACCTTTAAAATTGGATCCGCTGCGTTAGCGGTGCGAAATTGACACCTTTCAACCGGATTTTCAGACCAAGGAGGTATCAACTTGAGGTATGAAACAAGTATAAAAATTGGCCATACCCAGAAAAGACCCTACGTTGGATAAGTCCAGCCGTGAATTCACTTCGAATGAGAACATTATCTTGATATGCAATTACTAGTGGTATGCCATACCCGCTAGTATTTCCTCCATGATACTTTGAAGGCTTGCAAGGGCTACGGAAAATGAAATTGCATTCTTCTGCATGTTATAAAAAATGATACTAAGCATGGATTTATATTGGTGACATAGCAGCTTTAGGACACGTCAGCTTTTATTAAATTATAGAATTATGCTAGTCAGTCCATGTTAAAAGTTACGTTCGTGCTCAAGAAACGCGACTGAAACATCTTAAGGTCGGCGTGTGAACTATGCGATCGCAAACGTTAGAACGCCAGGGTTTGAGCAGCTGCAAACGCAGTGGTTCAAACACCAAAAGTTATGCGAAATCGGGAAAATTCCAGGGAATCAGTGACATTCCCGGGACTTTACTAGGAAAATTCCCCAAAATAGAGAATACCTGGGAATTAAATACCTATAGTACCTCCATCGTGTAATGGCTATTAGGGGCCTGACCGGGACGATGGGCTGACGGCACACGAACTGTTCGGACGAGGCGAGGGCACATGGACTGTACTAACTGCGGCGTACCGGCAGGGGTACGACCGACCGACTACCAGCAGCATGCTGGGTTCCGACTGTTTTTTTAGCAGATGATACCTCTAAATAGCACTAGCATAGCCTAGCTAAACTAAATCATATTGAAGAAAGAGGTGTCAGCTAGCTTGTACTTTCATTGTAGGGGGAGTCGCGTCCGCGTCCGCGTCCGCGTCCGCGTCGCGCATCGCATCGCTCCTGGCTCGGCTGTCTGCCAGCTTTGCCAGCCCCGCCGCGCTCCCCACCGCACCCACCGCAGCGCGGGACGGCTGAGAGGGGGAAGGGACTCGGGAGAGAGAGAGAGAGAGAGAGAGAACGAGACGGAGTTAGCCGGACGGGAAAGGGAGAAGGGGGCGGAGGGCAGGAGGCGTATGGGCAGACACAACGTCGCACCATGACGCAGGGGGGCCATTTTCTGTTCCTTCTGTTTGTGCCCTGCGATGAGCGTTGTCACACTCCCCCTTTTATGAAAGTTGGCTTTTACAAATATTAGTGGAAAATTAAATTGGTAGGTTCTTGCTGTTTGACCAAAACTTGGGGGAGGCACAAACAATGGTAATAAATTAAAAACAAATTCCAAAAATTAAACACAACGTCGCACCATGAAGGAAAGTAGGAATAAAACCAGAGTATCATCTGCTTTCATGACGGTTTTGGAATCGTCGTTTTTTAAGTCCCCTAAATGTATGAGCGAACGATTAAGCAAGTTTAACGACAATAGTTACGGAAAATGCGATTTTCTCAGCAACCACGAGTCAAAGCCGAAATTCAGCTTCACCGATGGATAGAGTATAAAAAACTGACACTGTCACATACATTATGAGCTTCTTCTGAAAAAGTTAACGCATCGTTACATTGGACAAACATTTCAAATTGAGACATTTTATCGAATTTCTTCGCTTAATAGTGATCCCAGGATCACAAAAATTACCTTGGACCTTCGTCTCAACACAGCAAGTGCTTACGAAAGGATTTTTCCTCGTCCCACTGAAAGAGTGACCCTTCTGAACCTTGGAACGCCCACCGCGGCAGTTTTCGTAGCTACGACCTCTCTCCTTACCCCTCGATGCGCGAACACAACCGAATCGTTTCAGGGCAACCAGACTTCACTCCACCGAGCGTATTAAATATAAGCGTGCGAAGGGGTCGGAATGCTGCAAACGACTGAAAGCCTCTACCTGTGTGGTATGAGAAAGTCCTTCCACATCTTTGAATGAACGTGAACATTCTAGTCGATGCCGCTTCCACACTTAAATATCATTGCCAGTAAGTGGCTTCATTATTATGTGCCACATTATTTACATTATCAGTTCCACTTGCGATCTTTTTCACTCCTCTTTTGTGGTTTTAGATGGACTATTAATCTTCGGTGACAAAACGAGTGACCTTCCCTCCCGCACAGCACGCCAAGATTGAAATAGGCGCGGTGAAGTAAAGTCTGGTTGACCTGAAACGATTCAGGTGTATTTGCGCATCGCGTGGGTTAACGAGAGAGGTCGTGGCTGGGTCATTCCACGCCAAACCACCGCACGGCCCGAATTCGAGGGTCTCAGATTTGACTGGGAGGGGCAAAAACTCACTTAGGGTGACCCCCTAGGACCCCCAAACCAAAGGAAATTTTTTTAAAAATTTCTGATAGATTTGGCAAAATAGCCATATTTTGAGTTTTTTGGTGATATGCATAAAACCAAAATCAACACCAGTGAATGGTATTGGTGTGTTTCAAGGTATTTTGGGACCTATTTTTTATTCTGAATCCATTGCACTATGGTACAATTTTTTTGGGTCAAGGTTTCCAACACTTTTTTTAAAAAATAATAGATTTTTATATAACTTTTTTAATTTGCCAAAATACGCGGTCTGAGAAAAATTGCGAAAAAATTAAGTTAAGTACTCTACTAGTGTCCGATCATCCCCACCAAGTCTCAAGCATGGCCCGACATTTTAATTATGGATCGGATCAAACTTAAGCTTTCAAGTGACAAAGCATTTTCACGAAACCTATCAGATGCCAGATCCTGGTCACAATATCACTCGATCTCAACAGATATGGCTGGGTTTTGATAAAAAAAACAATTCCCCTGGCAAAATTACCAATATTTATACTCACTTTACTTCTTTGGCACACACTTGAACCATCCCCTCGGACACACACTTGTAGGAAGCTACACCAAAACAACTCTTTCCGATTCTGTTCGGATTCAATATCCCATAAGCTGCATGGGCTAACAAACAAACATTGGTTAGGAGGCTTCCCGGCTTTTCACAATCCACGTACCTTCTGTCCGTTGTCAGGTGTTTTGTACGTCCTCCCATGGAAGTCTAATCGATATGTAACCGTTTCATCCATGACTGAACAGTGGATTCTGTCCAACCCACATAAATAAAGTCTACTTTTGATCATCTCTGAGCAAATTTCCTTATGTTTACTGCCGTGCCTCTGTTGCTTGCCAAGAGAGTGCAGCACTAGCACGCACGGCCTGGGAGGAGGCTAACTCAACAAGGGTAGAGAAACAAAAAAGGGACTGTATAAAAAAAAAAAAAAAACCTGAGTGATGGAAGAGAATTTAAATATATAGAAGTGTCTTTTATTATATGCATGACATCAGATTATAAATACTGAATAACAGTAATCAGCTAACAAAATATAGCCCATTTTAATGAGGAAAACATTAATCCACAACTAACATCCACATGGCAATTAAAATGACATGAATGACAGATGATACAATTCAGAATTCTAATGTATTTAAGGTATTTAATAGGATAACAATAGTTCCAAAACCTTGACATCAAAATACTAACACTTTAGAGCTCGTCACAACTGTGTCTTAAAACTTTGACAATTAAATACGTTCACAGACTTCTACATACCTGAAAAATAAATTTTTAAAATTACACAAGGGTATGCTAAATATTGAGTTTTCTTGTTTTAAATTAAAATCAAATTCATCTGAAAACACACTTACTTGTCATGGACTTTGACTGCCACTTCACACGAACTGCATCATCGTTGGAAAGCTCATAAACCTCCTCAATTATGTTGGGGTTTACCACAGCAAGAATCTGGTGCAGGTCAATGGGTTTGTCAGGACTTTCAATGCTTGGATTCCACCTCAAGGCCACACCTATCTGCTGGTAGGAATTTATGAGAACTTCCTCGGTCTCTGGGTCAGTGTACATCACTTGTCCCAAGACGAACTTCTTTCCACGTTGCACTACAACAAAGTCTCCAGGATTTACATCGTTGAATGCTGGAACTTTTCTTAGAAGTTCAACAGGAGCCCACTGTCCTTCTGAAGACATGGAATAAACCCTTGTTTTCACCTCAGCTTTGCTAATGGACAAGACTGCATGTTGATTACGGATGTTTGCAATGCTAAGCGCTTTGGCAAAGCGTGACTCCAGCCATGTTTCTGTGTTCAGTATTTCTTCATTGCTCACAAAACAGACCTCAATGTTTGTCATGCTTTTCTTAGCCCACTCAAAAAATTCCTTGGGATTCCTAATATGTTCTTTTCTAAGGCTGGCCAAGTAAGCGAGTCTCTTCAGTGTGCCTGCTAGGCCATCGCATGGCCCTTTGCCATGAGAAGTGGCAAAGTAATGCCATTCTCCTTCAACCCCAAAATCCTCAAAGTGATAATTTATGTTGATAACATTACTTTTGTTCTTGTATTGCTGTGCAGCCCCGTCTGAGAAATATATCAATTTGACTAAAGATACAATTCTATCTTTCAAAAATGTAATCAATTTTCTCTGGAATGCATAGACAGCTGTAATGTTGTGCTTCATATAATCTGAAACAACAACAAAGCTCAAACATTTCAGGGAGCCATTCTCTTTGAAGTAGACAACAAAAGGGTGCAGAGTCACTTGAGTATTATCCCAGTAATAACTTTGAATGGCATCCTGAATTATACAAGTATAATTTTCAGCAAAATCACATATTACAAGTGCTTCTCCATCTTCAAGATCTTCTTTCAATAATTTGAAGTATTTAGATTGCTCTTTTGCAATAAAATGGTGTGGCAATAGAGATTTAAATTGATCAAAAAAAGTATTAAGAAAATCATCTGCTTCCTCAGTGACAGTTAATAAACTGCATCGATCAGTAGAGCTCCATTGGTCATAAGTTACGTGGTCTACAAAGTTCTCTTCCAAAGCACCTCTCAGCATAATTTTTAGGTTTTCAAATCCAGGGCATTTGCTACATCCACTCTTTAAGTAACAATCTGGGGTTGGTGGTTTACAAATAACATGCAATATAAGTTCCTTATAAGTAGGGAACTCAATCAGGCTTTCATATTGGTTGAAGTTAGCACCTTCCAGCAGCAGCTTAAAGTTTTGATGGTACTTGCAGACACAGACACTATGAGTGCCAGAAGAGCCTGCAAGGACGCAATGTTTAGGTCTGAGGGCTGCAAACTTTGAAAACCCTACCTTACTGTCCGGGTGTTTTTCCTTGAACATGTGAAATAACTCCTTCAGGGTGCACAGAATTAGTCTTTTTTGTTCATGCCATCTAACTCCACCTTTCTTTACACTTACAAAATCTTTCATTCCTGGCATCAGTCTACTACTATAATCATCCAACTGGTAAAAGCTCTCAATTTCTTCTATTTTATCTTGGGCAAGAGAACGGCCCCTTTTGGTGGAAACAGATGGCATTATGCATCCCTGTTCTTTCATTAGCATTCCAGCCTTTTTAACCATGAAATCAGAAGCACCAACCTCTTCAAATTCTTGTAAAACCTGTCTCTGAGTCATTGATGCAAGAGCAACAGACAGAACTGCAATCTTGGAAGATGAGTCTTGACTTGAAAAAATTTAGCTTTTAAAGCTGACATTGTTTTTTCCATGAATACTTCTGGAAATTTTTGATTTAAAGTAGAACCTCCAGCCTCAGACAGCAAGTGCTCATACCTTTTTTCAATTTTTTCCAGTTTAGATGCCTTGTATGTTTTTAGCGTTGTCAGCTTCCTCTTCAAAACTGGCGACACCCCAATGGCTGCCAATGAGGTATTCACTTTGGCTATGGCAGCATCTCTAGGGCTGGGAGCATATTCTTCCGAATTGGAGTGCTTTTCTTCAGAATTTGCATCGCTGGACTTGTCTGCCCCAGCACCAGATAAATTACTTGGCTCATTTTCAGTGCAGGCTGGATGGTGTGTGTCCCCTGTCTGTGATGATCCTGCAAAAAGATTTTAAAAAGGAAAAAAAATATTGATTTTGTAACGTATGACTCTTTGTTTTAATGGACAGGACATTACAACAAATAATTCTTGGAACTCACCCTGAGACCTGGCCTGATGTTCTGGACCAATAGAGACATTGATTGTTTCTTGTTCTGAAAATCCTGCAAAATTAAATTACCATTTTACATGTGTGAGATTTAAACTTACGCCTTGGTTTGATTTAATGGACATACCCGAAAACAAATCTTGGGACTCATTCTGAGCGGTGACAAGGTGTTGTGAAAAATCTACAAAATGAAGTAAATATTAGAAGCATGAACTTGTAAGCATGCGAGCAGCCAGGCATGCGGTCAATAAAACCATCGTGCAAACCTGAAAATGGATCCTGGGAGTCCTCCAGGCGGGAACTGGCCTCAGGTCGTGAGGCATCTGCAAAATGGAGCAACTATAAGACACATAGAACATAAACATATGACTTACTTTGATTTATTGGACATACCTGGGAGCCAATCTTCAGACTCATTCCAAGCCCCAGTCAGGGGTTGTGACGATTCTGTAAAATGATGCAAATACTAGAAGCATGATATTCTAAATGGGACAGGCATAATGTTTAGTTCATTAGGCATACCTGAAAATAAATCCTGGGAGTTATCTTGGTGGGATGAACATGCTTGTTGTTCTTGCCCCAATATAACATTTTCAACAGAGCCTGCCTCCAGTATGACTTTTTTCACATCACATACTGCAAAACAAAGTTTCAAATTTAAATTAGCACAACTGGCTGATTCGTGATGATATTCTTAATACACAACCAGCACCTTGAAAAAATTTATGACTCACCCTGGGGAATACTCTCAGAGCTTGGCAACGATGATGGAGGGTCCTCAACGTTCTCAACTAATACATCCTTTAAAAATGTATTAACTATAGTCATACAGCGCTTGCATAACTTTTGTCCCGGAATCAATGCTGAATTAAATTGGTCCACCTGCTTGCTTTTCATGTGCATTTCATATGTAATTTCCCTTACCCCACCCACAGGATGACCATGATTGAGTAAGGGATCACAACATTTCGTTTGGCGTGCGGCATAGAAGTCCAAAAAATTAAGTTTGTGTTTCTGGCAAACACAAATAATTGAGAAAACGTTTGAGCGCAACTTCAGTAGAATGAGCTCTTGTTCATGAAAACACCAGGCTTCCATCAGAGGACCGGCGCATTCCGTGTCCACCTTGCCAGCCAGTGTGCATTTACTGCAAAGACATAAAATTGGTTTAAGCGAAATAAATCACATGCAGAAAAAGAAAAAAAAGTCAATCATAAAAAGCAATGTACCTGGGAACATAATTTTCAGCCATGCCTGAGGTTAACACCGTACTTAGTTCTCACTTGTAGCTTTGTTTTGCCTGCACACATGTTCCTAGCAACAACAACAACTAAAATCGGTTGCCAAGTTCCAAAGCCGCCCAAAACAGAGGCCTGTGGAGAGGCTACAAGAGCGTCGGTTGTGGACGGTGCTGCCCTCTCTTAGCGAGCAACAGAGGCATGGCAAGGGATAAGGGGAATAGCAGAAGAGAGAGAGAGAGAGAGAGAGTAAACATGAAGGAAATTTGCTCAGAGATGATCAAAAGTAGACTTTATTTATGTGGGTTGGACAGAATCCACTGTTCAGTCATGGATGAAACGGTTACATATCGATTAGACTTCCATGGGAGGACGTACAAAACACCTGACAACGGACAGAAGGTACGTGGATTGTGAAAAGCCGGGAAGCCTCCTAACCAATGTTTGTTTGTTAGCCCATGCAGCTTATGGGATATTGAATCCGAACAGAATCGGAAAGAGTTGTTTTGGTGTAGCTTCCTACAAGTGTGTGTCCGAGGGGATGGTTCAAGTGTGTGCCAAAGAAGTAAAGTGAGTATAAATATTGGTAATTTTGCCAGGGGAATTGTTTTTTTTTATCAAAACCCAGCCATATCTGTTGAGATCGAGTGATATTGTGACCAGGATCTGGCATCTGATAGGTTTCGTGAAAATGCTTTGTCACTTGAAAGCTTAAGTTTGATCCGATCCATAATTAAAATGTCGGGCCATGCTTGAGATTTGGTGGGGATGATCGGACACTAGTAGAGTACTTAACTTAATTTTTTCGCAATTTTTCTCAGACCGCATATTTTGGCAAATTAAAAAAGTTATATAAAAATCTATTATTTTTTAAAAAAAGTGTTGGAAACCTTGACCCAAAAAAATTGTACCATAGTGCAATGGATTCAGAATAAAAAATAGGTCCCAAAATACCTTGAAACACACCAATACCATTCACTGGTGTTGATTTTGGTTTTATGCATATCACCAAAAAACTCAAAATATGGCTATTTTGCCAAATCTATCAGAAATTTTTTAAAAAAATTTCCTTTGGTTTGGGGGTCCTAGGGGTCACCCTAAGTGAGTTTTTGCCCCTCCCAGTCAAATCTGAGACCCTCGAATTCGGGCCGTGCGGTGGTTTGGCGTGGAATGACCCGGCTACCAAACCTGCCGCAATGGGCGTTGTTTCGTTTAGGCCAAAGTCTAAGGTTATTTTGACATTCTGGGAACATCATTTGATCAAGAAATATGATAAAACATCTCAATTTAAAATATTTGTTCAAATTTTGAGGTTACGTTGATTTTTTTTTTTTTTAATATTTTGCTTCGACGCGTGGTTTCTCATTTCCCCTGACTACTGTCGTAATCAGCGATTTCTTATACATGGCGCTGACTCTGAAAGAAGAACCACAAGAGGAACAAGCTCCAAAAATGATTAAATTATGGTTCTTGATGGCACGGCAGCCGCGGAAAAAGTAACATGTGGGAGCTGAGCACGTCACGGCGTCGGCGCAGCGCCCGGCGGCTCGAACAAAAACTAATAATTTTGGTATCCATCGGGGACCAAAGGACCCCTTAAGGACGCGCCTGTCTCGGAAACAAAAATGACTCCGCAGCGAGTACATAGTGCTTGTAAATGCGAAAATGAATGGACAACTGCAATAATTGTGTTCGAGAACACCCAGGAATTCCGGGCTTTCACGAGAGCACCCGTAAAGTACGTGTCTGAAGGTAGACACGTCGTCCACTGGAGGCGCCCCACTCACCTGCAGCGTCGGCTGAGTCCCCGTGCGCCCAGCTGCCCGCCGCCTGGTCCTCCCCACCGGCTGCCGGAGATCTGCAGGCAGCGCCGGCCGGACCTGCAGACACAGCAGCCCGAGTCAGCTGTGTGGACATCGCCAGGGCCCGACCAGCGGCAATGCATCCCGTACCTAAACCTCCGGGACCTCCAGGACCTCCGGAACCTTCGAGACCTCCGGGACTCCCGGGACCTTCAGAACCTCCGGGACCTTCAGAACCTCCGGGACATCCAGGACCTCCGGGACCTCCTGGACCTCCGGGCAGGAGCAGGTTGAGCAGGCTGTCCCCGCTGGCGGCGTCAGCAGCACCTTCCCGGCACACGCTGTCCTGGGAACGGGCCGGGGGCAAGTCCCGCACCTCGGTGTCCGAGTGGTCAGGGCTGTCCGCCTCCTCCTTGACCACCACGGACTCTGCAGGGGTCAGGCCAGAGCGGGACGATGACGTCACATGCAGCAGCTGAACCCGCGCGGGCTGGCAGCAGTAAGGAGTCGAGTCTTACCCAGCCCCGCCGCGCTCTCCGCCTTGACGCTGAGGGCAGCACTCCCCGCCTGCCGGCGTCCTGCAGGGAGAACACGTCCTGCACCCGGATGTCTGGGTGCGCGCCAGCCCCGGCTCCTCCTTGACGTCCGTGGCACAGTCCGCAGAGTCTGCAACAGAGGGAGTCACATGAGCGTCCGGCAGCGAGTGCAGCGCCATCAGAGCACCGGCATGTCAGCCTGCAGCGCACCGAGCCGCCGACACCTGCGGGCAGAGAACACTGTTAGTGCCGGCTGCAGGAGAGCCATCCACGCGTGGATAGATACGTTCCGATCGGGGGCAATGACCGACAACGACAGGACGGTTGCTTCTGCGATTTCGAGATAAAACACACACTTTCCACACCCGCCAGAATGATACAAATACAAACGTTTGATCTCCTAACTTTAGTTAACGCGTGTCTACGTCATATTCATATAACAGGCTGACATTGCGAACAGGCTAGATAGTTACGCCCCGTGTTTATCGGACAGTGTCATAGGGTCAGTGTGTGATAGTAAGCCCAGGGCAGATGCTTGCAGTCACACACACTTTCCTATAACATCTGGTCAGAAAGCACTCAGTCTGCCGACGACTGCGTCATGAGAAGCAACAGGGAAGGTTAAGATTCACGAGATTTTATTTGAGTGGTGACAAGACAAATAGTGTAGAGGTTTACGCCAGAATTAATAAAAAGAAAGTTTACAAGCGATCAAAATTAAATTTTACGTCCAAATGGTGTGGGACTGTGAGCATTCCTACTCCACCCGTCCGTACCGATTCCCCGCCGCAGACCACCTATACCAGGTGTATCATTGGCCCCGGGCAGTTTCGGTTTTAGGCAGTCCCGCAAAGCACTTTGTCCGTCTCTTTCTGTCTCACGCGTCTGGCCGAGCCAGAAAGAGACGGAGATAGTGTGTTGCGGGACTGCTTAAAACCGAAACTGCCCTGGGCCAATGATACACCTGGTAAAACTCACAGTTTTACGTGTGACAAATAGCCGGTAGTCATTGTTCCCTAGTATGCCAACTCCGCCAAGTCCACAAGTCTCCAGCTCCGCAAGTCCGCAAGTCCCCCTGTCGAACCGGTGTGACGGTAGAGCGCAGCGGAACTGGTACCAAAGTTTGACAGAGGGACGGGACAGCTTGTCTAGCGCTACACTCAGGGGTTGTGTTCTAGTATCAAGGCTACACTGGTAAAACTGAGGCATAGTACTACGCCATAAGCTACGCCCCAAAAAGGTGTTAATAGCACTATGCCCCATTGAGGCGTAAAAATAAGCCAAAAACGGTCCTACTTGACACGTTTTTACGCCTTGATAGAGCGAAATTTAATGCCATGCCTCAATGGGGCGTAGTACTACGCCTTTGTTTTACCACTGTAGTAGCAGTTTACATCAAAACCTCCGGCAGTCAATAACGGAGGGATACGGAAGTCCGATGGCCACGCTCCAACACCGCCGACGAAACGGAATGCTTAGTGTCGGAACGGAACCCACGGTTGGTACATCCGACGTCTGAGAGCGGCCCACAAACCTAAAGCCCAACGAATTCCTTGCGTCAACGATAAGAATGGGACGCACTCCTCTCAGCCACCATGGAGTACGTGATGTTGCCCGGCGCCAACGACGGGGACGTGGGAGTGCACTGGCGCCAACAACTTTATTAGGAATACATAGGAATACAGAAAATTTAAGTATATTTAGGCACAGCCTAAAGAAGCTCGCACTGCTACACAAAACACCTTATCGCTGTTTACAGTTATACTAATTTGTATGGGTTAAGCGCTGGTGCTGTGCCCGATGGCTGCCACTGACAAAGGCTTTGCCGCACACCTCACACTTGAATGGCTTTTCTCCGGTGTGGAGTCGCTTGTGGCTAATCAGAACACTGCTTTGCCGGAAAGCCCTGCCACACACGTCACATTTGTGCGGCTTCTCTCCGGTGTGGAGTCGCTTGTGGCAAATCAGAACATGGCTGTGCCGGAAAGCCTTGCCACAAACGTTACACTGGAACGGTTTCTCCCCAGTGTGCACCCGCTGGTGCCGCACCAGATGTCCATTAGAGGAGAACCTCTTGTGGCACTCCTGGCACTCGTGCTCTGCGGTGTGCGTCTTGAGGTGCTGCACTAGAGCCTTCTTCTCCTTGTACTTCTTGCCGCACTCGCCGCACTTGTAGGCACCCGCTCCTTTATCCGCGCCCTCCGCTTCCTCTGCCACCGACTCCTCGTCCTGGCCGCTCTCACGGCGCGGAACCCTCCTGCGGAGCGAGTAGGACAGAAGTCTGTTGTCCTCCTCTTCCCCGCTGGACGATGAGGAGTCCGTGACGTCAGCGAGCCGAGTGTCGGCGAGGGGTGGGCCGGAGGGACCTGCGGACAGCACTATGGGAGTTAAGGTGCAGTGAATAAGACTTTGTTTTCGAAATGGAAAACGCCTGGGTGTGGGGATTGTTGTGCCACTCAAGAGTATTCCCACCAAAAAAATTCACATTTTCTCACAATACCTTTCGCCTTAAACTCGGCCTCAAGAATTCGATTTTTCACGTAAATAAACAGTCCCGCAATACGCAGATCGCGCGGCGCTCATAGCGGATACGGTGCCAAGCATACCGTATCCACTATGACGTAAGAGGATCCGGTCTGCTCTCAACCGGATCCGGTACAGGCAGAGCGGATCCGTCTCGCAGCGGAACTGTATCTACCGGATCCGGAACTGAGCGGAGCGGATCCGACTGATAGCGGATCAGATCCATACCCTATCCAAATTGTAAAGCCCATAAAATAGAGTTTTAGAAATTTTCAACTGAAATTTTAGATGGGGCATCTACGGCCAAATTCACTAGGCTGGTTTTAATATCAGCGAAATCCCGTTAAATTTCTTTGCTATCTCGAGAACGGCTGCAGATGGAGCAAAAATACACACACTTTTGGATCAGAGTCAATTCGACCAGCCCAGGATTACTTTGAAGCACGCTACGCTGATACTCCACATGGACACAGAAAAATCGTCGTGAAAGTTAAGCATAAAGGATCCGCTGCCTACGGGAGCGAATCCGCTTAGACGAGAACGGATCCGCTTGAAAGCTGTAAATTTCGCGCCGCTAACGCAGGGGATCCGGTCCAACACCGGACTACATACATACCGGATCCTGGATGATAACGGATTCCCTTAAGGGTCTCCAATCGCTCTCCTACTCGCGGAATGGTCACGCTTATAAGTCAAAAGTGGGGGTGGGAGGGGTGGGTAGGCTAACCTCCTCCTCCCCGCCGGCCAAGGTGGCAACACCGCTGCAACCTCGCCGATGTCGGTGTCGCCAGCCAGCTCCTGCTTCCCGGACCAGAGTTTGGCTCAGTTTCGCTCTTTTTCCGGGCTTTTAGCAACTCGAAGTCGGCTCTAAAACCTCACACGATCTCGATTCAAAAATGGAACTGTACTGCCGGGAGGCGGTGAGAAGGTTGGTGTAAGTTACAAATGTGAAAAATTTGAACGGCAAAAGTTGATTTCCGCCGGGTTTAAAAGAACGGACCGCCCCAAACCGGCCTATTGTTATGTTTATTGGTCTCCGGTGATCCGGCAGACGTCGCGCAGTGTTGTAGCGATGGGAGGAGGGGGAGGGACTTCTTCCCCGCACCTCTCCCCGCCTCTCCCCGCCACGTGCGAGAGAGAAGGTGTAGCCTGTCCTTGTCTAATCATGCCTGGAACTCGAAACAGATCCTTCTTTCGGCATACAAATCTCGAGTTCTAGTTGACATATGAACAAGCTAGAAGTCTCAGCTTGTGGAGGAAGGTCTGGGCTATTTTGTGAATATAATTTTAATTCAGTAAGTACTCGTCTTATATGCGAAAAACTGCTCTATTATCGGGTAATTTTCAAGTGATTCCAGGGGCCAACCTGGAAATCGCAGGGACATGAAAAATATTTCACAACATAGAGTAAAGAACTATGATACTGCAAAGTTTCATTTCGATATCTATTCAAATTCTTCAGATTTGTAAGCCAAAAGATGAAAAAAAAAAAAATTAAATCCCTATTTAAATAGGAAGCAGATGATACCAACTTTAAATGTTTGCTAGCACTTAAGGGTTTGGAAGGTTCTGAAAAGAAAGTCTTATTTGTGTGTCTTGAAAGCAGAACTTATCTTTAGTAGCAAGTTTGTGTGCATAATCAGGGAGAGCCGAAGATATCTGCCGTTTAGGTAGATAGACATCAATCTTGCAAGCCTTCCTTTCCCCGCCCAGGATGGCTCGCATGGCCCGCGAGGGCAACAATGCCACGATGCGAAATGTGGAGTGGGCAACAGACAGCGACGGCGATGGCGACGGCGACGGCAACGGCGGAACGCGGCCCCCATGCGGTATAATACTTCTGCGTGCTGCCTTTGTCTCCGCATGAGAGTACAAGCCGCTGACACATTATCTTTATATTATTGTTTCTGTTGAGGCTATAGGTGATGATAAATGTATCATATGCTAAAAACCCGAAGGTTTGAACGTCTCGACATCAAAAACTAGAAGGCTCAGAGGGCTCAGACACATATCATTAGAATCAGCGTGTTCTGAACTATCGATTTGTGAAATAAAAAAAAAGAGCGATTGGATACCTTTAAAATTGGATCCGCTGCGTTAGCGGTGCGAAATTGACACCTTTCAACCGGATTTTCAGACCAAGGAGGTATCAACTTGAGGTATGAAACAAGTATAAAAATTGGCCATACCCAAAAAGACCCTACGTTGGATAAGTCCAGCCGTGAATTCACTTCGAATGAGATTATTATCTTGATATGCAATTACTAGTGGTATGCCATACCCGCTAGCATTTCCTCCATGATACTTTGAAGGCTTGCAAGGGCTACGGAAAATGAAATTGCATTCTTCTGCAAGTTATAAAAAATGATACTAAGCATGGATTTCCATTGGTGACATAGCAGCTCTTGGACACGTCAGCTTTTATTAAATTATAGAATTATGCTAGTCAGTCCATGTTAAAAGTTACGTTCGTGCTCAAGAAACGCGACTGAAACATCTTAAGGTCGGCGTGTGAACTATGCGACCGCAAACGTTAGAACGACAGGGTTTGAGCAGCTGTAAACGCAGTGGTTCAAACACCAAAAGTTATGCGAAATCGGGAAAATTCCAGGAATCAGTGACATTCCCGGGACTTTACTAGGAATATTCCCCAAAATAGAGAATACCTGGGAATTAAATACCTCTAGTACCTCCATCGTGTAATGGCTATTAGGGGCCTGACCGGGACGATGGGCTGACGGCACACGAACTGTTCGGACGAGGCGAGGGCACATTGACTGAACTAACTGCGGCGTACCGGCAGGGGTACGACCGACCGACTACCAGCAGCATGCTGGGTTCCGACTGACAGACTCCCACCGGAACGACTGCCTCCAGTAACTCTGGGACCGTCATATATACCCGATCTGTACGCGTTGTACTATCTATGGTTCAGTCCAGACTCCATAGTGCAGCCCTCCGGTCACCGCTCTGCGGGCCGGTGCCCTACGCGCTGGGCATCACCCCCTGGCGATCATCGCCCCGCGCGTAGATACGCCGCGGCCGCGTGCTGAGTCAGCCAGACCCGCGCGGCACGCACTATGGAATGTGGTTGGTTGCCTAACCAGCGCGGCGCGGCGTCGGCTCGGACGCCGTACCGTTTGGAGTACCCAGACAGGGCGACCAGCCACCGTCTGACATACGGTTCTACTTTCAGGACGGGGTTCACAAAAATTACCTTGGACCTTCGTCTCAACACAGCAAGTGCTTACGAAAGGATTTTTCCTCGTCCCACTGAAAGAGTGACCCTTCTGAACCTTGGAACGCCCACCGCGGCAGTTTTCGTAGCTACGACCTCTCTCCTTACCCCGCGATGCGCGAACACAACCGAATCGTTTCAGGGCAACCAGACTTCACTCCACCGAGCGTATTAAATATAAGCGTGCGAAGGGGTCGGAATGCTGCAAACGACTGAAAGCCTCTACCTGTGTGGTATGAGAAAGTCCTTCCACATCTTTGAATGAACGTGAACATTCTAGTCGATGCCGCTTCCACGCTTAAATATCATTGCCAATAAGTGGCTTCATTATTATGTGCCACATTATTTACATTATCAGTTCCACTTGCGATCTTTTTCACTCCTCTTTTGTAGTTTTAGATGGACTATTTATCTTCGGTGACAAAACGAGTGACCTTCCCTCCCGCACAGCACGCCAAGATTGAAATAGGCGCGGTGAAGTAAAGTCTGGTTGACCTGAAACGATTCAGGTGTATTCGCGCATCGCGGGGGTTAACGAGAGAGGTCGTGGCTACCAAACCTGCCGCAATGGGCGTTGTTTCGTTAAGGCCAAAGTCTAAGGTTATTTTGACATTCTGGGAACATCATTTGATCAAGGAATATGATAAAACATCTCAATTTAAAATATTTGTTCAAATTTTGAGGTTACGTTGATTTTATTTTTTTTAATATTTTGCTTCGACGCGTGGTTTCTCATTTCCCCTGACTACTGTCGTAATCAGCGATTTCTTATACATGGCGCTGACTCTGAAAGATGAACCACAAGAGTAACAAGCTCCAAAAATGATAACATTATGGTTCTTGACGGCACGGCAGCCGCGGAAAAAGTAACATGAGGGAGCTGAGCACGTCACGGCGTCGGCGCGGGGGCGCAGCGCCCGGCGGCTCGAACAAAAACTAATAATTTTGGTATCCATCGGGGACCAAAGGACCCCTTAAAGACGCGCCTGTCTCGGAAACAAAAATGACTTCGCAGCGAGTACATAGTGCTTTTAAATGCGAAAATGAATGGACAACTGCAATAATTGTGTTCGAGAACACCCAGGAATTCCAGGCTTTCACGAGAGCACCCGTTAAGTACGTGTGTGAAGGTAGACACGTCGTCCACTGGAGGCGCCCCACTCACCTGCAGCGTCGGCAGAGTCCCCGTGCGCCCAGCTGCCCGCCGCCTGGTCCTCCCCACCGGCTGCCGGAGATCTGCAGGCAGCGCCGGCCGGACCTGCAGACACAGCAGCCCGAGTCAGCTGTGTGGACATCGCCAGGGCCCGACCAGCGGCAATGCATCCCGTACCCAGACCTCCGGGACCTCCGGGACCTCCGGGACTCCCGGGACCTCCGGGACGTCCAGGACCTCCGGGACCTCCGGGACCTCCGGAACCTCCGAGACCTCCGGGACTCCCGGGACCTTCAGAACCTCCGGGACCTCCCGGACCTCCGGGACCTCCGGGCAGGAGCAGGCTGAGCAGGCTGTCCCCGCTGGCGGCGTCAGCAGCACCTTCCCGGCACACGCTGTCCTGGGAACGGGCCGGGGGCAAGTCCCGCACTTCGGTGTCCGAGTGGTCAGTGCTGTCCGCCTCCTCCTTGACCACCACGGACTCTGCAGGGGTCAGGCCAGAGCGGGACGATGACGTCACATGCAGCAGCTGAGCCCGCGCGGGCTAGCAGCAGTAAGGAGTCGAGTCTTACCCAGCCCCGCCGCGCTCTCCGCCTTGACGCTGAGGGCAGCACTCCCCGCCGGCCGGCGTCCTGCAGGGAGAACACGTCCTGCACCCGGATGTCTGGGTGCGCGCCAGCCTCCGGCTCCTCCTTGACGTCCGTGGCACGGTCCGCGGAGTCTGCAACAGGGGAGGCACATGAGCGTCCGGCAGCGAGTGCAGCCCCATCAGAGCACCGGCATGTCAGCCTGCAGCGCACCGAGCCGCCGACACCTGCGGGCAGAGAACACTGTTAGTGCCGGCTGCAGGAGCCAAACAGAGAGCCATCCACGAGTGCATAATGCGTTCCGATCGGGGGCAATGACCGACAACGACAGGACGCTTGCTGCCGTGATTTCGAGATATAACACACACTTTCCACAACCACCATAATGATAGATATACAAACGTTTGATCTCCTACCTTCAGTTAATGCATGTCTACGTCATATTCATGGAGCAGGCTGACGATGCGAACAGGCTAGATAGTTACGCCCCGTGTTTATCGGACAGTGTTATAGGGTCAGTGTGTGATAGTAAGCCCAGGGCAGATGCTTGCAGTCACACACACTTTCCTATGACACCTGGTCAGAAAGCACTAGAGGGACTCAGTCTGCCGACGACTGCGCAATGAGGAGCAGCGTGGGAGGTTAAGATTTAGGAGATTTTATTTGAGTGGTGACAAATAGTGTAGACGGTGTAGAGGTTTACGCCAGAATTTATAAAAAGAAAGTTTACAAGCGATCAAAATTAAATTTGACGCACAAATGGCGTGGGACTGAGAGGATTCCTACTCGACCCGTCCGTACCGATTTCCCGCCGCAGACCACCTCAAAAACTCACAGGAGAAGATGGGACAGATAGCCGGTAGTCATTGTTCCCCAGTATAACAAGGCCCCCCCCCCCACCCCACCCCGCTCAGTCCTTTTAAAACCCGCCTCGACAATTTTTTTTGTAAACGGCAGGAGCCCGGCTTCTAGGCTGAACCGACGGTTTGTTAGTTCGGGCGGGACGTGTGTACGCTGACGTAACGTTTACAGAATACTTAATATTCCCAGGATGAACTTCTTTTCTAACCTTCCTGCCACGTACGGTGGCAACAATTTACTAATTGTTTTGCATTTTAAGGCAATGAAAATATTAGTTTATTTTTTGGACGTTGGGGTTTGCAACGGCCGCCGCGCGGCTTTAATGATGGCGGCGCGCACAGTATCACGGGCTCAGGTGAACGATTTTAATCGTAACACGTACGTCTGTCGGGCAATCCTGGGGAGACTTGAGGCGGAGGGCCGAAGGCCCCCGCAAACGCCGCCGGCAGGCCAAGGTAGCCAAGTCCCCAAGTCGGCAAGTCTCCAAGTTCCCCTGTCGGATCGGGGTCCCGTTGGAGCGCAGCGGAACTGGTACCAAATTTGGACAGAGGGACGGGACAGCTTGTCTAGCGCTACACTGAGGGGCTGTTTTCCAGAATCAAGGCTAGAAGCAGTTTACACCAGAACCTCCGGCAGTCAATAACGGAGGGATACAGAAGTCCGATGGCCACGCTCCAACACCGCCGACGGAACGGAATGCTTAGTGTCGGAACGGAACCCAAGAGGTTGGTACATCCGACGTCTGAGAGCGGCCCTACAGCTACGGCTAACCACCACAAACCTAACGAACGCCCAACGACTTCCTTGCGTCAACGATGCGAATGGGACGCACTCCTCTCAGCCACCACGGGGTACGTGATGTTGCCCGGCGCCAACGACGGGGACGTGGGAGTGCACTGGCGCCAACAGCTTTATTGGAATACAATGCATCATTAGAGGAGCGGTAAACACAGACTAGACAACCCACAAGCGGAGGAATTGGTCGACGGCGAGCCACATCGGGTCGCACTGTCACAAGTAACATCACATTACCATGGTTCCATGTTACTCATTGGTGTGGGTTCGCTTGTGATGTGCGCGATGGCTGCGACTGACGTAAGCTTTGCCGCACACCTGAGGCTGTATTGCCGGCGCCTGTGCACGTCCAGGCCGGGGCCCGCAAAAAAATGATTTCATGTCATTTTGTTTCGTGTGATACCGGAGGGCTACTAGGTGGTACAGTGGCATTTCCGTTGGTTGCACAGTTGCATTGTCAGGGGTTGACAGGGAAGCCCAAAATGTAAATTCAACATGACTCTCACCGGGTTTCCGGACAAAGATAGGTTTTATGAAAAATTACAAGAAGCTTTAGCTCACAGGCGTCTTGACAATTCCAATTACATCTCTTCTGGTCAATATGCTTAATTTTTCGCCGAGGTCGAGCGAAGAACACCCGGTTCATCTCCACCTGCAAGCGCTGTCTCTAGCGCTTCGCAGTATGCGAAGTGAACGGTGAAGAACATCTGATTGTCGAACTGAATCATACTCTGCCCAAAAACAAATCAATAAATAATTACAAACGAAATTTTAAGTATTCGTACACTCAAAAAGTATTCGTACAACTCCGATCTTCGCCATGGAAAATGCCGTTCCCTGCCTCACTTCGTCGTTTCGGACACTGCTTCGTTTACGGATGCAGCCCCTGGTCTACTGTCGTCAAACGGACGTTGATAGACAACCGATCGCATGCACGAGTCACCAAAATAGGTCGAAAAGGGACGGAGACGTCGGAAGCTGACCGGAAGTTAATAATCCGGCTGCAAAACAAGTGTTGGTCACTGAAGAAGATTGCGGACGCGGTCGGGAGGCCTCGATCCACTATACAGTCCATCACAGACCGTTTTTCCGCAACCAAAACACTGCAGAACCGGCCTAGAGGCGGACGTCCACCGTCCCTCATGACAGTGAGACTGACAAACGGTTCGTAGTACGAGAAGTAAAAACAAATCCTAGATGCAGTGCGCCTAAGATCGCAGCTGAGATCACGAAGTGAGGGACACCTGTGAGCGCTTCGACCGTACGCAAGACACTTCGCGAGGAAAACTTCCACTCCACGGGCGGCAGGCACGTGAGAAGTTCTGGGTGAGCACAGTAAATCGAGGCAAGCGGCTGAGTTTTGCGGTAGAGCATCGTGACACGGGTGCCGAGGTCTACGAGAAGACAATTTGGACTGACGAGAGCTAATACAACGTGTTCGGGTCGGACGGCCGCGTCTGGCGGAAGCCCAACGCGGAGTTCTAACCGCGGAATCTGATCCCCACTGTAAAACACGGGGGCGGATCGGTATGGTATGGGGCTGGATGAGTGCGAACGGGGTGGGCAATCTCCAAACCATAGAGGGAATCCTGGACCACAAGATGTACATTGAGATCCTGAAAAAATTAAAAAAAAAATTGGCATGGAAGTGCTAAAACAATGGGTCTGGGAGAAGGTTTTATTTTTCAACAGGACAACGATCCTAAGCATACCGCCCGTAACACCAAACTGTGCCTCCTGTACAATGCTCCGAATCGCTTGAAACTCCTTCCCAATCCCCAGACTTCGAACCCAATACAGCATCTATGGCAGCACCTTCAAGTGCAAAACAGAAAACGCCACATATCAAACAAAAACGATTGAACTACAATGTCTAGAAAGGAAATATACGCCAGAAATTACATCGGGCATCTGGCCAGGGGGGGTAGTACAGGCAGAATTCGAGGATGCAAACAATCCTCCTGTTGCACTTGTGCCTGAAGTGGCTGATTTGCCGGATAATGGTGGTGCTGATCTTCATGTTGCTGATCAAGAAGTGGCGAATGTG